>PVIA01002319.1:0-216659 GCA_004024845.1 Tonatia bakeri | reverse complement strand
GTAGGGAGGGGGGTTGGGAGGGCTTGATTGGGTGGGAGGTAGGGAAGGGGGGTGGGAGGGTTTGAATGGGAGTAAGGGGGAGAAAACTGTACTTGAACATTCATTTAAATAAAAAAAAAAGGAAAAAAAAAAGAAAACAATGCCAAAGAGTTGCTCCTTTAAATGTACATAATTACTGTCAATTAGATTGAAATAGATTAATGCATTCATGACAGTAAATATAGTTTTAAAATTGTTATGCAGAATTACAACGTCCTAAATGCATTTGCATTAATTAAAAAATTAATGAATATTGACCTTTTTAAAATTTCCGCTGATGAGAAAGTTTAGTTGGGTGATTGTAAACTGTAGAGTTATAAAAGTTGGTACTATCAACTAATTAGTCATCTGTTCTCACTTTATGTCTAAAAAATGTAAAAGCATTTCTGTAGTGATGTCTACTCCTTTTAATATAGTTATAGTCAGATTCTTAGCATTCTAAAAAGCAAGTACACATCAAAGACTCAGAGGAATATCTCACCCATTACCACAATTTTTATCTTCAACAAGATCGTGCGTTTTTCCTAATAAGATATTCATAGGATTTGTTAAGTTCATTTGAGTTCCAGAAAACTCAAACATTAGCATATAGCAGTAGACTGGAATCATGCAGATGACTGAATCAGGAATGAATGGTTTGAAACAAGGTGTGCAAAACTATTCAACTTCTCACATTTTAAACACAGGGAAATGCCATAAGCTATCGTTTAATTCAGTGAGCTTTTAAGTGATGGTACATCCTGCTGTTTATGGTTCAAGCAATATAGCCAGAGAATTCTTACTTACCATGGATTGGGCAGCACCCCTTTTGAGTTTAACAACAGATGGACTAACCACTCCTAAGGAATGAAAATAGGGAGGGTAATAAAAATGTCATCTGAGGAAAGAATGTGTCAAAAAGCTCTCAAGTTAAAATGATAAGATTTGATATTTCTTTTGGTAAATGCTATTTTTGTTAATGTTTTCAATTTTCTATAAGAAAAAAATATAATTTTAGTACCTAGGCAACCTGTTAAGTCTCCTAAAGAGTTTGTTGTTTAGAACTCCCTGGCTATACCATGCACATAATGAATTGTCGCCTTTGATGTGATAAATTATACATTAGAATAATGGGCAGATCAATCAGCAGGGCTGTGTAAGTGAAACACAGCTTCGGCCAAGCAGGTTCTGCATGTTTACATTTATCACCCACAGGCCTTGACTTTGATGAAGACCTTTGAGAAGCATTTATTAATCATGATTTCATTAGAATTTTTGGCAAACTAATGGCTTTTATTTGTCAGAAATATTGCTGATGATACAGTGCTGGTATCCAAAGACACTAATCTTCTTCTTGCTACTTAACCTTCTGTGAGAGCGTTAAACAACAACTTGCGTGAGACATCACACTCCCGGGTACTAGAAAGGTCACGGTGTCAGAACTAATCAGACTGTCTGTCTGCGGCGCGGGGACTGTTGCGGCTTTGTCACATTCAGCTCTGGTTGCAGCTCACTCAGAACACCTTGTCTGTTGAAGAATGAGGAGTTTTTCTCTGGAGGGGAATTAATACTTTCACTGGAATATGCATGGAATGATTAATGGTGCAAATTTATAGTATTTTAGTATATTTCAGTGATTGTAAAAAATTGGGGTTTGAGTAAATGACTCAAAATAACTAAGTGTATTTTCCTTTTTGACCTATTTTTTTCTAGAAACATTTATTATGATATAAACTCTAAGCAAGTTACTCTGTGGGGAAAGAATATTGAACTTTTCTATAACTCCAAGCAACTTACAATCAATTAGCTAGACAAAAAAGGCTTATATGGAAAGTGAGAGACTAATAAAATGCACTATATATTAGTGAAATACCTATAAACAATAAAATGGAAAAAATGGAAAAAATAATAATGCAATATATATTGCTGTTCCTTTGAAAAAGGGTAGAAAACGGGTAAAAATTGTATTTAGTAGATATATTAGGCTAATAATTTGAAGTTACTTAGTTGAATCTATTTCCTGGTGTTTATAAACTAATTATTGAATTATATTCTTGAATTAATTTTTGGGTATGATATTAACTGTATAAGCTTATTTTATTTTTTGTTTTCATAAGAATTAATATAACCTTTATTTACTAAAAATTACTTGAAGGATTGAGTTAATTTTCTAGGTAAAAAAGCTGCTTTTTTATATGATTTTGTTTGCTAATTAAAATCACCCATGTGTACCAAAGTTCTTAGGCTCTATGTTGCCAGTCTAAGAGTCCTCAGTCTGATATTGGTGATCAGATAATTTTCCAAATAAAAAGAAATGAACTTGAACCAGTTTCAAGACTATGGCTTTCACACAAGAGTGGCGAGCCAAACCCTAAGCTGCTAGTCACCAAACATCTCCAGAATTCATCAAACAAAAAAGATGTGGGAGGTTGTTTGAAAGCTGAATCTCTTTTGGGATACTGTCTGGTTTTCTCATTCATTCTCTGATTGTTTATTTTCATAAAATGGAGTATTTCTTGAACTCAATTTTCTGGATTTTACACAAATTTAAACCAGAAGAAACTGTTATAAAATGTAAATGGGTTGTATCTCAAAGCCAGCCTTATCTTCTTTATTATAACCATTTCACATACACTTTGATTTATAAATTAGGTACATGTATTACTTTGAGTTTAAAGAACAAGTATGTCATTTAACAGCGAGTCAGTGGAAGAGCAAGCCACTCAGAGGAAAGAGCAAATGAAAAGGGCCAGAGGCAGGGGTGAGCTTGATGTGCTCGGGTAATTGGGGTCAGGTGAGCTGGGGACAAGCTGGGTAGGGAATGAAAATGAAGAAGGGAGTACTAGTACAAAGAATAGTCAGAGAATAGGAGACAATAAAAAGACTTCTGTAAAGTATTTTTTTGCTTCAAGGTTGCCTTTCAAAACCAGTTGTTACCTGGAGATGGTTGGCTGCCTCCATGTTCGCGATACACATTCAGCCTGCATCCCCCTACCCAATTGATTCCAAAGGCCGTTTGGGAAAAAGGATTGCATATTTTATCTTTTTTTCTAGGTCTCCCTTGTCCAAAGGATCTTAAGCACAGTAAATCCACAAAATATATTATTTTGTTTTCTTTTTGTTAATTGAAGATTGAAGTAACCTTTGGGAAGTAGTTGCAATCCATAATTCTCTAATCAAAAGAAGATGAAAGCAAACAGTAGAACAAATATTACTTAGCAGAATCAAGATTGTAATTTATGTTTCTAGCCTCCTTGCCAGACATTATTATGATAAGAATAAAGAGGTAAAATCAAAATACTACTAAAGCTCCATATAAATTTGGGAGGGTCCAAGAAAATTTTGAAGCTGTTTAAGTGCTAAAATTAATATTAGAACTATTTTTATAAAATAGACTAAAAATGGGATTTTTTTCTTTTTAAGTCTATTTAAATATTATCAAATGAAAATCAGAGAAAGATGTGTTTTCCAGTTGGATGAAATGCATATCTTCTTGACCTCATTGTTTTAGTTTTCTTAAATGAATTTTGTATGTTTTGTGATGAATTATCAAGTTGACAAGAAACTAAATAAAAGAAGCATCAGCAAAGGGATACCAGGATGGGGTTCATTTTACTTTATTTATCAAATTTTAAAAATAAAATTATTGTAATGCATACAAAAGAGTAAATGTTTAAACCCTGAGTTTAATTTCAAAGTATGTGTATCATTAACATCATTCTGTGTGTAAATAGCAACCCAGTGAAGAGAATGAACTTGAAAATAGTATTATTTTAAAGAGAACTTTCTTGCTTGCAGCATGTGCCATTGGGTGACACATCTCCCTAACTAAACATCGAGTTTCATTTAAGTGTAATGATATAAGAAATATGAAATTTGATTGTGATAGGGTAGCTTCTATAAACCCTCTTCATGAAAAAAAATTAACATAGACTTGAACTATGGATCAATAAACTTCACATTATTTGGAAGAATGGGCTTTTTCTCCTGAGGCAGAAAATGCACTTCCTCGTATCTCCAAGAAGCATACGTAATATTTCTTTTTTGGACATATCCCTAAAGAACCCTGTTTTAATTCTGTTCCATTTGCTTAGTTGCTTAAATTGAAAAGAAACTTTCTCTTTTCAGAATAAGTGCTATTTTATAACTCCCTTCAATATTTAGGAAGATAGAATATCATGTGCTAAACTTCCTCCGTGGTTTCTGTGGAACAGAGATGAGCCTGTTAAAAACTCTTACAGTTGTGCCAGACATGTAGTTACTGACAGGTATCAGGGCAAGAGAAGGAGGGGAAAACTATAGTTATAATGTGGCAGTGGGGAATGAGCCTGGAGGACTCATATCATTAGCAGCCACATGTTGTTGAAAGTGAAAGTCTTAGGGATGAAGCCAGAACTCCTTTAGTTTTAAAGCTGCCATAAAAATTGAATCCCTCATTTTATAAGTAAGAAAATTGATGGTCAGACAATGTATTTTTGTATAAGTTTGTGAAAAGGTGGTATATAACTCTGAATTTATAGAAATCTGAGCCCACTGCTCTTTCATATTTTTCATGAAACCACTAAAAATTTAAGTAGCATTTATTTATCAGGCATCTACTTTGTATCATTAATTTTCTTGCTGAAAATATGTCAGCAAGCCACAAAAGATCTCATTTCTATCTTCACTGAGCTTGCATTATGTGGATTATATTGATAGATACTTGCGCAGCAGCTATTAAATGGAATTAAAAAAGTTGTGTTTTATATGCTTTAAAATACCTTGACTTTTTTCATTCAACCAGACAGTATATTAAATCATGAACAGTCAGAAACTCATCTATCTATTTTCTTCTAATCCCTGGACTAATTGAAAAAAACATATAGTAGCATAATTTTATCTTTTTGTAAAATTATTCTATTATATTTCAAGTTTTACATTCTAAAAACTTAGCTCTGACTAGTGCGGTGCAGTCGGATGTCTGCCCACAAAGCGAGAGGTCACAGGTTCAGTATCCTAGGGCACAAATGATCTATGGTTCTCTAGCATATGTTTCTCTCCCTCCCTTCCTCTATCTCTAACAAATTAACCAACCAACTAACTAACTAACTAACTAACTAAATAAATAAATAAATAAAATCTAAAAAATTCTATCAACTTCTGTTTCTCAAAGAAGTCCAAGATTATCTTCTAGTCAAACCACTGCTGAAAACAATATGATACCTGGATAATCGGTAAAGGCCTTGACTTCATGGAAGTTTCACTTCATTGATCATTGAACTCTGTTGTATAGAATACAAAATGATAAGAAATGAGCAATAACATCTTTGAAGGATGTTACATTGTTTGAAAAAAATAGGAACGCAAATTTAAAACCTGTCTTAATGTTAAATTTCACAAATTATGATGGTGGGCACAAATTCCCTGATTCCAAATAATGAAAATTTGTTCACTGTGACTAAAAAAGAAGAATGAAAATATCCAAAGCTGCATTTTTAGTTAGGTGGTTTTATCTATAAACTGTTCAAAATACATAGAAAGAATAATCTCAGAATTGAAAACAATTTTGTTTTTAATTACTTTAATATTTAACTTAATTATTTGTTTGCTTTCATCTCTAAAAATTAAAATGAACTGATTTTTTTGGCCTACCTCCACTCTATTCTCACCCAAACATATGCAAACAAATCAAAGATTCATAACCCCGAGGGGTGGTTTGTTTATAGAGGTGAAAGTAACTGAAATCTAAATTAGCTTTCCACTTTCCATTGACAGATTAGCCCGTGATACTGACCTCAGATCTGATACTGTGCATGGCTTTGCTTGTTCTACCTTTACATATTTTCTTGGACAATTAAACCAGGGTACTCCATATTCTCCAAAGGAAGACTTAGTAACATTTATAATATAGCCTTGATAATAATATGAGCTTGTGGATGAGAAAATGTTAAAAAAATGATTCTATCATAGCAAAAAATAGAGCTGATCACCATCAGAACCAATGGATGCTGCTGGAAAAGATAGCAGAGATGTATGCAATTTGTGTCCATGTTTTACTTCCAGTTGATGAGTGCATATTATACAGGAAGAAACTATTAATTTTAACATTATTTAGGCATGCTTGGCATTTCACTGAAAAAGACAATACAAAGCAAGAAATTGACAAACGTACCTCTAAGAAAATGATTTATGTCTATGATATACTTAATTCTTCATTTTTAATTAAATATGTTTTTATTGTTGTTCAAATATAGTTGTCCTTATTTTTCCCTAAGGAGGACCTGATTAACTGTTTTTCTTATAATGCTTTTAAAAATAATGATAAGAGATAGAAGTGTGGTAATCATAAGACTGATTCTACACCTATGAAATATTATTTCCCTTAATAATCTTTGAACCTCCTAGAATGTAAAGCACGGTGAACAATGATATTTCTGAGTCTAGGCAATAACAAATCACAGTATTGTTATGCCCAATTTGGTTATGTTATCCAACCATAAATATCAGATGTGGCCTACCAGATAACAATTAATAATATTTTGGATACTTCTTAATGACAAAGTTAATGAAAAATGTTAAAATAGAGAACAATAGAAGTTATACTATAGAATACAATGTATATAAATTTTCATAATTTAAGAAAAAAATCAACCTTAGAATAATGGCTGGATCTAGATATTTTATCAATAAATCAATTGCATAAGCACAAAAATCTAGATGATAGGCTATGTGGGTTGAAATACTAAATTTTAATTTTCTCCAAAATATGGAATTATAAAAATCTGCACTAACTCACTCTCTTTAGTTTTGATTTTCTGCTACTGATCCTCTTGTGCCTAATTCATGCTATTCATGTCCACATCCTTCTGTTCTTGGCTGACCATAACCTCTAATTAGTGTTCATATTACTATGTACAGAGAATTCTAAGTCTCTAAATATTCAAAGTTTACAATAATTACACATTTGAGTTTTACTTTCCAAAAAGGATTATTTTGCTCTAAACACCAGTTAAAAAATACTGTCATCAGTATTGTTTGTGTTAATAGGGATAATTCATGATAATTGCTTTAATAAACTCCCAAAATCACAGTGCCTTACAACTTTTTCTTGTAAATAGCATAGTCTAATGAGGGTCTGGTGACTCTCCTGGGCACCTCCTCCATCTTGGTTCCCAGATATTGCATTTCATCTCCCTTCCTCTATAATTGAATGCCCTCACTTTTAATCAGAGTGTGACAACACAGAGTTCCATCATCCAGTCTACATAGGTCAAATCCAGGACCTTAGTTTAATCTATTTCATGTCTATATAATTCTCTTTTTGGAAAGGTGACTTTTGAATAATTATATACAAATTATTTTAACCTAAGAATAGTAGTAGCAAATGCCCCCACACACACACACACCTTAAATATACAACAATGAAATAGAAATAAAATATCCTACTTGGAAGAGGAAAGAATAGAAGGCATGTAAAATATCTGATTCATCTGAGTCTTGAAATCTGGAGAATGTAGACAATGATAAAGGTACCCAGGCTTTTTTCTTTGTGATATCATAGTTGATTGAATGCCCCTGTGAGATGTATGGTAAAAGAACAGCTTTAAAATGCCCCATTCTTGTGGTCAAAATAAAGTCACACCTAGAAGCATGAGTGTAATTGGTAATACATACTTCCTGTATAGCAGACAGAAAAATGAACTGATTTGCGGAAAATAAAATTACATCCACCACACCCAAATGGCTTGTGTTTCTTTTCTTAGTACTTGGTATTTATACTCTTTCTCTAATCTGAAATCAACATATCATTCCATCTATATTCTACAGTCTTCATTAAAATGAGAGTGATTTTTTTCCTTTTTTTTCAAGACTGAATCTAAACTGCAGTTGATCCTGCCTTAGGAGATATTGATGATGGTATGCAAAAAGTATCATGGACATGGAAACCAGGGTACTTTTTGTGTAATGTTATCAATATCTTCTCTGACTACAGTGGCAAAGATTTTATAGTTTAATTTGCCTGCCTTTATCCAGAAAGAGCAGAACTGGCTGGACACTCTTACCTAAGTACTACCAGCCAAAGTTCTAATTATTTGGAATTATATATAAATACAACATTGGCTGATAAATTGAGGTATATTAAACATTTCAAGAGTTTACTTGATTCCATCAGTGGAATCCAGCAGCATCAAACTGAAAGTCGTTAGGAGCACTCTGCCCACAGGATTTAGGGGACCTGCTTTTACATGGCAGACTCAGGAGCAAAGCAAGCAAGTTATCTGATTGGTTGTGGCTAAAGGGGTTGCTTTATTGGGGGAAGTCTGTTCTGTTGTTTATAACTGGTTGTTCTTAAATTTCATTTTCTCAGCTGTACAGGCATATAAAGACTTGAGTCTAGCTTCATTTTTGAATTACTTATGTGGGGTACCAAGGCATTATAGCCAGTTCAGTTTAATGGGATCTTTATATAAGAGTTCCAGGATATAGGCACAATATTAAGCAAATAAAATGAGCTCTTAATATTACTGTTTTTGCATTTTCATCATATGTCCACATATAGTTCCTAAAACCTTTAAATAACTATGATGTCTAATAAAATTTACACTTTTCTGTGTTAAACTGTAAAATTGAGTAAGTGTAACCTACCAAACCAACACTAGTGTATCCCTAAACAATAGAACAGGGGTCATTTGTTGATGCCATTCCACTATATGACATCTAGCACAGGTTTTTCTGTCCCATTTTTGAAGTAGGGAATGTCAGGATTATTAAGTGCTTTAAAAAATAATCACAACAAAGCAACAATAAGATGTCATTTGTATACCTAATTTGAGGTTATTATCTTGGAGCATGCAATGTTGAAATTAAGTTTTGTTCTGATATTCTGGACATAGAATCACAATTCTTAATGCTATGATAAAATTCTCCACACTGTTCTGAATTGATACACTTTTGCAAGACCACTGAACTAAAAATAAACTTCTAAATGATATATTATTTAGATAGCTAAATGGTATCAAAAGTATGAAACTGAAATGTTTTTCTTTATTTGTATTTAATCCATTTGAACGGCATTTAAAATTCATATCTAATATCTGACAGACAACCTCCACCTATTGTGAATAAATCTCACTCTGAACAAATATAAACTCTGGTAATAGCTTGAGACAAATTGATTGTCTTAACCTACCATCTGGATAATATGGCCTTGAAATTTCTTTACTTCTTTAAAAATAAATCACCTATCATATTTATGTTTTCTATCTTAAAAAAGTTTATAGTATTATTTGAAGGGAATAAGTTGAATGATTAGTCTTATCCATTTTCCTACATATTAAATATATTTAGCCTCTAGAAAATTTAGTATTATAATGTTTGTTATTTAAAAATCTTTGTTTCAAGAAATAGAATTATACAGTAGGAAAAGGAGAAAAATATCAGGTGTGGAAACCAAGAAAGGTAACACACTTTTGTGTGCACACATTACATTCCCTTTCCTTAGTCAGTTCATAAAGGAAGTTTTTCAACTTTCTAGTGCACATGGTATACAAAAGACAACCCAAGCCCTGATTTATACCTCAGATTAAATTTATGCAATTCCAGCTAACTAGGATAGAGAGGAAAGAGATTTAATAGTTTGGAGTTTTGAATAACATTTGTATTAAAAAAAATGAAAACAAAGAACAAATCACTTTAGTTTTTTATGGAAAGCTCAAAGTGCATTTTCAAAAGCATATCTAATTTTAGCCTTCAATTCTCCTTTTCCATAATACAAACTTTAGTTAGAAAGACTGCACGGATTTATTTATAGCTATATATACATATATATGCTGTCTTACATACACATGTCAGTTTTACTAGTTCTAATCAAGAAGAGCTTTGAAGGAATTTTGCTGGAGTGAGAAATAGAAAGTTGAGCTGGAATTAAAATTAAAGAAATGGATTAAATCTATTCCGGGCATTTTTAAGTAGCAGATTATGTATTCTATTAAAAATAGCACACTGTAGCTCAACAGATTGTTTTGTGCTAATCTACCACATTATTTCAACAGAGTTACTGGTTTCAAAAAACTATTTCTCCATTTAAATGCTAATGTAGATACTGCTATGGAAGTCTCTTAAAGATTATAGGTTCTGAACACTGTAGTTACAGAACAGTTGGCCTTTATAGATAAAGTTTCTTTACTTCAGTTTAGAAGCTGTATCTATAAAAGGAAGATGACTTTGTCACTTCATTGGTTCCTAATATTATTAAATATTTATTAAGATTCAAGTGTATACTAAGCATTTATAAAGTGAGAATAGAATAATATTTACTTTAATTAACCTCATATCTGAATACTTATAAGGAGATAGGCATATGGTACACAAACTATTGCTTTTATGCACAAAGATTGGATTCAGGCTCAGAATAGCTCAGATCTGTTATCTTTTATTTTTCATAGAATTAGGAGAAAAACACTAAAATATTCCTAAGTTTATGATAGTAAGATTTTTGAAGAGCAGATAGATATATATTTGAGATTACCCTTACCACTTACACAATTTTTCTTTTTGGTTTTTCTTTTGATATTTATTCTACTAAATAATATTATATCCAGAATGATAAAAAACAATACATATATTCATGACCCATATGAAGATGCTTTAATTTTTCTGTAACATATTGAATCATGAGATCTCTCAGATGCACTTACTCCACAGGAAAAACTTGACATTTTCTTGCCAGAGAAATGAAGGCCTATTGACAATCCAATGCTTGTATCACCCTGTCAGGCATGGGACAGACATCCAAAACAGTTCAATTAGAGAGCTGTTCACCTGGCCAGATAGAAAGGAGCTATTCTGAGCCTGAAATAAAAGCCATTGTATTCAATAGCTGTAGCTCAATATGGTCCCTGATTATGAAACTCATGTTATCACGGCACTGCCATGTAAATGACTGAGTCCATCTTTTCTCATGTCTTTGCTGGAAATAATGGTTCTAAGACATTTTTTAGAGTAAGCAAAAAACTCCTTCAAAATAGAATCTTTCATGGTAGGGAAGATTTCACATATTTATAGAAAAAGCTTTTTTTCTCTCTCTCTTAGTGTACAGGGCAAGAAGAAGAAAGCTCTTTTTTTGACAAGTGATTCTCCTCCTATTATTGAAATATTTCTTATATTATGTGGTAAATAGCTCTACCTAGAAAAGTAAAACATTTTTCATTGAATTTTCAGGGTTAAATGTTACTATTGTAATGTTAATAAAAGACACAAATACACTCAGACTAAACACTAGGCATAAATTCCAATGGTTAAAATTTTTAATCAAATAACATGAGAGTAGGAGCGACTCTTCAATACTACCTGGGTCAACAGATGACACCGCACTCTCATGACAGTCCTCTCTCTGAATTATTATGAAGCCTTCAGTGGGCAATGGGGCATGCTATCACTCAGCTTCCACATGGAAAAGGATAATTTCCCTATTAAGTTTGCCTCTGTTCTTTCTTATTAGGCTGTGATATATCCAGTGGAATTTCTTGTTATCCAAAGGCAAATACAAAGACTGAAATTACCTGTTACACTTGGTGGTGATGATGAAGGTGTTAATGATGATGATGGAGGTGGTGGTGGGAATAATCATTATGGACATGATCATGATATCTAACATTGTTCTAGTGCTTTCTATATGCTAAGCATTGTTCTTATCACTTTAAATATATTATCTCATGTAGTTATCACAGTAATCTTACAAAGCAGCTAAAATGGTCATTCTCATTTTTTAAATAGGAAAATTCATATATAGAGAGATGGAAGTTTCTATATTTAGACCCGGTACATCATATTGTAACATCGTAGCACAATCCATTTACAGAGAGTATACTCATGTTTATTAATACTCTCATTTATATAATTGACACATTATATTCATTTATATATTTTGTGTATAGATTATGTTTATTTACTAGAGTTCACAGTTAATCTGAATATCTCAAAAATAAGTTATTCAGTTTCAGTTTGCAATAGATCTCCATTTTTACATCATCCATAGATAGTATCTGTGTATATGATCTTAAAGTGACTATGCTGGGTCACTGCTAAGGTGGTTCTTATATAAGAACCACCTTATATATATAAACCTTATATATAAGGTAGTTCTCATCATATACTGTTTTTAAGATCATAGGTGAAATCATGTGTTTAATATAAATTATCATGACTGCTTTAATTGCTTTATGCAAAATAAGAAATGAAAACCATAATGCAATTCCCAATAATTTATAGTTTCAGTCACTTTTCCTTATTAGAAAATACTACATTCACACTTGGAATTATTTTGACTTAACTCAGTGACTCAGTTATTCATTTCACAATATTAGGAAAAAATGGTCCTAAAGTCATATAAAAGTCATATTAATGTAGCTGACCTGACAAGTATACCACATTAAAATACGAGGTTATTTTGGAAATTTTCTAATATTTGTATAATTTCAGTGAGTTGCACTCACTTTATATTTAGGGTAACTTAACATGAAAATTTTATATACAGAGAATATTATTTTCTTAGATTAGCCTAGTTCCGCTAGATGCAGCATAATTACCTAGGTATTTAAGGCTGTTCAAAAAGACCAGTTCAATAATTTATGACAACTATCTTTCCCCTTCTCCCTACCAGTTGTATGCGCTCCCTCTACATAAAAATGAGGTAGTTCCTGTTTTGAATTAAGAGTTGTGTCCCCCTTAAATTTATATGCAGAATCCCTAACCCCTAGTTTGGTGGAATTTGGCGATGGAGCTTCTAAGGAAGTAAGGTTAAATGGAGTCAGAAGCATGGGTCCCTGATCTGACATGGAGTGCCTGATCTCAGAGATTAATGCCCTTCACGGAAGAGATACTACCAGAGTTCAAACTCTTGCTCTCCTGCCTACACTCCCACTCTCTTTCCTCCACTCCAGTGTCTCAAGGAGACCATGTGAGAACAGAATACAATGGCAACTTCCCCATAAGACAGGAAGAAAGCTCTTACCAGAGAATGACCATGCTGGCACCTTGATCTTGGACTTTCGGGATCCCAACCTATGAGAAAACAAATTTCTGTGGCTTAAACCATCCAGTCTGTTTCAGCCATTGTGCTGTCTCAGCCTGAGCAGACCAATTCTGTTACTCAATAAGATTTTTCCAGATCTCTTTTCATATCACAGCACAGTAAAGTGTTTTTGTACAGAAGTGATTTGGGCAGTGTAATACCTTGAGTTGTATTTACATGTTGTCTTGAGACATTTCAATTTGTTTCTAGAGCTATTACATTTGACCTCAGCGTAGTTTCCAGGGGGTGCAGATGTCTACTACAGGCTGTGAGAGTTGTACCTGGAGACATGGAACTTTCTTTCTGGATCCTTGACTTGTTTTTTTTCATTGTGTGATAAAATCTTATCAAATTCAAATACAGAAAAGTCAACTGATTATTACTTAATTGTCCCCCACACCGTTGTAATAGAAAAATAGAAGTGAGAGACTTATTTCTAGGTTTGGAATGGGATTAGGTATGCTGAGAATTGTTAGATTACTTTTTCTATCAAATCACATGCTGAAAAATATTAGTATCCCAGAACTAATTTAGTTAATAAGATATTCTTAAATTAATTTATACATTTACCTCTTCAGCTCCATCTAGTCTGGCAAGTTGGCAGAAACTTGCCTGTTATTGGTTGTGAAACTAAACACTTCAATTAGATCACAGCATTATATTGTTGCTGCTCAGGAAACCGCTTCTAAAAATATTTTCTACTTATGGAATAGTCTCATTTAAATATAACAGAAGTAGGTCTTTGTTCTTACTAAGACACTGGCAAATAGTAAGCAACCTGAATAATCTTGATAATCTATATGAATAATCTTCTTTAAGAACACTTATTTAGAGAGATTACAGCATTAGAAAGCTCCTAAAGAGGTAATTATACTGTTAACCTATATGAGACAGAAAGGTGAAATAAGATTGATTGGAGAATTCTAGGCTGTTAATGCTAATGCTATAGCTGTGCATTTACATGAGACCTTATTTTCTTTATTCACTGTTATACTATTATTAGTATAGTGGTGCTATTAGGAGAGTGAGGATTAATTACACAGGCAATAAATATGCTTGTAAATAAACAATCACTTATTTTAGAAGTAGTTAATGTGATATTGATTCCCCAGCTCATTGTGGATCCAGTGTCAAGTCCAGGCATTATTCAGGTAGAGAAACTTTTCCTCAAGGATACAGCCTGAATTAGTGAATGGCTTCCTGTTTTCCGATTTTGTTATAGAACTATGTTTACAATGTTTGAAGGGTAATAATTCAGATTAAGCTATATTTAATAGATTCCGGAGGTGGAATTTTTTTCATCTTTGGTTGAGGTTCTCTCTGGAAATATCTGCCTCTGGAGGAATTAGTTTCCATTAACTGTCCAATTCACTTAACCTCCTGCAGTTCTCAGAGAGCAAACAACACTGCCTGCTGCCAGAGGCTTTGCATTAGAAGAAGAGACCACTTTGGTCTTATAAACCTGTGCCTTCTTTTTCATCTGCTCATTGTGCTAAGGTAAACAGGACCCAACTACTCAGTGCCCTAGAAGCACTGTGAAAAGACTTTGCTTTTTGGAACTTATCCTAATTAAAGAACTAAAGTTTCCATAGAAATACAACTGAGCTCTGTCAGCTCTGTCCTCCACTACCACTGTTTTCTAACTTATTGTCCATTCCAGATATGCTCTCTTCTCTGAAATAGCTGTTTCCTTTGTGCATGCCATTATTTAGTGGTCGCTTGTTTTACAAGACAGTCACAATCCACAGCGAAAGGGAACGTGCCCTCATTGGAACTTGCACAGTCAAGTTAGGAGATTTTGCAACTATAGTTGTGCATTTATTGAACATTCCCCTACATTCTGCATTTGTATGTAGCAATTTTATACTTCATTTTATTTCCCTGAATAGTTCAACTTGGAGTGGAAAAAAGAAACCAGATGATGAATTGGCATTAGCAAGTTAAATGTATATTTGCTACCTTTTTAAGTGAAGTCATCCTGAAAGTTCTCTAAAGCATCACGGATTCTCAGAACTGTGTGCAGGTCTGTTGGACAATGTTCCGGGTCCTTCCCTGGGTACTTTTTGCTTTCTTCTCTGAATTGAATGTGAAGAATATTAAAAGAAATGCACACACTACTAAAAAAACAATTACCTACATAAAATAACTTACAGAGTTGATCTAAATGGACTTCTTTGTTCATTTGTATTGGGTAAATTATCACTAAAATTATTTTATTTATTTGTTTTTATCTTTTATTGTTGTTCAAGCACAGTTGTCTTACTTTCCCCCAATGTAGTAAAAATATATGCATCCTGAAAACACCTGGCTTCGTCGTTTGGAAAGTTTCTCTCCACCAACTCCACCCTCCACATGCACCTGCACATCCTGGGGAGATATACAGTAGATGGTAGGAGATACTTTGCACTGAAGGAAAACCATATATATTTTAAAGGAAAATAATTATGCTATCTATACTCCTTTCTTTATTTAAAAATATTCATAAGATTCTTTAAAATTATTCCAAAACATAAAGCTAAGAGCAGGCTAAAATGTTCAAATCGCGAAGTCAAGATCATCATGCAAGTATTCCCACCATTGTTCACTGCACATGAATTAGGAGATTGAGCTGAAGCCACCTGTGGAGTTCAGGGCTTTATGCCATGCAAGTTATTGCCTCCTTCAGGATTTATTTTTTCATAAAAGCTCTTAAGACCATTGAGAAGAATGATTCCTCTTACTTCACCAGTGGATATTACTGACCTGACTCAGTAGTTAGCTGTGGAGATTTTAATGACTTACATAGGATGTCTCATTAGAGAAATGTATCTTCTCTGACAGCCAGATAGTTTTGTGACCATGAAATAACAGAATAGAAAAGGGTCTGTCTTTACTTGCAGGCAGTGAATTCTTTATAACTTTACCCTATTCTGTGGTGATGACAAATAAAACAAAATAAAAATTCAGGGCTGGTTTTTGTTCATGATATATTGATTATAGTTTTATGCATCAAAGCCAAACCTGGAGTTTTACATTCTATGAAATAGAAATTAAAATAGTCCCTATATTTTCTTGGTATTTCAAAGGAATTTATAAGTAGTCAAAGTTCTAAAAAGAATGTGTGTGAGTATGTATTTGTGTGTATCTATGTGTGTGTGGAGAGAGAGAGAGAGAGAGAGAGAGAGAGAGAGAGAATTAAAACATTCTGCCCTGGTTGGTGTGGCTCGGTGGACTGAGTGCCAGCCTGTGACCCAAAGGGTCACCAGTTTGATTCCCAGTCTAGAGCATGTGCTTGAGTTGCAAGCCAGGTCCCTGCCACCACACATTGATGTTTCTCTCCCTTTCTTTCTCCCTCTCTTCCCCTCTCTAAAAATAAATAAATACATAAAAATTAAAAGAAAGTAAAACACTCTGAGACATATAAACATCTAAATGTTAGATCAGAGAAATAGAAAATAGCCAAGGAGGAATATTTGTTCGCTTTTCTTTTTCTAGGAGGGTAATTTTAATTTTACCACTTAAATCTTTATGTTTCATATATTACAGTACTTCCAGTCTTTATGCCCAACTTAGTCAAATTGAAATGTGATTTTATCAAGTGGTTATACTACATGGACACTAGACTAAGCTGATTCTTATAAAAATTTAATTTCTATACTTACTATAAAGTTATGTTTCTTAATTTGATGGAAACAAGATTCTCTTTTGGAACTACAACACTGGTATTTTCATCACATCGGTCACCTTGCTTCTTTTTTATTACACTAATATCTGCTTTACAAATATTGCTATTTCTCCTTCCTGCAGCTGTGCACTCTGCTTGATTGGCCACTTCAGCTCATCATGAGTGGAAGCACAGAGGCCCTTTGCACATGCATCCATGAGGGATGCATTTCTCTTTTTTATTCTGTCCTTATATTCAAATTATCTTGAATTTGGAAGCAAGGGAATATTCTTTTTCAGCCCCCCTCCTATAATCTCACCAAGTTAGATACTGTGGAGGTGATCAGGGCATTTTCTGCAGCAGTGATGTTTCAGAGGCTGTTAAGTGGCTTCCATTCCCATTCTTGTCATTTCAATTTAATCTTAGAAAAGATGGAATAGTTTTCTCCTTGAAAAGGTGGGTAACTGGTATCAAAGTGTTAACATGCTTTTGAAAATTTTTTCAAGTAATATGCTTTAAATGGTAATATTAAAAAGAATACTATGTGTGGTGATCCTGAAGGTAAATACAAATTGTGTGTCATCATTAAACTAACAAAGCCATAAAAATATTGCCTCATATAGTAAGGTCAAAATATGTATAATTATTGAGGTAGCAAATCCTTGAAATATAAGGTGTTAAAATGGTAATTCTGGTGAATATTGAAATTAACTTTAAAAATTTGTTCATAGACAATGTATTTATAAGATAGGCTGACATAAATGTAATAAATTGTTTCTATGTGTGTTGTACTCTCAAGTGTTTCATACATAGTACATTACATAATCACATGTTATTTAAAATTGGTTTAATTTCATAGCACTTATTGAACATCTGTTTTTAAATGAAAGACTTAAAAGTACTAAGTGAGTGGCAGAAGAGTCCTCAGCTAAAAACATGTAGACCCAAGATTCATAGTGCAGAAGAAATTTTTGTTTTATTCTTTCAGGTGTGTCTGAAACCTATGCTTTATACCTCTTCCTGGCAGAACAGACATAAATGGTAAACAAACTAAATGCATTGACATCCTATAAAGATTTTAGCTCTTCTCGGAATATTTCAGTATATGTACATGTAATGTGTGTAGTGGTGATGCCTGTGGCTGGCTCAAGGTGTACACCTTAAGGATGGTATCTTACGTGAATATCTGTAAGCACATACTTGGTGTGCTTCACTTGTCTCTTCATGTAGAGTTGGAGCTGACATGTCTGTTAGACATATTCCATCTGTTTGTCTAATTATTTGTCAATTTCTCAGTTTACCTTAGTATGCTTCTAATGTGTGTATGTATGTCATTGTTCGACCTCAAAATGATTCCTTTGTCCTGCTCCAGTCTTCAATTCCTTACTCATCTAAAAGACATAAAGACTTTTTAAATAATAGCTGCCATTTGCAATCTAACAGGCTTATCTCTTATATTTGAGATTATCGTGGTATGTTTTTTTCCTTTTCTCTGATTACTTAATTGTGCTCATAACATTATTCACGTAGATAAAATACTGAAGTCAAGAGTGATTGAATTAAGTATGCACTTACTCTAAAATGCGTACTTTCATCATAAGCACATATCTAACATTTTATAGGCATATTAACCTCAGACAATATGTTCCGTCACTGAGGTACCATATCTAACTGGATCGTCATATCCAATTCACTGGGTTACAATATAGTGTTTTAAAGGGCATAACTTTTGTCACAGTGCTTTATTATAAGATTCTAAAAAGCTATTGTAGACACATTTAATTGAAGCAGGAGCATATTCTTGTAATGGCTAGTTTGGGCAATAGACACTTTGGGATATGAAACTCTGCTCCAATGATGACTTATTGCCTTGAGCAAAATGCTTAAATTTTCTAAAAATAAGTTCTCTCAAACAGAAATCACAGAATCTGTCTCAAATTGGCTCAGTGGGATTTCTGCGTCTGGTTATAATGCAGTAATTGCCACCAGACTAGCTCTTCAGCCAAAAGAAAAAAAAAATGTATATGTCTAAGACCTAAGGGATGTTTTCAGATGTTAGACACAGCAAGACTATTATGTGATATCTGATAAAAGGAAAGCTACCAAGGTGATCCTAGAACTTTGACAAGGTACATTCTGGATGCCAGTAGTGTAGGGAATTGGTGCTGAGGTTCAGCACAGAAGCCTTGAAGAGCTGAGAAAGTAGAGATTGGAGTTCGGTGTTGCCAGATTGGCTGGGATTTGTGTGACAGGATCACAGAGAGGAGGGTCTTTCACAGAGAAGAAAATCCACAAATTTGTATAGGAGTTTTCTTAAGTTCTTGACCATACAGTACATGGTAAACATGCAGTATAAATCTCCATGAAGTGACAGAGAACAATAACCCTGGGGCAATGGAAACCACACATTACACTAGGATATGCAAGAAGATCAAACAGGTAGTCAAGAGACCTCTTTGGACTAGGCAGGCATTTAGTTAACCCCTTGTGAGGTTTTGCCTAAAGATAAAGATTAAGGTGGCTCTAATGAAAGGTCTTATAGGCCTACCACAATTAAGCTAAAACCAACTATCCAAAGATAAAGGCTAACCCATTACTAAATGAACTATCTCTTCCTCCCTCTAAAATTTTAATAGAGATTAAAAGAAAATAAAATTTATTCTCAACATTAGAGTATCTACAGTGTCCAGCATACTATAAAGATTTGATAGATAAACAAAAAAGCAGAATGATAGGAGCCATATGCAAGGAAAAAGTAGTCGAAAGAAACTCAACTAGAGATGCAAAGTTATTGAAATTAGCAGCAAATCATTTTACATGTTAAAAAGACTATGAAAAAATAACATAATGAGAGAAGAGATAGGCAATTTTAGTAAAAATATAAAACTATAAAAACATATCAAATAAAATTTGATTGGAAAAGTTAGTATCTGAAATGAGATCACTGATGATCTTAATAATGGATTCTTTACTGAAGAACAGTAAACTTGAAGACAGACCAAGAGCAACTATCTAATTAAAAAAAAAAAGCTAAAAAAATTAAACAAACAGAAAAGCTTCAATGATATCAAGCAATCTACCATCTAGTATGCCTTTGGAGTTGTGGAAGGTTAGAACAGAAAAAAATATTTGAGGAAGTAATAGCTTTTTAGGTGCTCCAGATTCCATGAAAATACCAACTCATGGATTTAAAAAGCTCATCAAATGTCTAGCAGGATACAAATAAAAGGAAACTATACCTAGGCACATCATAGTCAAATTGCTGAATACCAAAAAATATTAAAAATGTGTAAGAAAAATACATATGGACACAGGAGTGAGTGACAGAGATGAAAGAGTATTGACTTCTCTTCTGAAACTATTGTATAGACAGTGAAATGACATACTAATGTGCCAGAGGAAATGTCTGAAAGCTCAACTTACTATGCTATATTTGTTGAAAATATCCTTTAAAAATGGGGGAAAATAAAGAAATATTTAAAGAAACCAGAGACTTGTGTTATAATATATATTTAAAAGAATATAATGTTATTATGGCTAAAGAAATTTATAGTAAACTGAAACTCAGTTCCATATAAATAATCAAAGAAAATATAAATCATAAATATGTAGGCAAATACAGCTTTTTTCCCTAAATTTTTTGAAAAGAATGACTGCTTAAAGGAAAATAACAATGAACTTAAGGTTTATAATTACAAGTGCAAAGAACATGCCTGATAAGGCAAAAAAAAAAAATGGTAGAGTGGTTACAATGAGTACAATGTCAGACTTACATTTTACTTAAGTGTTATAATGTTTACTCATAATAGAGTATGTGAAAAGAATGAAAAGCATATTGTAATTCCTA
This sequence comes from Tonatia bakeri, assembly GCA_004024845.1. NCBI lineage: Eukaryota > Metazoa > Chordata > Mammalia > Chiroptera > Phyllostomidae > Tonatia > Tonatia bakeri. Next base: position 196,100 of record PVIA01002319.1, on the reverse strand, counting down.
CAGATATTTTTAAATAATGCTAAAAATCAATAGAGAAGATAAAAGAGAATAGTAAAATTACTTAATTCAGTGAAAACAAGAAAGGAAGAAAAGAGAAAAATGACACAAATAAAAAACAAATAGCAAAGAATTAGAGTAAAATTCTACTATTAATTTCAATCATTATAAATGAAACTATTTGCCTAAAAAAAGAAAAAGCAAGAGTCAAATTCATGGTAATAATTAGATGCATGTTTTAATAATAACAACAGTTTAAAATGAAAAATAAAGTAACATTAAGTAAATTAATATCAGGGAATAAACTTTAAGATAGTTATTTATAGATATAAAGAGAATGTTTTATAATAAAAATAAGTTTTTCGCCCTGGCTTGTGTAGCTCAGTGGATTGAGCGTGGGCTGTGAACCAAAGCATCGCAGGTTCAATTTCCAGTCAGGGCACATGCCTGGGTTGCAGGCCATGACCCCAGCAACCGCACATTGATGTTTCTCTCTCTCTTTCTACCTTCTTTCCCTCTCTAAAAATAAATAAATAAAAGAATCTAAAAAAAAGTTACTTCTTAAAAAAATAAGTTTTCCAAAAATAAATAACAATTCTAAATGTATACCTAGCAATAAAGTTTAAAATATATTGAAAGTGAAACTGACAGTTAAAAATACCTCAATCTTTAAATACATTAAAAATTTAGTTGATGTTCTTTTACTGATTGAACTAATAGACTAAAAACTTAATAAGATATGCATTTATTAGAATAGCTAAAGGTCCAAAAACCTGGCACTAGCAATTGCAGTGAGAACGCAGAGCATGGGGTCCTCATTCATTGCTGATGGGAATGCAAAGTGATGTCAATTTGGAAGACAGATTGACAGTTTCTTACAAAGCTAAACATAGTCTTACCATGTGATCCAACAATTAAGCTCATACATATATTTATTCAAATGATTTGAAGACTTATATTCACACACACACACAAAAAAACTCCTTTTGAACATTTAGAACATTTTTACTCATAATCTCCAAATTTGGAGACAACCAAGATGCCCTTCAATAGAATGGACAAAACAATCAAATATTAGAATATTATTCACAATGAAATGAGCTATCAAGTCTTGAAAAGACATAGATAAGTTTAAATGCATAATGCTAAGTAAAAGACGCTAGTCTGAAAAGATAATGCATTCCAGTTATAGAAGATTCTGGGAAAGGTAAAACTGTAGCAAAGATAAAAGGATCCTGGTGGCCTGGGTTTGGGGGGAGGTTGAGAAGGATGAATAAGCAAAGCACTTGGAATTTGCAGAGCAGTGAAGCCATTCTGGATGGTACTGTAACAGTGGGTACGTGGCACTATGCATTGGGAAAAACTATAAAACTTTATAGAAGCAAGAATAAACTAGAATATGAGCAAAATTTTAAAAAAATCACTTAAGAAGTTGGAGGATACCAGGACAAAATGTAAAAAGTGACAAACCAGTCAAACTGGTATTATAACTAAATGAAACAACCTCATTGAAAGTAGTGAGGCAAGACAGTGCTGACCTAAGTAACTTTGGAAAGGAGGGGTCTGTAAGTCCAAAGGCAAACTAAACTGTACAGAGACACTGCTAATTGAAGAAGTTGCTTCCCTTGAGTGTGCAGGTTAATAATATTGGTACTTTATTCATGTACACAGTGCTGAAAAGTTGTGTATATTGATAGCGTATAGTGGGAACAAAGTTTTTAACTGGTGGAGTAGAAATCTATAGATAAGCATGAGCAAGATGCTAAAAAGTGCCTCCAGGTAATAAAATGTCATTGAAGACATCACAATGAATTTATGCTTAGCTTTTAATACAGATATAGTTGGATATATACAGAAATATATGCAGATAAGTGAAAGCACATAGTAGTTTATAGGCATACATCTCCTGGCTTTTTCAGCTGAAAGGGCCTGATAACAAAGACATTGCATAGCAACAAGATTTCCCAGAAACCACAGGTTGATTTCTAATGCCTTTCTCCAGTAAAGAGCACCAAGGTCTCTCAGACAAATGGCTGATCTAGTTTTGGTGCCCATAATATACAAACTATAAAAGAAAAGCCTATAATATATTATTAAAAACACTCACCCAGCCACCCACATACATTTATGGGACTACAGCAAAGATGCACAGTTGATACAACTGAAAGAACTCCCAAACACTTTGGGCATAAAATAAAGTAATATTACATAGTGACTCTAAATAAAAAGAATATCCATGACATCAAAAACTAATCATCACACAAGTGTTGTAGAGGATGTGGAGAAAAGGGAACGCTAGTACACTGTTGGTGAGAATGCAGACTGGTGCAGCCACTATGGAAAACAATATGCAATTTCCTTAGAAAACTAAAAATGGAACTGCCTTTCACCTGGAAATTCCACTGCTGGGATTATACCCTAAGAATATTGAAACACCAATTCAGAAGAACCTATGCACCCCAATGTTCATAGCAGCACAATTTACAATAGCCAAGCACTAGAAGCAACCTAAGTGCCCATCAGTAAATGAGTGGATCAAAAAACTATGGTACATTTATACAATGGAATTCTACGCAGCAGAAAGAAAGAAGGAACTCCTACCCTTCATAACAGAATGGGTGGAACTGGAGAGCATTATGTTAAGTGAAATAAGCCAGGTAGTGAAAGACAATTACCATGTGATCTCATTTGTAGGTGGAACCTAATCAACAAAATAAACAAGCAAACAAAATATAACCAGAGACATTGAAATAAAGAATAAACTGACAGTAACCAGATGGGAGGTGGGAGGGGATATAGGAAGGAAAAGGGGGAAGGGTTTTCAGGAACATCTATAAAGAAAACATGGACAACAATAAAAAAAGTTAAAAATGGAAAATAGAATTTTAAAATATAATATATAATAACTTTAAAAATGTAAAATTCTGGCCAAGATGGAGGCATAGGTAGACACACTGTGCCTCCTCACACAACTGAGATAAAGACAAGAACAATTTAGAAACAGAATAACAACCAGAACTGACAGAAAATTGAACTGTATGGAAGTCAGACAACAAAGGAATTAAAATAGGCACATTCATCCAGACCGGTAGGAGGGGTGGAGTCAGGCAGCCGGGGAAAGGAGTTGTGCACAAAGAGTATTGGGACCTGGTGCATCAGGCATCTGGGGCACACAAGACCACACTGGGCAGACCTGGGTGCGCAAGTGGCAACTGGCAGACCCTGGGCCGAGGGAGATCGAGCGAGGCTGTGATTATGAAGCAAGGAACTGTGGGCAACCCAGGATCTCAGCACCAGGAAATAGAGCCTTGGGGCACTGATGGAAAACACCTGTGGGCGCTGAGGTGTAGGGAGAGAGTCCCAGCCTCACAGGAGAGGTCTTTGGAGGGTCCCACAGCATGCATAAGCCCATCCACATGGGAATTGACACCAGAGGGGTCCAGTTTGCTCGGGGGAAGCAGCAGAAGAAACTGAAATTGGCAGAGAGTGGAGCAAGCACCATTGTTCCCTCTCAGACCTGTCCCCATATACAGCATCACAACCCAGCAACTGGGGTGCCCCGCCCTGGTCAACCTAAGGCTCTGCCCCTCATACATAACAGGTGTGACCAGACCAAAGAAAACAAAAAAGATGACTCAAACAAAAGAATGAATGAAAGCCCCAGAACCCATCCTTTTAAGCGACTGCAAGACAGCCAACCTATCAGATGCATAGTTCAAAACACTGGTGATCAGGAAGTTCACAGAATTGGTTGATTTTGGTGACAAATTAGATGAAAAAAAATGAAGGCTACAATAAGTGAAATGAAGAAAGATACACAGGGAACCAATAGTGGTGGAAAGAAATCTGCGTCTCACATCAATGGAGTGGACCAGAAGGAAGAAAGAAACAACCACACAGAAAAGAATGAAGAAATAAGAATTCAAAAAAAAAAAAAAATGAGGAGAGGCTTAGGAAGCTCCGGGACATCTTTAAACGATCCAACATCCAAATTATAGGGGTACCAGAAGGACAAGAGGAAGAGCAACAAGTGGAAAAGTTATTTGAACAAATAATAAAGGAGAACTTCCCTAATCTGGCAAAGGAAATAGATTTTCAGGAAGTCCAGGAAACTCAGAGTCCCAGAGAAGTTGGACCCAAGGAGGAACACACCAAGGCACATCATAATTAAATTAGCCAAGGTAAAAATGAAGGAGAGAATCCTAGAAGCAGCAAGAAATAAGGACACAGTTACCTAAAGGAGTTCCCATCAGACTGTCAGCTGATTTCTCAAAAGAGACCTTGCAGGCAAGAAGGGGCTGGAAAGAAGTATTCCAAGTCATGAAAGGCAAGGACCTACGTCCAAGATTGCTCTATCCAACAAAGTTTTCATTTAGAATGGAAGAGCAGATAAAGCGCTTCTCAGACAAGGCCGAGTTAAAGGAGTTCATTATCACCAAGCCCTTATTATATGAAATGTTAAAGGGACTTATCTAAGAAAAAGAAGATAAAAAACATGTATAGTAAAATGACAGCAAACTCACAATTATTAACAACCACACCTAAAACAAAAACAAACTAATCAAACAACTAGAACAGGAACAGAACCACAGCAATGGAGAACACATAGAGGGTTAGCAAAAGGGGAGTGGGGGGAGGAGAGAAGTTATGGAGAATAAGTAGCATAGATGGTAGGTAGAAAATAGACAGGGGAAGGGCAAGAATAGTATGGGAAATGTAGAAGCTAAAGAACTTATGACACATGGACATGAACTTGAGGGGGGATGTGGGTAGGGGAGGGTGTGCAGGGTGGAGGGGGGTTAATGGGACAGCTATAATAGCATAATCAATAAAATATTTTTTAAAAATGTAAAATTCTTAAGTGATCAGATTATTTCTAGTTTCAGTGAAAAACCAAATATAACTAAAAAGAGCTAAAAGAGATGAAATAAAACCTTAATTAATAACGAGATATACAATGTCCATACATTGGATGATTCTCTCTTGCTAAGATATCTATACTCACATGTTGATGTATAGTTTCAAAGCAATTCCCATCAAATACAAAGTGCTCTTTAAATAAAAGTTGGTAAGCTAATTTTAAAATTTATATGGAGCCATGACTGGTATGGCTCAGTGCATTGAACACTGGCCTGTGAACAGAAAGGTCCCTGGTTTGGTCAGGACATACATCTGGGCTGTGGGCTAGGTCCTCAGTTGGGGGCATGCAAGAAGGAATAAGTGGGTGTTTCTCTAGCACATTTATGTTTCTCTCCCTCTCATTCTCCCTCCCTTCCCCTCTCTCTGAAACAAACAAATAAATAATATATTTAAAAAATTAAAATTTATGTGGAAATGTGGAGGAACGGAGAGCCAGTCTCCGGAGCCATGGGCCTTATCCCCGTTCTCTCTCTGTGCGAGCTGGCGTGGCATGTACCATTGTTAACAAACACTCCTAAAGGTTTCCTTCACAGACTGAATGCTCCTCTCCTCATCAAGGGTCAGAGCCATTTTCATTATTGCCTTGGCATTCCCTCTTTGTTCTGAAAGTTCCCTGACACAACCAGCAATTTTCAGGTATCTGATGACATGTAATCTATATAGTGGTTCTCTAAAAGTGTGCACCAAAGAGTATTTCCCAGTCTGTGCAACCAATGGCCACACCTATTCCAACAAATGTACTTTCTGTCTCTCTCTGAAAGAAAATGGTGGCAAACTTAATTTGGCTCATTATGGTAAATGCTGACCTTTGATGAAGTTATATAATCCTAGGGATTTATTGTGATCATATTTTGCCATGATTAGAGTTTCCACAATCAGGATCTCATATTTCTACAAAATCCAAGTGAACCCTCATATTGGACACAAGATGAAATACTGGACACTCAAAATCCTTTCCAATTCTAGGATCTTGGAATGTCAGGGGTTTTATTTTCTATGTTCAATTACTCAAGGACAGTTTGAAAGAGTAATACCTTAAATGTATGTGTGCTAAGATTAAGCCCAATGCAATTACAATCCTAAATATTTTGCTTAATAAAATGTTACATGACAAAAAAAATTTATATGGAAATGTAATGGACCTAAAATAGTGCAAATCTACTTCAAAAAGGAAGTATGTCAGGATGCACATTACCTGATTTAATCAGTCCATGTAAGTTTACCTTATAATCTGCTATACCTAACAAGAACAGACAGATTAAGGCAACCAAGAAAAGAAAAAAAATCAGACAACCCCTAAACACTGTATGTTCAATTAATTTCTGGGAAAAATCTACAAAGTGATTCAATGGGAGAAAAACTATTTTCAACAAAAAAATTGGAAAACATAGATATATAAATGGGGAAAAAACCCTGCTTCACAACACAGACAAAAAAGGACTGAATTCTATATGAAGAGAGAGGGCAACAACCACGTATTTGTTGGAGGGGGTGACAAGATGTCTGTGTGTCAATTGGTGGGCAAAACACAAAAAAAGTGTTACATGAAAAAAATTGAAATCTGTATTTTTTGGGGACTATGAAGTCTGAATATCCATTACCATCTGCCCACAACCACAGGACATGAGTGCTGTCAAGCAAGAACCACCTGATGAGCACAACTGGCTGTTCAACAATAGATAACTGAAGTGGAAGAGTCCATGACAGGGTGAAAACAAGCAAAACAAGCAAACAAACAAAACAAAAAAGCAGCAACAACAAAAACTGTTGCAGAGACCACACATACAAAAATTTAAACATGGCAGAAGATAGTTGATGATAAGGAAATTCGATAGGTACAGAGGATTAATGACTTCAAGAACCTATAGTAGATAATCTGAAACAATACATATTATGTAAGATGGCTGTGCTACATGCAATAAATCAGAATTTCTCTCTTTTTTTGGAGGGGGGTAGATAGAATTATACCCTAAACCAAGATGAGTCTTAGGTGAATTACATCAGTGCTGGATATACCCTATGAGAAATGCAAAGTATATGACTTAAAGTGAAATGATATTTATTAAAACCTAGTATCATTTATATTGAGAAGCCAAGGGAGTAACCGTAAGTTCTTATAATAATTTAATTAACTTGACCTTAGTAAACGCCTTTAATAGAAGATTATTTTACAGCACTTAGCTGTGCTAGAATAACAACAAGATATATTTAACTATATTATCACTAACTTGCATTGTTTTACATTATACTTAGCCTGAAGAGAGCAGAATAATTTGAGAATATAAACATTGTTTGTTACATTGTGTCTTGGAAATGACATTCTGAATATTAGAGAACTAGGTTATAAACAGATAATTAAATGTGAGAAACAAGTTTGTTTCATGAGGATCAATTACCTTATTTGAACAACATAAATTATGTAAGCTTTGTTGTTAAAAACAACATGCATATTCAAAAAGTCCTTGATATCTTCTATGAATAATAAGTGGATGTGTTTTTAGTCAAATTAACAACTCTTTAGAGTAGTGCTAACGTTGCTTATCTTCACAATGAACTTCCACTTCCAGGTCAAGTTGTTGGCGAGCATCTGCTGTGGCCATATGTCATCTGAGTACACTGTCACCAGATGAAATTGTAATGTGACATACCAAATTCTAAAAATTATCACAGGAGATACTAAAATACATAAAGCTGTACCCTGCCTGGCTTCCCAGGCCCAGTGGGGGAGACAATTGCACATTTCAGCTGATATTATTTTGGTTTTTGCCATGAAGTTGGAAAATATTTCTTGCTGTACTATCTCCCACTGGCATCCAGAAAGCGAGCATATGATTAACAGTCAGAGAAGAAATTTATTCTCTATGGGAAAATATTTTTGAAGACTAAAACCAAAAATGTAAAAGATGATAATGTTTTTCTTTTTGCATTACTCATGCTAAAGTAATGCTAAGTTCCTCCCTCTCAGAGACTTCCAGAGGGTGAAGCGTGGGCATCTTTGATTAAGTAAGATACTTTCAATCCCTTAAATTCTTATAAGTTTTATACTGTACTTAAGCTGTTGTATTCATTTTTCATTAGCATAGATCAGTTTATTGGCTTTTTAAACAGAATGAAGTCTCAATATAAAATATATTAAAATATGTTAACAGTATAAAAATTCAGCATTGAAATTCACTGAAAAAAATTTAAAATAAATGTCTTTTTTTCCTTCATATTCAAGTACTCAAAAGATAGTTTTGCATAGAATAGGGATGGAGACCTGCAAGGGTGAAAACATATGTATAACTAAAGATGCTGTTTTCAAATAGACAAAATACATGTTAGCATTTTACATGTCCACGAAGAGCATGCGTCTGGATAGTACAATTACATCCATTAGACTGCTCATTTTTAAGAGTTAAAGTCTTTTTTAAATGTGTTCACCTGAAGACAGGAGGTTTACCATGTTGGTATCAAATTTGAGTAAATGATCTGTGAATTCTAAGACACCTTAAATTTCCTGCTCCTGATTTATGTACCCTATGTCATCTCTTCCTGCTGAGTTTATGATGAGATGCCATCCCTGTGATTAGATTACTAATTAGTTCACTTTGACTTAATCAAGAGGGTGGTTATCCTGGGTGGACCTGGCTTGGTGAAATGAGCCATGTGAAAGAAACTGAAGCATCAGAAAGATACTCTCCTGTTGGCCCAGAGAAAAGTGATTGCCCTGCTGTGAAGACCACGGGGTCTCAATACACTGGGTGCCTTCTTGAAACTGAGGGCCTCCAGTCCTATAAAATTACAAGGCATTGAATGCTGCCAATAATCAACCAGTTCCCAAGCCCAAAATGGGATTGTGGTCCCTGACAATGCCTTGATTGTAGCCTGGAGAGACAGACGCTGAGCAGAGGACCAAGCTAATCCATGTCTGAGCTCCTCACCTGGAAACTGTAAAATCAATGATGTTTTACACTGCTAAATTTATGATAATTTGTTACAAGGCAACAGAAAACTAATATATGGTCATATGAGCAAGTGCTCCCTCCAAAGTATTACAATGAATGAGAGGGACAGCAAGCACGTCCATCCAGTTTCGATTTGAATAATACCAAGTCAGCCTCATCTGACTTTTGTTTTTGCTCAACTGTGAAAAACTTACATGCTCTACACTTGGAAAGCATGAGGTCTATATTTTTTGATGTTGAAAATGCAGTAATTAGATGTATAGCACACACATATAGTATATGTTATATAATATATAATATGTCATAATTTATAAATATATGATATATATCTGTGGAATAACCACACAAAACTCAACAATGTAAACTGTAAGGCATCTCACATATAAGAGGGAAAATATTTGCATGTGACCCAAATTAGAAGTCAGGAGAGCAGCATTAAAATTCAGGTTGTGGAAGTAGGTTGGGTGGGTTAGACATGCCAGATCTAATTCTTACCACATTCCTAAACAAGTTATTTAATCTTTCAGCATTTCAGTTTCTACGTCTATAAAATGGGTATAACATTGTTTTCCTGCTGTTGATTCCTTTAAGACTACTTGAATTAAAGTAGGTAAAATCTTTGTTTCTCACACATAGTAGATGTGTCTAATTAGCTTTATACTACATGTCAGGAGTGCAGAAGGTCTAAAGGCTGTTTATAAAATGTTACTACAAATGTTTTTTTGTCATTCCTAGCAAAATAATACCTAAATTGAAATAATTCTCAAAAGTGGAAACTCTAAAACTGAAGGGCTGGGTTTTGTGCACCCTATGCTTTAGTTTGTGTGTTGCTTAGTTAGATGCGTGATTTGTCAAGGTCTTTAAAGAAGATAATTGATTTTTAATACAAAATATTAACTGACTTATTCTGTTTGAGTGATTCAACATTGTATTTAGTCTTCCTACCTCTTCTTTCAATTACCTTATTTACATGTCTTTAAACCACCCTGTTTGGGTTTATCATGGGGCTGTATTCAGAATTTGTTCAGTTATTTATAAAACTGCTGAACTGCATCAAAGGCATAATGAACAGTACATATGATATTCACTATTTTGATTTTCAGTAAATTGAAATGAGTAAATTGCATCCTCAGTTTGTAACTCATTTCACTTTGAAGTGAAACAGATAATTTTTTCTAATAATTATCATTTCATTGACAGTAACCAGTTTCTTACATGAATATCAGGTAATGGTTCCATTATATATCCATTATTATAACTTTTTATCAAAAGGTGATCTCTAGTTATTAAATTGATGATCTTTTCTATTAAAATTAACGTTGAACACTTCAATCTAAACAACACAGAGAGCAAATATCGTCCTTATGATAGGCAGAGTAATGCACGTCTTCACCCCCGAGATATCCGCTTCCGAATCCCAGGGATGTGTGAATATGTTCTGTTATGTGGCAAAAGACAACTAAATTTGCCAATGAACAGCTGACATAACATAATGAGATTATTCTAGATTACATTCGGGGCTCAATGTTACCCCTGAAAAGAGGAAGAGAAATGCAGAAGGGGGAGTCAGATTTATGCAACATGAGAAGGATTCAACCTTCCCGTTTGATGCTGGAGAAAAAGGCATCATGAATCAACAACTGAAGATAGATGCTGGAAGTTGGACATGACAACAAAACAAATTCTCCCCTAGAACTTCTAGAAAAGAACAGAGCCCTACCAACCCCTTGATGTTGGCTGGGTGAAACCTGTGTCAGACTTCTGTCCCACAGAACTCGAAGACACTGATGTGTCTGGTTTTAAGCTACTACATTTGTGGTAATTTTTATAACAGCAAGAGAAAAGTAATATGGTCCTCTTGAGGACTCCCCTCTTTCCTGACTCGTGGTCCAAACAACCTGGGTGCAAATTGAACACCTATGACTGAAAACTCAATTAATTTTTAGATGGTGTATTTTGCAAAGGAGAAACATTTCAGGAGCCCCATTAAAGAAATGTGGCAAGTGTGACTAGTCTACCCACAGGACAGCATGCAGCAATTGGTGCCAATTTCAAAAATACCAAGCAACTTCCTTTGCAGAAAAAAATGTTAGCTTAATATATCACATGAATCTATTTTATATACTTTAACAGTATTTTAAGTAATTTTAAGTTTTACTGAAATTGTGATAAACATCAGTTTTCCATTTTCTGCTTAACAGTTTAGAGTCCCTAGATTTACTGCTCACATTGTTTATTCAGGGAAAAAATGTATACATTAAATTTTACATACATGTAGTTTACATATAGTGAAACTATCTAGATATATTTTTTGCTCTTTTCAAACAAGAATAAAGGGGCAGTGCTTTGGTTTGGTTTTAGAAATATATGGCTATATTCACTCATGAGTTCGCCATGATGTGTTGGAATGTTCTTTTCTCCCCATGCTCTCAGAAGAACATTCTTGCTTTGCTTGCCAGCATGTGAAGAGGAGTGAGAGAAAGAATTAGTTCATAAGGAATGAAGGAGTAAGAAATTCCTCCCTAAAGTTGTCATGTTATCTTTCTGGCCACCTGGCCTTCCTTCTGACACAAGGCCAGTTTAGTTTATTATTTAAAGCTGAACACATGGGTCCTTCAGGAGAAGGCCAAGAATCCAAAGGAAGTACCTCATTGAGGACAGGAACCTGCTGTGACCTTGACTACGTGTTCTATTAATAGTGAGCTATTTTCATCTTAAATTTCTTTTTTTTTTTAAATTAAAGCAGCAGGTGGTATTGAATGTAAAACCAGGGAAAGGAATTGTGACCTATTTAAAAGTTGTTACTTTTCAACATTATAACTATTGAGAGTCATTTGGCTTATTTCCCAAATGGCAATGGGGTACATATTAGAAACAGCAATCTAAAATATGACAATTAAAAAAAATACTATTAAACTTTAAAAAAATAGATTTGCATCTGTCAGACAAAGCACTAATTTAGGAGTAATTTTTTAGAATGTTCCCCTTTGTTCCAGTCCCCTCCCTGCCTTAATCAAGCACTGATAACCAACTTCATAAGGGGGGAAAATTAGTGCAATCAAATGGGCTCTATTGTTTTCTGCTGTATTAAAATGTGACATGTAATATGGAATTGACAGATATTTAACATTCATAAAAATGGGGATGATACAAATGAGTCAACACACATAATGCTTACAAGGTAAATGGAGTGTTTTTAGCATTTTTTAATGTATTAATTTACTTAGTTGTCACAAAGGTAGGACTATTGTTGTATGCAATTAGCACAAAGCAGTTTAAATAACTTGCCCAGATTCACACAGTGGACCTGGTAAGCATACTGCTCATGGAGAAATTTTATTTTCTGTGCTTTCATTCAAAGCTCAGATTGAAATTAGTTTGGCTCCCTCATTGGTTGCAAAGAGCAAAGTAAATTAAGAAAAAAAAACAAGGCCGCAAAAAGACACATTTTCAGTACATAGTAGCATCTCATGGAACGCAAATACAGGCGGTGCTAAGGAAGGGATTGGAGTTGTGCAACAAAAAAGCACTTAGAATTGCATTTCCATCTTTCACTTTTTCTCTTTCCCTTCTACTGCTTCAGTCGTTCTTCTCTCCAGACTGTTTCTCTGTTTATTTATCTTCATGGTTCAAACACGCTACCACTACACAACTCTCATGGCTTAAGTCTTTCATTCTATGACCAATCCATATGAAGCAACTCGTAATCATCTTTCCTTAGGCAGAGAAATTAAACTGGTCAAACTCAGTGTAGGTCTCCATCTTTGTTAAAGCAGTTCTGTAGTGACTTGACTTTCAAATACCCTGAATAAAATAAGTGGAGCAGAAGCAATTCACTAGCAAATACCATTATTGGGATAACTGGAACCTTCCGATGTAAACTAATTTATTTGTTATATACTGTTAATTCAAATTCAGGTGGTGTCACCGAGAGGCTGATGATCTGTTGCGCAAATTATGTGACCAGACAAAATAACATAAAAACTAAAATAAGAAGCTATTATTTGACTCCCAGCTATTCTCCCCCCCACACACAGCTGTCATTATACAGAGAAACTCAGTAATATGAAGAAATATTTATATGAGTATATTAAACTAATATACAAAAATATAAAATCAACTTGGTTGATATACACTCTAGTAATGCATTTTGAAATAAATATTACTAAGTATGAAACTGGTAATTTATTAAAATCCCATGACACTTTGTTCTCCAGCTTATGGTTATATGAAATTTGTTATTTTCTTGAAATCTAACTTTTATTATAACATTTATATGATTAAAAAAATAACCCAGTGTAATTTGAACTGGCCAGTTATGGTACCTGCTTCTAGCACATTTCCTGACAAAATACTTTTGGAAGTTTACTATTAAAGAACTAACTTCTTTATAAAATGGAAAGCTTATGGATTTGAGGGGCTTGCAGCATGCTGTAGACACCTCTCACTGGCCAGTACAGATAGCACTAAGGATGCCGGGTAGCTGGTTCTTTGCGAGGTGGAGAGATGAAAGTGTCAGTCCCAGCAGGAGATAAGACCACGAGGATATGACACCCTTGAATCTAGTGCAAGGAATTGAAAATTCTCTCTAACAGAGACCATGATTAATTTAGGCCCTGGTCTCCACAAATGATGATTTATTAAATAATAAACTCACAATCAAATATTAACATTCACACAATCACTGAATGAGAATTTGTGGGGGTAAAAATGCAACAGACTTAGACTCTCAAGGACTTCAATGTTGACATTTCAAGGAATAAATATAAATTAATTTTGAGCTACATGAGGAGGTAAAATGTAATGACTGAGCCAGCAACAAGTAAATTAATGGAAAAAATAACAACCACAAAATATCATATGCTTTATAATACCATTTTTTAAAAAGTGAAAAATAAGTAAAAGTAAAGTATGTATTATTTAAAGATAAATGTGATAAATATATAAATTAAAAGGCAAAGGATGATAAATTTAAAGCTCAGGTTGCTATTACTTCTGAACAGGGAGGGGAGTCATCAGGGATTTGGATCCTGAAAGAAGAGAGTGCTAGCTGGAGACACACAAGTTATAATAGTGTTGTGTTTCGTACATTGTCTATAGGTTCTCAGGTACTTCATATTTCATGTCATGTATGTTTTATATACATATATCAACTATTTTAAAATAATAAATAAAACTACACAGGAATATTTCATTGTATAGTCTGATATGCAATTAAACTACGTTTTATAAGCCAACTTTAACCTGTGCACTGCAGAGTATGAAGAAACACAAGGTCTAAGAAGAAATAAGTGTCTCACTGGGAACCATGTATTCCTAAAGGTTCTAAAAACTCCTCCTCCTCTCCTGCTCTTCCCCCTCTTCCTTCTTCATGATGGGTACCATGAAAAACTTTAAGTGCCTGCATTTGCCTCAATTATAAATGTAAACAGTCAATTGTGTTGTATTTTGCATCATTTCGGTAGTTACCTTAGAACCATTGTACTTAGCTAATTACAGCTCTAATGGCTACCTTATGAGATGAATTCCGTAAGTGGATTTACTTCTGTGTTTGTGATTCGTTGAGTCAACAAATCATTTTACTTTTTAATGATTTCGGGTTAATGAGAAAAGAATGGAGGTCAACGAAAAGGTAAACAAAGTGTGCTTCTTAAGCCAAGGTTATGAGACCTCATGGCATATAACATAAACTCAAATTTTAGAGCAATTGGAATAATTAAAGTAAAATTGATTCAAAAATGAAATTGTCAAATCCTTGACACTAGAGTTTAGTATACTGCACTCAAAAAACCCATACTGGTGTAGCAACAGTGTTTTATATTTTAAGTGGTGATTTAGTTTCAGCAAAATATCTGCCATATCATGTAAAATATCATCTAATTCATCAATATTTTAATTTTTATTTATATTTAATCAATAATATTTTTGGTTTGTAGTTGTGTAAATGATACAATGGAATTTATTGCTAGTTTCATGTTTGAGTACATTTGACTTTATGAGGAAGCAATTTGTTATCCCTGAAAGAAAACTATATATTTTTTCTTCTAAAGGGTATGACTACTTAAACTTGAGGAAGATAACCAGATTTAGTCTTCAAAATCTCAGGTGGTTTCTAAGAGGGGTGTATTTCTGTCGCTCCAAGGGAATGTAAACCAATAGAATAAAAAATTCACATCTTGAATCACAATTATAATTCACTAAAATGAAATGAAACCAGTAATATTAGGTGAGAAGTAAAAAAGCAAACATGTTTATGCTCCCACATCGAACATTTTACAATGTCACTTTTTCATTTTTATAAGAAAGTTTGGAGGTTACACTATGAATTTCTCATTAGAAAAGTATTGCAACTACTTCTGTAAAAATGACATGTTTGGTATTCTTGTACAGTGTTGCAGCTTACTGTGCGTTGCTTGTTACATACAAGACATCCATATTTATTTTTACAAAGCTATGAATGAAGGAGTAAGTGAAGAAATAAATGAACATAACCTGAAGGAATCCATTTTATATCCTTAGATATCGTGCTCTTTCACTGAAATATGTATTCCAGGATCCTAACTGTCGGAAACAATTTTTCTCTTCTGGCCTGTGACTGACTCTTTCATGCGTCTTTTAATCTCCTGGAGTTTTTGTGCTTCTTATAAATGTGTCTGGGTAGGTTTAAAATCCAAGACGGCTGCTTGAAGCCACTGTCTTCTCACTATTAAGATTTTTAAAGTATAGCAGCTTGTTCAGCTTGAGATTTTTGTATATTAATCTGATGAACAATAGGTTTGAAATTCCAAGGATGAACTGCCATTTGTAGAATCTACACAAATGAATCTAGAAAATGTAAAGTGATAAAAATAAACTTATCGTAGTGTTTTGAATCACTTCACCTCAAGTACATAAGAAATGAAAGGAAGAAAGGAGAGGCTTTGAGGGAAGAAGCTTTTGGAGGGAGGATAATTTTGGTTAAAAATATGCTGTGGTGTTTTTTTTTTTTTTCCATTCCTTCTCCCTCCTGTTCAAATACTCTTGGAGGACAGACCCTCATATATGGATCTGTGGAGAGCTTAATGTGAGATGTCTTCATTTGAGAAGTGGAACAAACTAGGATCTGACTCCCACCTTGGAACTCTTGACAAAGAAAAAAGGCTTAATGACTTTTGAAGAGTGAGGCTATTTGGGGTAAACCTATACACGCTTCTCTTAACCAAAGTCAACAGTGCAGGCAAAACTGTTCTGACTTCTGTCTAATAGTGCCACCTAGAGTCGTGGAGGGGATGCGGCAGCAAGAAGCAGAAGATGCACATTCAAACCTCGAGAGAGGGGCAAGGCAACAACAAAACCACAAAGGAAGAGCAAACCGGAAAGAGGCAGCAAGCAGGGATCCTCAGAAGAACTCAGGAAGGAAACTCTCTGAAAATATGAGAAACCCATATGTGAATGATAGTTAAAGTAAGAACCATCCTTACCTTGAAAACAACATCTAGAAAAGAAGGTGGGAGAATCTACCAGAGAAGTTTAAATGAATAAATAGAAAAGCCAACTATACCCATAATCTTAGTCCTGAAAGCTTCCAGCCTGAAACAGGCTGGTATTAATGTAAGTGGTAAAATAAGCTATTAAATCAAAGTTCAGATTTATGACTAATCTCTCAGACTGGTCATTCTAATTAGTGGATTGTGTGTGTAATAACAATGCAAAGTATCCCTAGAACAACTTTATCTAAGAGAGAGAGAAAAGGCCTGAAATTACCACACTAAGTATGTTTTCAGAGGCAATGGGTGACAAAAATAAATGTATTTGCACTTGGATATGTCAAAAAGAGTTGCTCAACCTCCAGGTTACATAAAAAAAATGTAAACCTTTTTAAAAATGAGCTCATTTGGTGTCCTACTCTACACTGCCAACATAAAGAGCTGTGTTCTTTGACAAGGTCATGTGTGGCTTCACTTCTATTCCCTCTGGTCTTTTGGACTCATTCTCAAGATTCTGTGTCCTGACCAAAGCAGAGAGTGAGGGCCAACATTGCTCTCACAAAAATAGTTTCTAAGGAAAAATAAGAAATTTAAATAAATGTTTCTTATTGTTGCCACTTAACATTCAAACATTCCTATTTAAGGGTTAACAGTGTAATGTTACATGAAGAACAGCTACTTCCATGCTGCCACCTGCTAGAAGTCTGCTGTAGCTTGCAGTCCACGTTCGAAAGAGCATACAGGAACTCCTTTTCAGCTGAGACTGGGGGACAAGTGAGGTTTTCTCATTTTCCTTTTATTTTATTTTGTTTTGTTTTTCTCTTTAATAGTGGATGTCTAAGATTAAGTCGTGTCTTCTCTTTAAGTTACGAATTTGCAGCTGTTTTCCATTGGGGGGATGCAGTTTTATTTCAGCAAGGCAAGAAGTTGAAGTCTACACACAGCTTGTGGAGGAAGCCTTCTGAGCATGTTCCCAAGTGGGTTTAAGACTGTTGCTTTCACTTGCACTTTGTTTTTCATTTTTTTTTTATATATTTGCTCCACTTGCTGCTTTACAAAATCCACTAAGCGCTTAGCCTTAGGTGTATACATTTGACAGAGGTGTCATTAAATGGTGTTCAAGAAAACAAAATTATCTGGATTTTCAAGTGTATTTCTGTTTTCAATGCATGCCCACCAATTTTAGCCATGAGCAGAAGTTCGATCCCTCCTAAAAAGTCCACAGAAGCAATTGGTTTATGCTAAAACATCCTTGATATTTTGTCCTGTTCAAAATGTCCATGGAGACGTTTGGTCCACAGTTACCACGCATCCCTTTCTCCCACAAGTTTCAAACTCAGACCCATCTCCCTAACTCCCATCACCAGGTAGGCTGCTGAGGCAAGAAGGGTTATTATTGGCAATGCAGCAAATAAACCATGATAGTATTTTTATGTGTTGATTGATTTTATTTTTAGAGAGAAAGAGGGCAAGGGAGAGATAGAAACATCAATTCGCTGCTCCACTTATTCATGCATTCATTGGTTGATCCCTGAATGTGCCCTGGCCGGTTTTCAAACCCGTGAATTTAGCGTATGGGAATGTCACTCTGAACAACCGACTTGCCTAGCTGAGGCTGAACGTGAAAGTACTTTTATGTATTAATTTTATAAACTAAAAGTTTAAGTAAACGGTATGGGCTCCTTGAGCCCAGGGACATTTTTAAGCACGGACATTTCGAACAGGGCTAAATGTCAAGGACCTTTTGTCAAGAACCCCGTGTCTCCATGGGCATTTTGTATAGAACCAAACAGCCCACAATGATTTCAGCATCTTCCCAGCCAAGGAGAGAGGTGTTTTTTTTTTTTTTTTAACCACAGGTCTCTTGTAAGAAATGTACATATTTTGAAGATATATCAATATCATATTTTATCAGCAGTCAACAGCAATTGAACAACGTGTATAAGTGGAAATCATTTGTTAATGAACTTGGCTCTGTTAATACTGCAATTTGCAACAGAACATATTTTAAATTTCTATTGGTTAAGCAGCCTTTTAATACTGTGATAACAGCTGTTACATCTTGTTTGAGTATTTTGTATAAAAGTGAAAAGATACTGATGAAATTTTTCCACGCATCATGTGGGTTAAGGCAAAAATAATAATAATAAAGTTAGATTGGTTATCTGTTTGTCTACAACCAGTATTTTTATTTTCTATTTTGCTGTAATATGTTTTATAAACACATAATGCAAGTGTTTATAACATATAAACCGATATCATATGCTTTTGGTACTTAGATTTATCTCATTCTTTGCCATATGTATCTCATTGTGATTGCAGGTAACTGATTTTCCATTTCATACATATTTTTTTCAATCATGTCATGATATTTTTAGCTGTTTAATGCTCTGTAATGTCTCACTAAGCAAGTAAAGCAGAAACTCAGTTAACTTTTTCATAAATCCATGGTACTTTCAGTGTGTCAATAGGCTCATTCTCTATTTTTTAATACCTGATGTAGAATAAATTTAAATATCACAATTTATTATACAGGATGGGCAAAAGTGTGTTTACAGTTGTTCATGCAGATAAAGACACGCAGGCTGTGACTGTTGCAATAGTTTTATTAACTCCGTGTCACAATGGCACAGGGCACTTAGGTGTGCTCTCGTCAGTGCTGGAAATGCCAGCCTCCTGTTTACGTGTTCTTGTGTTCTGCTTGCTCTACTCCAGCACCCTTTGGTACGAAGTTCTTGCCTGCTTTTGCCCACCCCTGTATGACTAACACTTTTTGTGCTAGAATTTGTGCTCTACAATAGCTTGAACAAATATTGTGGTAGCACAGGGGAGCAAGGACAATCCATGCCTTAGTGATGGAAAGTTTCTCAGGAAGATATACTTTAAGTTCGTCAAAAGAAAGAGTAAGAATTGTCCAGGTGAAAAGCTTCAGAGCACTTTAATGATTTGACGTCTGCTCTCCTTCTTTCCTTAAAAAAAAAAAAAAAAAACCCTACCATTACTTTCTATTTTTCAAGGTCTTAAAGGTATATATGAGTAACTAAAGATTATTCCTTCATGATATGGGCATGTTTTATGAATATAAGGCATAATACCTCAAAAAAGAACATATAATGTGTTTATTAGCACATGTATTTCAAACACATTAGAATAATCCATGTATGTCTAACTGTTATGTATATCCTATGTTTAATATTTTATTTTCTGATTCTTTAGTTTAGATGAAAAATTGTACCCTTCTCTCTAGTACCTTTCTCATATAATTTTTACAGAGGTTAACACTCTACTTTTCGATATGCTTTCAAGAAAGCACTTATTTCTCGATAGTCTTTCATTATGAAGAATTGCAAAGGACTCTTGCTTCTACATCCTGTCACTTGTCTGCATTTTCAAAATACTAGAGGTTAATATATTTACTTTCAATAAAACCAATGTCACCTTGTTTATCTACAGAACCATTAAAAGGTCTCTGTCAGCATCTCTGCTAAAGGTGCTTCCCTGTCCTTGTCGTTTGTGCTTCTAACACTTTGCTGATTGTGCATTCACTCAGATGATTTTTGAGTCACATCTGTAGTAGATCTTTGACAGTCCTTTATACCAAGGGTAAGTCCCTTTTTCCCCAAAAGTAAAACAGTTGGGAAATATTAATCCCAAACGATTCTTGTCACTGTTCTCTTTTACACTCCCATTACCTTGTGCCTCTAGAAAAGTTAAGGGTTGGATATATGAAAAAATGAAGAAGCATAAGAATGTAGACAAATTAAATCTCTAGGTTTTCAGAAAATTTATAGATTTCATGGAAAGAAATAGACAAAAACAATCAAATAAGCTCAAAGCTATATACAACATAGTGTAGAGTGGTGCTAGGTGCTAGAGGATAAATGAGACAGAAAGGGCAATAAATAGTGGCAGAGAATGAGTCGCTATTTTTAGATTGAACTGACAAAGTAGTCTTCTATGGTAAAGTGACTTTTGAACAAAGACCTGATGAAAGGGAGGGGATAAACTATGTGAGTGTTTGAGGTACCAGCATTCCGAGTAGAGGGAACAGTAAGCACGAAGCCCTGAGTGAGGAGCAAGTATACAAACGTGTTCAAGATACACAAGGAGAACGCCCTGGCTGGTGTGGTTCTGTGGATTGAGCATTGGCCTGCAAACCAAAGGGTTGCCCATTAGTTCCCAGTCAAGGCATGTGCCTGGGTTGCAGGCCAGGTCCCCAGTGGGGGACACGCAAGAGGCCACCACATATTGATGTTTCTCTCCATCTCTTTTTCCTTCCCTTCCCCTCTGTCTAAAAATAAATAAATAAAATGTTTAAAAATATATACAAGGAGGATAATAATATGAAGCTGAGTGACTAATAATAGTGATAAGAGATTAAATCACAAAAGTTGGCAAGGGTAGAAGGGTTAGTGCAATGTTTCCTTATGTTATTGAACTGAGCACCCTTACTTATTATTAATATGTATGCATGTGTGTATGCATATGCAGACCTATATTCTAGGGAATGAAAATATGACATGCCCAAGTATGCTACTTATATTGAACTGAAGACTTTTTGGATTCAACAGCTGTGTAAAGAAGCCTTCCCACAGATTTTCTTATTTGACTAAAAGCAGAGATATTTGAGGTTTAAGGATGGCCATAAATCCCCTCTCTGAGGAAGTATGGTGGCCATGCTGAAGCCACAAAGTCAGCACTGAGATGACCCTTCACAAACACATTTTACTCTATTAGTTTTCTCATGTTTTTTGCCTTCTCACAACTTGCCACCTTGGAAGCCTAAAACCTTTCTTTTGTCTTGTCACTTCTTTACACACTTACTGCTCTGCGTTAAGATGCCAGGTAAGCCAAATTTCTAACCACCCTTTCTAGTTACTAGTCACTAAATTCCTTCTGCGTGTATGTACACCACACAACTTAATAAACCATTTTTGTTTTTTCTCTTGATAATTTCTTTTTGTTAATCTAGTTCACAGGGGCCCACCCAGAGAAATTAATAGGATAGAGGAAAAAGGTTTTTATCATCTACAAAATCATAGATGATTTAACCTATGCATGTATAGTGTTTTTAAAGGTAATAAGTTCTAACAGTAACATGGAAAAAAATACAGTTACATAAAAATATGCATTTTAATACAAAGGTGCAACTTCATCTTATTGCACACACAGCTGGCAGATGCGTTACCCCCTTATGTAGAAATACAGTGACTCTTGTTGCTACAGCTGCAGCCTCGGTTGGCCACGCAGCACCTTGGACCCTGCTGGTCACAAAAGTGTGATTGCTCAATCCGTGAGTGATGCTGGATCAGGTTCTGCTGAACATATGACGCTAAGGCACCCTAATTTCCCTAAAGTTTGTCTTCTGAGAAATGGGAAAGTACTTACCTTTCAGTTTAAAATGGTGTGAAGGCCTAGGTCAGACAAGTAAGAAACTTACTGAAAATGCAGGGTAATTCTTTGTTATGTGTTTTCTATTTGAAAATCAGAATGTCCTCCTGTCCGGCATACTAAACACCATTGTCACACTTGGCGGGATAACTGATACACTGTGGAAGTTTTTCAAAATTCTCCCTTGACTCTTGGTAAACCTCTTCATTTTATCGTACACATAATGGAAACCCATTGTAGTCTTTTGAAGAAAAGTGACATGATTGCAATTGTATTTTAAAAGGAGCATTCTGTTGATTAAATATTAAGCATTAGTGCATGAAATTTAAAAATCACAATCAAACCAAATAATTTTATTTATATACATTTTGTTACTGTTTGCATTCTAAACCAAGATGTGATGTAGGTAGCTAATTCTCTACACTTACAAATGTGAGGCTAAAATTGTATTCTACCTCTGAATGACCCCGCATTACAATTAACTCTATATTTTGAGGATAACACAGTTTCTTTTCTCCTTTTAAGAAGATACATAATCTAGCAATGAGCCAAAACAATGTCTATCATTTTGGCTTAAAAATGAATTTCTGTTTATTTTCTCTGGGTCTGTCTGTATCTCCTGATAAAAGCTTTTCCAGCCCTTAATTCTTCCTGAGAGTAAACTGACTGACTAGGGTAGCCAAGAAGACTACTTAAACCAAGAGATATGTGCTCCCAATGGAGAAAATACTTCTCTCTGAACCTTATATCATACTCAGTTGATTCAAAAAATGGTAGTTTAAGGGAGATATTTTTTTCCTGGGCCCAATTCATCAAATATATTAGAAAACTTTTTACACTAAAAAACTTTGTGGGGCAATAAATCACTCAATATTATCTGAAAGAGAGGAAAAGAAAAGCCAGTTTAATTGTTTCAGCAGTTAAGTTAGTCAAAAAGAAGATACCAATTTAGAAATTTTCACAAATTCCCTTTGTGAATCCTCTCCTCTGTTTACCACCAAGTTTATCATTAAGGATGTATACTGAAGCATTTGATTTGAAGTTAACATCAGATGTTAACATATACTAAGATTAGTAAAAATGCAAGCACAGGATAAAACAACATAACATGTACAAGGTTGTTGGAGGTATGGTATTCCTTTGAAAAGCAAGAACTCTGATTCTAGCTATCTGTGTTTAAATGTTAGCTCCATCACTAACCAGGTGTGTCACCTCAAACAAGGCATTTTCCTTCTCCGGACCTCTAGTCCCCTGCCTGTGAAAGGGATTCTAGCTGCATATTTGCTGTGAGAGGTAAGTAAGGTCACTCATGCACTTAAAACATTTAACACATGTCTGGTACACTGCAATCTATGGATGAAATTTTGGCATTATTGTTATAATTTAGAGGACGAGGTGTGCTAGGTATTTATGCTTTGATGTAAAAGAGAAGAACACAATTTTGACAGGATGAGTGAGAACTGTGTTTATTATAATAAACTGTGATGCTTCAGTTTCTCTCTCTCTGAAAGTGGAAAAGTTCACATCCGAACCTTAGTCTCTTCTTTCTGCGGAACAGGCAGTTTCCATCGTCACAACAGGGATTAAGGACCAGATGTGTGTTTTGACAGCACGTAGATTCTTAAATATACTTGCATGTGTGACTTGAGTTCATGCCCTTTTGTGAGTTTCTTAATATTTAAAAAGACCTAGAGTGGAACTGAGGAAGCAAGAAAAATTACATTTGCGAAGCCGAGCAAATTAAATAAATTATGGAGTACATCTAGAAAACAGAACTCCGCTGCCTTCACTCAGGCCATTCAAACAAATTTACCCAGGTTAGGATAGTTGACTTAATAATCCAAATAATTGCTTCTGTTTTCAACTTCGGGTTTAATGGATGTCTTTGGTAAACATTAAAATTGTTTACCAACAATAAGAGAAAGTTAAAAAAAGAAAAAATTATGGGTAGTTCCAGGTTCACAAGACAAACGCTTATTCTCAATTTAGACATTCACAGGTATACATTATAAGTTTTTCTTTAAAATAAAGAGTGGCAGAAAAAGCCAAAAAATTCAAGATACTTTTTAAAGTTGACAAACTATAAAGAAACCTCCCAAAAGACAACAACATTGCAAAATGTTCATCATCTCTTCCCAAACTCACCAGTACTGTTTCTGTGGTCATTGACAAGCACAGGCAGAAATGATGCTGGCTTC
Organism: Tonatia bakeri; assembly: GCA_004024845.1. Classification (NCBI taxonomy): domain Eukaryota; kingdom Metazoa; phylum Chordata; class Mammalia; order Chiroptera; family Phyllostomidae; genus Tonatia; species Tonatia bakeri. Next base: position 172,181 of record PVIA01002319.1, on the reverse strand, counting down.
AAGTTGCTCCTGAAGCCTTGGAGAACACACGGAGAGTTACCAGAACATTGACAAGTGTGACACTGGAGGCTATATCTGGAGGACTGAAGGAACACTAAAGACGAAGAGTTTGGTGTGGAATGGGATTTTTTTTTAAGATTTTGTTTATTTATTTTTAGAGAGGGAAGGGAGGGAGAAAGAGAGAGAGAGAAACATCAATGTGCGGTTGCTGGGGGACATGGCCTGCAACCCAGGCATGTGCCCTGACTGGGAATTGAACCTGCGATGCCTGGTTCACAGCCCACGCTCAATCCACTGAGCTACACCAGCCAGGGCTGGAATGGGATTTAATAGAGAAATGGGAAACATTTAAACTGTATTTTGAAGATGCTCTGTGCAGTGGAATGGCCAGAGATAGATAGAAAAAGAAATAATATGGACCTGGACTTAATTTTCTTACAAAGTGATATTAGTATTTTAGTACTGATTCTTAATGCTTTTTTTTACCAGTCCACTTGTTAAAACTTTTTTCAAAGCAATATTTTTCTTCCTCCTCATGAAAAGCCTTCCCTTAAAGCTCTTTAATAACTGCCCCTTCCCACAGCTGCTCAACTGAAGCCTCATGAGTAGAAAACAACTTATTTCATTTTTTTTTTAAGATAAGACCCAAACGCCTTGGAAGACATATCACTTAAAATTATAAGGGGCTCATAGATACTTCTTCACTAAAGTACACTTTGATGTACAAAAACATGTAAAGAATGCTAGGAGGAGGGTGTTTCCAACAAGGGAATTAAATGAACACTTCGAGTCAGAAGAGTAATCCTCATTTGTTCCATTTGGTCGCTGGGCCTCATTGTGTTCCACAGGAAAGCTGAGAGAATCAGCTTTTCATTCTTATTTTTTAGTTCATTCACACAAACATTTTTTGGGGGAGAAATTTAAGCTAAACTTAATTTATAAAGCTGAATGCCTATCAAAGTGATGGAGGAGAAAATACCAAAAAAAAAAAAATGGTGTCAAAAATGAATGGTGTTCTCTTCTCAGACTTATGCCAGCCCATGAATCCAGGGAAAATCCAGGCCTGGTATTATGTTATTAGAACTGCAGGAACACTAACTGTTCCTCAAAGTTGCAGACTTATTTTCTTGTGGGAGAAAATGAGGGGAGGATAAAAGCACCACCGTATAATTTTCTGGTTAACTCCCCTGTTTTATGTTATTTGTCCATCACTTGTTTAGGAAGTTATTGTGCTTCTGACTTGTTTGCCCATTACTTAATTGGCCAGTTCTTCCCACGTTCATTGTTATTTTTTTCTCCGAATAGAGTTCTCAACTGTTTCTGCCAGCACAGCTGTCAGCAGCAACAAGCAGCAAGAATGGCTCATGTTTTGGAAGCCCTTGCAAACACAAAAGTTATGAAAGTCTCAGGAAGAGGGTTGACGTTTTCTTGTTACCATTTACCCAGACAAGTATTTGGCAATATTTATTACGTGCTTACTATGTATCAGGTGATTTCCCTAGGTAATGGGGGCGCAAACCTGAGTGAAACCGTCCATTTCGGAAACATGCACAAAAGCTCCAGCAGCAACCTGACTGAGGAGTAAACCCAAGCATGCCCTCGAGGTCGTTCCTGCAGCTGCTGTTCTCTACTCTTCTCCCTCGTTATTAGTGTTAGTGATGACTTTGGGCAAGCCCCTCCATCTCCATTTTAGAGAGAGTGGGGTGAGGTAGTGCTGGTTATGAAAGTGAAGATGAGATTCAGGTGCTATTAAACACAAACAAGCTCCAAATAAATTCGGGTTTCAGTGAGAAAGATATTTACCTGTGACGGTGGCAGAGTTAAATGTTTCTATTGCCAAGAATCTAAATTCAGTGTAGACCATGGTAGAGTTCTAATAGTTTTAAAACACAGTTCTGACATATCTAAAATTGGATTAAGGGATTTTACTGTGGTCGATCTTTGTATTTGTCTGAGGATCACTGGTCTCTACCCACAGGTCCTTAAAACAAAACCCACACATTTACATATTGCATTTTTTATAACATGTGACACAGAAGTATCTTTTATATTTTGAAAATTAAAAATTAAATGTGTAGGATATATATATATATATATATATATATATACACACATAAATGTATTCAATTGCTGTGAATATGCAATAATGCATAGACAGTCACCGAAACTTCGATAAATGTAAGATTACAATTGGTAGAGTCTTTAAATATAATATGTGATATATTTTTAAAATATTTTCAGATAGTTTGGTTTTCCACATGAAAATAATCAACCTACAAAAATTATTTTATATATTACAAAATCTCAAATATTTAAAAAGAAGTATCTTTTCAATTTATTAAAAGTCAGTTAAGCAAGCTGATGCTTAACCTTCTTTCAATGCTTCAGTAAAACAGCATTGCATAAGACAGAGATTTTGTCACCCAGGTAGAAGTGGGAACCTGAAAGCTATTGAACACTGTAGATTTCCCAATATATCATAATTTTAGAAACACCTGTGTTAAATAACTTGAGCTGATCCACTCTAAAAATATAGAGTGCTTAATCGTTCTGAGAAGCAAACACATTGACAGTAAGCCACAGGTGTTCACCACAGGAAGACATAAAAAAACCCAATGATGGAGGATGTGATAACATCTCTCAACACCCTAATTATATACAAATATATGTAGACATAATATAGATATATTTATATATTCCAAAATGAACTTATATATTGAGAATTGAATTGATTTAAAAATTTTTAACATGGCATTTAAGTTAGTTTTTAAAGTAAAAACAATCCAATTTCCAAAATGTGCATAATATATTAGTTTATAATATTATATGCAAAGGGATAAAATCAAGATATAACGAGAGGTTTAATTTATTTAAAAAATCTTTTATTCGTGCCAGCGCTTGAATTGCCTATGTCCTAATTGAATCTAAAGTTTTATACAGATACATAATTATGTGAATGAATCTTCATTACAATAAAATGAAGCTTTTGAATTTTATTAATTCAAGTAACAGCCTTCAGATAGACTATTTACTGTAATAAAAACTGTAATGTTTTACCTAAGATTTTATTGTTATTATTTATATAAAAAGTTGTATCTACAGGGGCCATAATCAAATCACCCATGTTTCTTTAACACATACACTAATGTTTCTATTTAATTCCATTCAACATAAAAATAATACTTAGTAAGGCATTTTACAAGAATTGTTAACGCCTCCCAGATATTCATGTTTGTTAACTAAACTCAACACTTGGTTATTCATGCTGATAAAAGGCCACAGATGCGTGGATAATTGAAAATAGTAGGTAATTCAGAAAATTGCTATGCAGTCAAATGTGCACACACAGAAACACACTCACATGTTTACTCAAATATATTCCCCCTTTGTTAGTTTTACAAAGAAATGATCCAAAGTGGTTGCTGAAAGAGAAGCAGTTTCTGCCAACGTGAATGAAGATAATAAAATATACGTGCTACCGTCTGACAAAACACAGAAAAAGAAGAATGTCTCTGTTTTATTCAGTGACTTCTGTTTCTGTGTAGGTGCTTCAAGTCTTCCTCTAGTTCAGTCCGCTCTGCAGTACTTCAGTCTAAAGGGAAAAGCATAGGCCAAGGGTACACATTAGTTTGACTAGCAGACCTGACTTAACAAACTAGAGTCAGCCCAGTGGACTAAAAAGCAGAAAAAGTTACTCTCAGTTCTGCCATTTTTTTTTAAGTGAACATAGTATTAGGATATTTGTCAAACTACTTCAAAGAAACCAAGTAAAATAGACGTTTACTTCTGTTTTGTGTTAAGCATAAGCTGCTAGGATGGCCCCGGTGCGACTCGTTTTTGCTCTCCACAGTCAGGCCGGCATCCGGGCTCCTTGCAGTGTGTTGTTCCTTCATCCGCTTCCACAGTCGCCTCCTCATATGACCAACAATGATTCACCACAGCCACGTCTACTTCTTAGCCCACAGGAGGAAGAAGAGGAAGTAGAGGAGCAGCAGCTTCCACCTAGGGAGGCTGATTAGAGATAAGAAGCCAGCATCGTATTTTCCAGAACTGAAGCACACAGGTCAAGGTTGGCTGCAGTGGAGGTTGTGAATATAATCTCCCATTCGAGGCTCATTCACTCAAGTAAAACTTGGAAATTAAATCTAAAAGAAAGAAGAGAAAAAATAATATATGAAATCATTATGGTCTCTTCCACAAGAGATAACAAGGAGAAATGATTACAATAAGTTATAATGAATAGTTAGGACTAAGCCCCCAACCCCATCTTTGGTGAAATGGTTGAAATCAGGTCCCATCCTGATGTCCAGAGGAAAGAAAATGAGACTAGACCTACTGATTGTAAGAAGATCTCTGTGGAAAGAGTCTTAGACTGTTAAAAGTTCTTGTCTTCCCTGTTGAGATGGTGGCCAATCGTTATTTCTAATCCTTGAGGCACTATATCCTGAATTTTTTAAAATTTTATAAGTGGATAGTCAGAACTTAAAGGGAAAGTAATGTTACCATTGTTTTTAACTAATTATTAATAACAAAAGGGCAGCAAAGGGAATCAGACATTGAACTTAATAAACTGAGGAGCATAAGCATCTGCATCACCAGGGAGTTGCAGCTTCACACTCCAGGGAATCATAACATTCATTGCTCCATCAAGGGGATTAATACTCCTCCCTTCTCCTCTGCAGCACCACATTGTTGGGGCTTAGAGAGGAAGGTGCTTGACAATAGAAGCCTGTCAGTTTATGTAGAGGGTGGACCATATCTAAAGCCTGTGAAAGTTGGGAAATTGACTGGTTATTTTGAAAAAGCCCCTGATCCCTGGGGAACAAAAATGTGCCCTCTCTTTCTCTTCACTCCCTCTTGCCCACCTTATGCACTTACATGTCCTCTCTCCATAGTCATGTGGCTTTAGTAGTCATGTGGACAATGTCTGTGTGAACTTGACATGCAGGATCCAGGCAGGGGCCTGAATACCTCAGCACAGGAATGGACTGCAATCTGAACTCAAGCTAAGTTAGCCAGCTTCTGGACTGAACTGAGCTTTAATATGGGACAGAATCTCTGGACATTGACTCTATTTCTGGCCCTGATTTTCTATGGAGGGGTGGATGGAGAGGAGACCCATGGGCAGCCTTCTATATGAGTAAACCATTTTGCCACAGTGTGTGGGTCCTTGGAATGCTTTCCTCACAACCCCATGGAAGAGCTTGATTTCCACTGACAACAGTAATGTTCATTTTTTTCGGTGTTCAGTGAAATATATTCCCTTATATACTAGTGCCATGAGATATTATGTTTGTTAAATAGGCTTGGGAGACATTGTATACTGCACCACTACTGTGATAATTATAAGGTAAATTAGCCTGTTAATGGATATTACTACACATATGCCAAATGTATCAATCACAAAATTCGAAGTAATGTATCTTGAAAAACATTTTCAGAAGTTGATTTAATTCAAACTCCTTATTTGACAAGTCAGTATATAACAAATGAGAACCAAGCATTTGTTAATATAGAGCTAAATACGCTGATTGACCTAACACTGCATCCAGTGAATTGTCAACTTTTAATTTGGAGAATATCACTCATTCAGTCGAGAGTCAGAAAACTTGGGTTCATGGACCAGATCAGGAGTGCTGCCTGTTTTTTATCAGTAAAGTGTGATCGGAAAACCATCACAGTCATTTATCACATGTGGTCTGAGACCCTTTCTCACTGCAACAGCAGAGCTGAGTAGCTGCAACAGAAACCGTGTGGCCCACAAACCTGCAATATTTACTATTGGGTTCTTTACAGAAAAAAAAAAAACCCACAACTGCTGACTCTTGATTTAATTTATTCAGCAATCTTATATAACCTAAATATGAATCAGCAGCTCAAGTACCCTGGTATATCACAGGCTTACTTACAAAAGAAAACCAATTTGATATGAAATTGAATTAAGCTAAAAAAATAACATTTTGGAAAAAATAATTATCCCTTTCTGAAGCTAAGAGTTTATTTATTTATTTTTCACAAAACTCATTTGGCTGAATAAAATTAAGATATCTCAACTGGGTTTTATTTGTCACTTGAGAACCACTGAACTCCACTGATGCCATTAAGTTAAGCATTGGTGATGCGGAGGTGGATGCATCAGGCTATCAGCTCTTGACTGGCTCACTGTCCAGCAGAGAAGACAAAAAAGAAATCAATCACTTACAACGGAGTGACAAGATCTCCAGTGATGTTCACCAAAATCTGAGAAGGGTGTGCCGCTATTCAACTGTAGTCCTTTTATTTTCCTATATATTACATGCCACATATATGTTTGACATTGCTTCTGTTAACTTGCTCATATAATCATCCATCTAATTATCATAAGAACTGTCAATATAATGCATCCGAGTCCGAGAAGACAAGATGGAAGTGGGTAAACAGTATTTTACTTAGTGAGAACAGAATGTGTCAAGAGAGTGCCAGTGACGTAAGGAAACACAGAAGGTGAGCATGTCAAACTTCTTTGGTCTCATATTTTGTTTCAAATGCACCGTCAAGAAGGATCAGGAACGGGAACTGATGGATCAGCTCAGGAGGGCATCTTGTCTATAAGACGATATCACAATCAGAAGAAGGGTAATAAAAAAACATAAAATGACAAATGTCAGATGCTGAAGTAAGATAAATTCAGAGACAGTGCTTACTTTCATGATTTTGGTTTAGGTCAGTTCTGCTTTCCGGCATTGGACGTGGGAGATCATACTGTGAGATTTCTGAGTGGCTCCGTGATGGTTCAGCTGACTTCACAAAACTCCCCGTGATGCAGAATTCACTCAAACTACAGAGTTTATGTACAATCTGGCATCATTTAGAATAGTTTAAATATGATCATTACAAAGGAAACTATATTTTATACATGAAAATAGATATTATATGCACAAGCTGGCACTGATAAAGTAAAATATAATAAAGTTATCTTAGGAATTTTAATGTCCAATATCTTAATTTACTCAAGCTAGTTTTATAAAGCCTCATAGCTAACTCTAGCCTTATGATTTCCAAAATATTAGAAAAATCCTTTTACTTCAGGCTGCTGACTTTTATTAGTCATAATACAAAATTATTATTATTTTTACTGGAAGAGTATTTGTGTATTTAAAATGTGAATTCTATCTTAATTGACTGTAATTTAAGAAATTAATTTAAGAAAATATTCATGAGACAGAATTGAATGAATATGTAGTTACCCAATAAGATATGTGAGAATATACTTGAGAGAAAACCAGCATAAGTAGCAGTGTTTAATAATATTTACTTTAGTATTATTAAGGTTTATGCTATAACCCTTGAGAGCAAATGTGAGACTTAGTCTGCAGACTGAAGAAACGTATGTTCATTAAAAAGGAAGCAAGTAGTAAAATGAGATTACTTAATAAGATTAGTGACAGGAAACATGGGATTAGTGAGAAGATCCACTTCCCAAACTCTCCACTTAAAAAAGACTGGTCAGCGCCATCTGGGATAACAACTGGTTCAGAGCCCATGATTCTGGAATGGGCGGAGCTGACTGTGATGCAACAACATTTAGTTGTATAATGATAGTTATATTATACAACATTTAGTTGTATAATGATAAACCGAAGCCTCTGTCATTAGAAAGATCATCTCATACCTAAACTTTGTCATCAATAGATTATAATTTCCCTGAGCAGTTAAAAAAACTGTGTAATATTCATTTTCCATTGTTTAATGACCAAAACAACTATTCTAGAATAATATTGCCTGAGTTCAAATTCCCACTCTTCTTTTATTAATTCTGTTAATTTTGGAGAGCCCATTGATCCTTCCATTCCTCTTTTTTAATATCTTTAAAATGGAAATAATAAAACTTGTGCTTGACATTTTTATAACACTCACTTTTAGATTTCATAGGGGACTGTCTGACACAGATTCAACCTTACAAGTAAGATAATATCTTTATTGGCATGCCCATGGTATACAACTCCATCAGTGTTTACTGAATAAACAGAGCTGATGGCATTAAAGAAGCATGGTTGTGATCTGAAATTATATTCCAAATAGTTTAGTGTTTACTATATATATATTTATAATGTTCCTTGTTTATATTAATATACACATTGATATGTTAATATATTAATGTGTATATTAACATTACTATTATAAATCAGATGGTGAAAGTATAGACAAAAGTGAGATAGGCACTTGCAAAATGCATGGGCTCCTTCCAGTTCTATATTACCATTTCTGCATTGAATTTTTTTTGGCAGGGGAGGGCAAAGTACTTGAATTTGAATCTTGAACCAGTCACTTACTAGCATATATCAATATATTTTGGAATGAATAACAAGAAAATATATCTTCTGTTGATATCAGAGTAATTTTCTGAAAATCTTATCTGTTTTCCTATAAAGAATAGCAGGCCTGGAGTGTGTTGTGTATAAGCTTAGAAACTTCTTCAGACATTTTAACATAAAATTTAAATAAGAAAAAAGGCTTATTGATCTTAAACAGCAAGACCACCTCCAAAAACAAAGTTACTTACCTATCTTGATTTATCATTAAAATATCATTTTCAAGGACATTGAAAAAAGAAGAGAGCCAAGAGATCTATAAACAGAGAAGAAAACCTATCTGTGCTTAGTGATATCTAAAATCTTTCTTCTTTCTCAAAAATTCAACTTTCAAGACTGTTGACCCTGTTTGTACTCTTAGGTATAAAACTGGAATTAATCTGATTTTAAAAAAGCTTCTCTTGTAGGTGAGATTATATGATATTTGTCTTTCACAGCCTGGCTTATTTCACTTAGCATAATGCTCTCCAGATCCATCCATGCTGTTGCAAAGGGTAGGAACTCCTTCTTTCTTTCTTCTGTGTAGTATTCCATCACATAAATGTACCATAGTATTTTGATGGGTTCATTTACTGATGGGCATAAAAGGGGGAAAGGAAGGAAGGGTTTTCAGGAATATCTACAAAAGACACATGGAAAAAACCAAAGGGGGTAGGAGCGAGGGTAGGAGGTGAGGATGGCTGGGGTGGAAGGGAGTGGTGGAGGGAAGATGGCGACAGCTGTACTTGAATGATAAAAACATGTAAAAAAATAGATTATCATTCATAGACATACAGTTTGCAGAAATAGATTTTAGGCAGTCTGGAAGCCCAGGCCTTTTAAAGTAATGGTTTACCTGAAAAATAGGCAGATGAGTCACGCAAATTCATAGTAATCCCTTAAAAATACTCTGAAGTTATCTGCATGGTGGAAATCGGAGAGGTAGCCAGAATGCCCAGATATGTTAAGAGACACGAAAATGGTTTAACACCCTGCCATCAAATGAGAATGGCAAAGCTACCCCTTGAAATATCGGAATCATAACTTAAGCTGGTTACATTCTTGGGATTTTAATACTAACAAAGCTTGTCTTCAGCTAACAGGACTGCTCTCTTTCAGAAAATACCTTACTTTTGCATAAACTCAAAATTATCTTGCTTTAGCTATTTTACAGAATTCATTTCCAGATCTTTTGTCCCCTGGTGTCTTTCTGTCAATTACATCATCATAATTGTTTTTGCAAAACAACCATCTTCTATGATAGAGGGAAGAAAAAATGCCACTGAAACTGGTCATTTGGGTTCTGCAATACCAGGTGAGGTCCTCAAGGAATATTTAAGACCGAAAGCATGCATGGCCTTTTAAGAATGTTCTTGCTGCTGAATGGCACTGTCATCTCCATGTCAGGTTCCAGCATTCCTGAACCAGTGGCACCAACCCTTCTGGAGTCAGCTAGGAGACTCTTGCTTTTTGCTCCTCTCCGTTCATGCTCCTAGCAGGCTCCTTACTGCTTTGCTTAGAACTGAGACACAGATTAACACTCGGGCTTCTTCAACAGTGGTTTCCAACTCTTGTCATCTCGTGGCACATGTGAGCCAATGACTAAAATTTGCAACACACTATAACATATATTTTTTGCTGATCTGAAAAAATAGAATTTTGATTCATTTACACTGGACAACTATCGTTGTGTTGCCTGTTGTCATTTTTTTTAACCTGACAATCTAAAGGGAAAGGAGGTTGGTGCCCCTGGCTAAACAGCCAGGTATTGCATGCTTTAAAACTCGATGCACACTGTTTGAAAACCATTGTTCTACAAGGTCAGGCTCAGTATTTGATTCAAAGTTTCAGTAGTCACCATGGAATACATGTGAAAAGAGTGTGAGATTTCTTTGGTTCTAATTTTAAATTATCACTCAATATCTTGACAGACTTTCAGGAAGGTGTATGCCATATTAATATGTCATCAAAATTAATAAATATAGGGAATAAAGGCCAGTTAACTTGTCCTATTTATACAGTAACCTACTAAATACATTTTATTTTTACTTCTTAACCAAACAAATTATCTGATGAGAAATAACCCTTGGCCAAGAGCAAACTACTTTCTAAGACCATATGTTTGGTTTTCTAACTTTACTATGAATAGCTCAGTTTACATATGTTTTTGGTTCAGACACATTTATATTGTGAAAATGTGATAGATTTATAATTTACTTTCATTTTATATTTATTTTCCAAAGAGTGTATGTTTAATTGTGTCTGACATCCAGCTTCTAAACAGACTGCAGTGGGAGGATTTTGTATTTCTTCATTTATCAATCAATGGGTTGCTACAAAAATCTTTAAGAAGTTTTGGTTCATCTACATCACAGCCATGAGTCATTCAGCTCTGATTTTTAGGCCTTATTCCTTTTATTTCAGGCTTTCTGAATAAATGATAATTCATTTTGCAGTGTTGATTCTGACCGAAGAAAACAAATTATTTCTTGAGTTTCATAAGCACAATACTTCTGGAGAGTAGGATAAAACATAGAAATATATTACACTTGGGACATTTTAAAACCTCAGGAATTAGAGCAGGTTTTATGAATATGTCATGTAAAAATGGTATTAATGTTGTTCAGCCCTTTATGCTTTTTAGTTTAAAATAAAATGTGTCTTTGAAAGCAGCAATGCAAAATAAAATGTTAACTATTTAGGGTAGATATTTGGCAGTGATACCAAGAAAATTAAGAATATATATACTCTCACAAATAAAGAAGTCCATTTCTGGAATTGTAACCTGAAAAAACATCTACATGGAAGTATGTACATGCACATGCAGAGATGTCTGTTGCAGTCTAATAAAGATAGTAGTATTATCACATATTCTGGAGCTCTAAATAACATGTAGCAACGATAAGTAATATTAAAGTATGTATAATAAAAATAATGGCCACGCCCAAAAGATGACAAATGTCTCTATTGTGTGGAAGTAGAACACTAACCTCACAATATTATGAAGGGGAGAAATCTCATGAGGCTTGTGGTTTTCAAGCAAGAGCCATGGAGAAGTTCGATTCTAGTTTGGTGACTAGGACCAAATTTTCCATTATGTCAGTGAGAACTCATTGAGACCAATCAATTCATATCAGGATCTTGAGCAGTTTCTTATACTCCTTTAAAACATAGAGATAAACTCTGACAGCTTCCTGGAGTCAGTTGCAACTTAAAATAAAATTGAAGTATAATTGACTTATTACATTAATTTCCAGTGGACATTATAGTGATCTGATTTTTATATACATTATGAACTGATCACCAGGAAAAGCCTAGTTCCTTCTTGTTGCCATTCAAAGGTATTACAGTTATTACTGTATTATTGACTATATTCTCTCTGTTTGTTCCTTTCCCATGGCATTTGTTTTATAACTGGAAGTGCCACTATTATAAAACTATGTCAATAATAAGGTACGAAGAAGAAGAAAGAGGTGACAAAATAGGAATTGTGCCAAAGTATTCACTGTTCCAATGAAAATATCTATGATGTTAATTATATGATCTGGGGCCATGTAACCTCATTCTTGTTAAGGATTTTACAGGACTAGGGGTAAAGTGGCAGTTGGTTATAGTGGCCATAATCAATAACACATCTACACATGCATCAAAGAGAAGTCTATTGGGACAAAGATGAAGACACAGTTATTTTCTAAGGAAACAGCTGTATATAAAATTTTTGAAACCTGGAAAAAAGAAAACTATAAACAAGACCCCATTTACATATTGAGCAAAACCATTGAACTGTGAGCTGCCTGCATTTTGGCAACAATAGCTGCAGGAACAATCAAGGTATTTTCAAACCTACAAAAGTGAGGACAATTTACAGCCCACATATCCATGGTGAGTCAGCTATGAAAGAATATTTTTCAGCAGGAAGAAAATGAAACTCAGAGGAAAGGAGTGAGGTGCAGGGAACAAGGGTCCTAAAAATCAATATGTGATACCTGGATAGGACTGATGTGGTAGAGATTTAAAGTATTCTAGGATTATTGCATTTAAAAGAGAAAAATGTTACTGACTTTAAAGGTTGTGAATACATATACTTTTGTATGTTAAAGATTTACGGGTAGTTTTAAACACAGAATTCAACAGATTGCTGTCAAACTAGCAGGGGCTGACAGATGGGAATGCAGAAAGTCCTATCAATCGAGTTGAAATGAAGATGGGATGTGGGGACAAACAAGCATGCAAACCCGAAACTAGGGAGAGGAAAGAGAGCACTCAAAGGAAGCAATTAGAAATAGATAAACTGTATCAGTAATCACAATACTTCTAAACATGCATTCACCTCAAATTGATGTTGTTAAACTCACCTCTTGTTCTTTATCTGGTACACACAAAATAAAGCAGTGCTAAATATTATACCCAAAACTATATATGAAAAATTGTCAAACAAAACCTAATCAAGAGAAAGTAATATTACTAAAAGGGTCTATTCATTTCCAAAAACAGTCACTGCTGTCCCACAAATGTCATGCTTTTAAAACATGACAAGTACGTTGATATACCGTTCTGGAGGTTGGAGGTCCACGGTCACTCTGGAGTGCTGCTTCTTTCTGGAGATTCTGAGGGGAGAATCTGTGTCCTTGCCCTTTATGGTTTCTGGGGGCCACCTCTGCTTATTCCTCGGCTTGTGGTCCCTTACTCCTTGGTTGAAGCAAACAACTCCATCTTCGTTTCCAACATCACATGGCCTTTTCCTCTGACTCGATTCCTGAGTCCTTCTGATAAGGACCATATACCTGCCTAATTCTGGATAAACTCCTCTTCAAGATCAGATGTGATCACATCTGGGAACTCTGTTTAGCCATATAATGTGACATTCACTGGTTCCAGGGGTTAGCACTTGGGCACTATTTGGGGACTGCTAGATTAACACATTCAATGAATAAATAGGGAGAAATTATTTGCAGAAATGTAATTGTTGTACAAACAAACTGATAAATTCCATTATATTTGTGTCATCACCTGAACAGAATTTTTCAAGAACTTGATAATTCAGAAGAGCAAATTCTAAAAATGAATTTAAAGGTGATAGAGACTGTTACTACTCATTGTGAAGACTATAAACATTTTAGAGTAATTAAGAAATAAGCACAGAAATAAAGTGCTTGCTAATTGGTATAGGCAAATATGGTTTATATGGGAAAACACAAAACGGATATTTACCTTGCACCATAACAATATACCTCAGCTAAATGAGACAATAAAATATGCAGAAGAAAATTTAAAAACACTAGAAGGAAACAGAATGTCTTTATTACTTCAATACCATGAAGGTTTTTGAGTCAGGCAACAATATAAATCTTGAAAAGACTGATACATTCAACCATGCAAAATGAAATAATTCTGTATGATTGATTACACTATGTGAAAAAATAAAACACTGTCTGAGATAAGGTAAATATCACATATAAAATGTAACTAATAACCAATATGTTATAAATCATATATATTAAACACTATAATGTAGACTCACAAATCAATTAAAATGCAATTAAAAGTGGGAAACTATTAACATGAAATGGTGATGAAAATGGAAGACTCACGAGGAGGTGATGGAAAGCCCTTATCAGTTTGGCGTTTCTTCTCTCCCTCTCTTTTCTTCCCTCTCGGAGATAGATACATAATGAAGGGAAACTTTAGCACATGTTTACCAGAATTTAAATTATATTTGGTCTAGTATTATTACATTAGCAAAAATACAGAATCTACAAAAAGGTTAAACAGTAAGGGAGTGGCAGTATACTTGTATTTATGTGATAAAGTACTATATAGCATTTAAGATAAAGGAACTGGATTTACATGCATTAACATAGACAGGAATATAGACATCATAATTATTGAAAAAATAATATTACTGATAGTATGATGTTTGTATAAATTTTAAAAATAACACTATATATACATGTATAAAATATACACATAAAATTAATAATGATTGCTTCTAGTGAAGGAAGCAGAGACTAGAAAGAAGAAAACAGAAACTAATTTTTTTAGAAATTTTTATTTACTTTTAACAAATATTTAAATAAAATGTAAAAATTAAAATTTACTGATTTTTGGATGTAGGATTTACAAGAATTTATTATTACTCAGACCATTTATCACTAATGGTTTCACTAATAAGTATTAAAATAACCTGAGCCTTTAAGTATATTGTATTGGTTATATACACTTTGAATAGTATCATAACATTGGAAATGTTTGAGAAGTTTCTATAACACATGGGGAAGTGCTATGTTTACAAAGTGAAGTAGAAAAGGAAGGCTGTCCACAAATGTCCTATAGCTACACAGTAACGCACTAGCCTGGGAAGGCTTCCTGTGCCAAACTTTTATTATGTGCGTTATCTCGTTCCAGCCCTCTGAATCTAAAATTTCCTACATTTTTGAGGCCCATGTTACAGAAGAAATAACCGATAAATAAATGGGAAGTTGAATCTGGGTTCAAAGCTACTGACTCTGAGCTCACACTCTTAATTTCAGTGCAATGTTGTCTATAAAGCAAACAAGAATTAGAAAACAAACATGCTTTGAAAATACCTGAAAATCAATATATCAAATGTTAATGGTAATTGTTCCAGATTGTGGGTTCAGGGAGGATTATTTTTCTTCCCTTATTTTTAAAATATTCTGTAGTGAGTTGGATTTTTTTAAATGATGAACTACTAACTTTATGAAGTTGTAAGATGATATTTCTGAATAGTAGATCCTTCATTTATAGTGCATATGATGTGGAGCAAAATGAGTTAATTTGGTGGTGTCCACTTTAAGGATGATAAAAACTGAGAAGAAACTGATTTTGAAGTATCTGTTATTAAGACTTATTAAAAGAGCCCTGGCTTGTGTGGCTCAGGGGATTGAGTGCTGACCTGAGAACCAAAGGGTCACAGGTTCTATCCCCAGTCAGGGCACATGCCTGGGTTGTGGGCCAGGTCCCCAGTGGGGGGCACACAAAAGACAACCACACATTGATATTTCTCTTCTTTTCTTTCCTCTTCCCTTCCCCTCTTTCTAAAAATAAATACATAAAATCTTATAAAAATACTTATTAGAAGAACTCAATAAGAGGTCCTGAAGAGACATATTTATTATCTACGTGTGTAATTAATGCATTCATTTGTAAAATAGCCAAATTTTACTTTCCTGCTAATTTCCTTTCACAGTTCAATGTCTGACAGAGTGTTAGACAAGTAGAGTCCATATGTGGGAAATAAAAGATGGAGGGTATCTCCAAATTTTAATTACTTGTTTCGATTAAATTACTGTATTTTTCTCGAATTTTTCATATTCTGTCAAAATAAAATAGTATTTTAGTAAACTTCAAAAATTGCGATTAAGTGCTACAATTGAAATATTTTCCTGCTTTAATATTGAACTAATATGATACATTTCAATTTGGAGAATCAATAACTCTGTAAATCATTACTTTTAAGGAAGGAAATACTAATAATGTCAGGGAATTTAATTTTTGTTGATTCATTCTAGCATTTTGTCTCACCCAGTGAAACACTGTTATACCCATAAACATCAGATTAATAAAGTCCATTGATGAGTTACAAGTTGCTAGTTTGGTTCCACTCATTCACCTGCTTTGCATCTTGAAAAATTATCAATATCCTTGTTATCTCATATTTCCTTTTCTTGATATTTGTGGATTTGTGCTTTTTTCTCCTTTATTATCACTTAGTGACATTGTAGTAGTAGAGATTAGCTAACATGTTTCTACTCTTCTATATTTTTTGAGCTTCTCTCTTTTCCATGTTTTTTTATTTGTTAAAAGTGTACTTATTAAGCACATAGTATATGTATGGTTTGGACATAAATTGCAACAAAATTTAATTACTGGCCTTAGAGTGTTTGGAGTCCTCTGAGGACAAATGGAAGAGAAAAATGTTATATTATATTTACTATAGCAGACTTAATATTTGAAACTTTTTTTTCTTATTCTTTTTTGAAACACTGGATGGACTACTGCTTTTCCTATCCCTGGATAAAGCCTTAGTCAGGTTCCATAGATTTTTCAGTTACGCAAACATTCATTTCATAGATTTGCGGACTTCGTAGATTTCAGTCCTACAGTCGACCTTGTTGGCACTGACAAGGGCTATATGTCTCTTCCTGCTGGCACTACAGTTCAACTCCTAACAGGCAAGACATTTCATAAACTAAATAGGAGGATGGAATTTTACACAACTGAATTCAAAACCCTTTCAAGTCTGCCTGAGTTACTGAAAGCTGCCTCACCAAAGGACAAACCCTTCCTTAAGCAGCCTGCATCCAATAACCCAGCAAGACTGGACTATTAATGTGCCACAATCGTGGCCAGGCAAAGGACCGTTCTGATGAGTGACAGTCATTCCAGAGCTCTCTGTGGGCTTAGCTGCTTTGGACTGAATGCTATATCTCCCCAGAAATTGTATATGGAAATCCTAATCCCCAATATGATTGTATTAGGAAGTGGGGCCTTTGGAGATAATTAGATCATGTGGGTGAAGCCCTTAGAGTACCCTTATAAAAACCTCTCTTGCTCTTTCTGCCACGTGAGAATTTAGTGAGAAAACCGCAAACAAGAAGAGGTTTCTCAGCAGAATCTTGCGGCTCTGGCACCGTGACCTTTGACTTCCAGAACTCTAGAACCGTGAGAAAGATTTCTGTTGTTCACAGGCCACCCAGTTTGTATTCATCTGCTACAGCCGTCCAAGGCAGACTGAAACATTGGCGAAGGCTTTGTGGGTCCTGGGTCGCAGCCTGACTTCTCTCTTTGCCCGTTCCCGCTTCACCCTGTTCCTTACAAAGGTGTGGTTTCTTAAGAGTTACCTTACATCCCAAACTCAGTTTCTCAGCATCTGCTAAGAAGCCAATTTATGACAACAACAAAAATCAGTAAAAACCCACACCATTTCTAAATACGCGTTTTTACACTGTATTCTTCTTGGCTCAAGTTACTTTGGAGAAGCTGTTTCTTACTCACTGTGATGACATCACTCTTACCTTAAAAGGACAGGTTACTTGTTGGAAAGAAAACCTTCTTCTTTTATCTTTTACTTTTCTTGTGTTTGCATTACACATACTTTCAGCAAGTCTCTTAACCAGAGTCTATGTAAAACGCTTCAGTTTGGTGTTAGTTTAACCACTAAACTTTAGCTTCAATTAGAAAATGGTCCAAAATTTGACTTAATTGGGCACGCATATGTTAAAAGTACTCAACTGAGAGACAGCACCATGCTTCACTTTTGACTTTGATTCCCACTACCCCAGAACAATAAAGGGAGGATGCATCAGAACTGTAATCTGGATTAAGCCTTACACAAGACATTAATGTAATTATGTACCCTTGGCTTTTTCCTTTTTCATTAAAGCATACAAACATAAAAGTTCTAAGATTTTTTATTACCCCACATTTAAATGCGTTGCATATCCCCAGAATTTATTCATCTCCATTTTGACACCACTAACTAGACTAAAATTCCATAAGAAGGAAATGGAATATGTCTTGGTCTCTGCTATTTTAGGTCTTTGCATATTACCTGACACAAAATAAATAAATACTCATACATGCATATATTAATATATATTTGAAAAGGGATGAAGGGAATTGTAAAAATGCTTGTAATTTCCAGGTCATATAAGGATTCATAAAACCTTTCTAAAACTTTTGTAACTTATCTTAAGGTAAAAGGGGAATTCCTGTTAATTTTCCTGTGAGCTCTGGCTTGAACTTTTCAGCTGTAATTAACTGCATTCTCAGCATCCTCTCTACCTCAAACTTCACTCACGTTAATAAACCTGCTAGATTCGATCTCCCCCATTCTTTAGGTGCATATCTTCCCAACCTTCTGGGAACACCTTGAAAATGATGTTCTTCTTATTAACTTCCAAACCCTAGTGCCTAGCAAAGAGACTGTAATGTAATAACATTTATAATAGTTCATTGAGTATACTTAAATTGACTTTACCATTTTTTTCCCAAGCAAGCTGATTATTAGAGTAAGATACAAAGGTATTGCCTGAGATGGAAAGTACAAAATTAAACACATATAATCTTAGAAAGGAGATCAATTTAACAGATTATTTTTGTCTCACCATTAACACAAGCCAATTAAGAAAATGCAAAGGAACATTAAGAGTCTTTTCTGTATCTCTTCAATATTATGTTTTGGCTATAAAACTTATGCCAATGAAAATCCATAGTAAGATTTTTAAAATAGCATTTCTCTTCTGAATTAACTCATACCATTAGCATTATACTTCTGTTTCTTCATGATACTTTCAAATGCTAGCTGATGTAGAAAATCAACTTAAATGGATAGTAAATAAAGGAGATATATTTTTAAAAAGATTCACGAGGAAGAAAACCAGCCAGAAATTCTGTTTTATGTTCAGCTTCTAATACTAGCAAAGCATCATTTGTTTGGCTTCCCCTTACCTTTCTTCTCCTTTCAAGATCAGTTATTTATCTAATCAGACTCTATGGCATCTGTTTGATGTTTACTCATGTATTGGAACTTTGTTATTTCTCTTTCTTTTTAATGCCCACTATCTTTAAGTGATCTAAATATAGGTTCTATAAAGTAAATCCATTTTCTCACCTCTGATAAGCTTGTTATGAATAATTTAGACCTGAGAACCTCCTTACAGGTGATCTGGAGAGACTGTAGCATGTGTGGACACTCTCCTATCGCTCATGTGCAAATTGAAACACATTAAATGTGGAAGCAATCATGATCGTAATATGATTGTTATAAAAATATTACCTTTCATGCTGAAAATGTCATTTAAATGTCAGTTTGGAAAATATAGAAATTCAATATGGGCTCTAACTACATCCTGTTTAATGCACCTATTTTAAGTGGAGTGACATTCTACTAACCAGCCATCATCTTGTCACTAAACAGTCTCCTGACTGAATGAAATGGATGGGTTATGCACAGTTTACCAATGAAAGCATTTCAGTCATTCCTGTTTCTTCTCAATTTGTAAGACCAGCTGCACCACCTGCAACAATAACCATAAGTGAAGTGAAATATTAGAGGAAATATGCATTTTCATGGCTCCTCCTATGTGGTTATGCAGAGTAGGAAGATCTAGATATTTTAGAACTTTGCTTATCTACCACTCAACTTTATAACTTTTTCTTGCTTGGTAATGTATAGGATAAAACATCTCCAAAACTGTTAGGTGAACCAAATGTCAATAGTAAATGGAGGGTTTTTTTTATTATTGAAACCCTTCTGTTCAGTCTCTAGGAAGCATTTGATTTTGTGAGGCAAGATATATGTAGTGGCTTACTAAATAAAGAAACAAACAAATAATTTCAGAAGTAAGAAGGTATTGTCTTATTCCTCATAGATCCCCAGAATATTGTATAAGGCTTCCAAAAGTTTTATCTTCAAAGGCTTTCACACAGGAGATAAACATGTCCCCAAAGAAGTCCAGCCCCACATGACATTTAATGAGGTAAATAAGGCTCTACTGCATGCAGTTCCAGTGGAGACATGTTAATGGCTCTGGAGTGGAGAGATAACACCGTGGCCTCTACAAGTATTGCCACGGGTTATTACAGCTATAAGTAATGTAACTACAGAAAACCACGTGATTTGCAACTAGTCTGTCTTGCAACTAGAATCTAAATCCTATATGATCTCACTACTCATATAAATTAGTCCATATATGGAACAGAAAGTTACAACAGAAATTGTCATAATTTTTAAGATACTAGAAATTAGAGGCTTGTGAAGAGAAGGAACAATCATTAGTGTAGTATCAAAGTACCTGCATTTCTCTGGCATGTGTCCCAAGATAAGGTCCTTTGTTCCATTGACAGAAGTCATCAAAAAGTGCTGTAGAAAAACCGTGTAATTGTGAAGAAGGATGCCATTTTGAAGCCTAGGAAGACAATCGGGGATTCTGAGCGATCCTTTTTCTGTGTCCCATCGGCCGCCAGAGTCACCTTACATTAACAAGGAGTGGAAACCAAAGAATCCCATCACTTCCGTGAGAGGGTTTACATCTTATCTGTTATTGGCCTCAGCTTTAAATGCACAGATGCCTTTGAGGCTAGAAAGGACAATTTCTTTGAGTTCGTTATAATTGCCATCCTCTATTCCTATTGTAGCCTCTATGGTCTCATAAATTTTGTCCTTCTTCTTTCTCAAATCCAGTGTTTGTTTTCAAGCTTCATCGTTCAGCAGAGTCACTTGAAATGCTTTTTGAAACACAGAATGCTAGGCTTCAAGCCCAGTCCTTCTTATTTAGTAGGTCTAGAGTGGGGCTGGCTTGAAAAGTTTTACTTCTGAACATTTCCAAGGAGATTTTGCTGATAATGGTTTGGGGAAGAGTTTGAGAACCATGTGTCTATGGAAAAAAGGTAATCTTTATCATATCCAAGTTTAATTTCACCAACTGTTACACATTACAACCCATTTTATCTTATGTCAGCCCATTGTTTTCTGGAATTATTATTTAGTTTGTCTCTCACAATATAATATTTAATTATCTCCAATTTTAAAGATGACCCTGTGTTTACTGAGCTAGCAGCCAGAGATTTCAAGTGTGACCACTTTGATTAATGTGCCCACTTTATCACCTAAGACTCACATGTCAGTGGAGTACATTCTTGCCTTCAGTCCATGCTATTCTTCTAAATCTCTTCTTTATATATTCAATCATCACTTCTGAGTTATTGTATTTTCGAAGTTCATTAACTTCTTAAATGTTGGTGGTTCCGACTTCCTCCCTGTTTTCAATCTTTGCCATGTGTTCTGAGCTACCTCTCATGTATCACAATATTTCTCTCTGGTTTTCCTTTTAATTTCTTTCCTGAAATCTTGTATCTTATTCTGTTCAGGTGGCTATAAAGAGTAACTTAGACCAGGTGGCTTATGAATCAGAAAATTGTTCTCACAGTTCTAGAGGCCAGGAAGTCCACGATCAAGGCACCAGAAAATCCGTGTTTGGTGAGAGCATGCTTCCTAGCTCACAGATGGCCGTCTTCTCTCTGTCCTCACACTGGGGAAGGGAAAGCTCTCAGGGTCTCTTTTAAAAAGGCACCAATTTCATTCATGAGGACTTCATCCTAATGACCCATTTACCTCCTAAGTGCCCCACCTATTCAAACGATTACACTGGGAGTTAATATTTCAATATATGTATTTTGGAGGGACATACTACTCAGTCCATTGAAACTCATTTGCCTCTTTTCTGTTCGCATTAACCATGATTCTCTCATTATTTTTTTTATTGTCTTTACACACACATGCACACACATACACAGAGTAGGTGGATTAAATCATACATACTCAAGTTTATCAGGCACTTACACTCTTGTGAATCTAAAATTCATGTCTGTAGCCCATAGCCTTCTGCTGAAGTTCAAGCCTATACAACAAAATTTCTATTGGGCAGAGCCACCAGGTGTGCCACAGAAACCTCAAACTCCATGAGAAGACAAGAAGATGGTAATGTTATCTTTGGTATTTTTAAATCTTCATTGAAAACTTCTCCATCTAATGAGCTCTGCAATAAGAAATTTAGAAGATTCACTCTCTCGTGTGTGTAATCAATCAGTCAACAAACTTACAGATGCTGTCTCAATTCTTACAGCACTTTGTTTGCCTCCTGCCTTCAGTTTCCTCCACATCACACTGCTGCACAGTTAGCAGTACACACATTCTGAAACAAAACTGATGTTTTTCACTCCCTGTGATAAACCTTTCCTAGGATCTCTGCCTCTAAGATTTAGAAGTTCTGCCTACATGTCTGAACTTACTGCCTCCTATCTTGGAGACTGCATCCTCACTTACTAATTACTTCTTATTCTTATTCTTCAGGGTATCAATGCCAATTTGTATTCTTACATTATCATAAGAACAAAGTAAGAACTATTCTTACATTGGCATTACCTCTTTGAAAAGTTTACTCCTTTTCTCAAATAATATACTTTAAGCATTCTTTAGCAAATATACCACTTGGTAATTTTTAAAAGCAGGGTTATTCTCCATATTTTACTTCCTTTTGTCAAGAATTTTGACTTGTATAGAGTTCTATACCTATAGTCTACTAGATTTCCTGGTATGTAATAGTTGCTCAGTAAATATTTATTGAAGTGAACTCAGATCGAATGCAATAGTGTATAGAACCCTTTCAAAATGAAGGGGGCAACAGTCAATTGTCTATGGGACTCAGAGAAATCAATACAAATATCAACATAAAGACTCTGTGCAAATGTTCATAACAGTTTTACTCATAATAAATAAAAATTAGAAACAATCAAAATGTCCATAAACTTGTAATGTGTCCATATGATACAGTTGTTTCTCAGCGATACAGAAGAATGAACTATTGATAAGCAAAACAGGGATGTATCTCAAAGGAAAAAAAATAACCATGATCTAAAGAAGCTAAAAATAGAATAATGTAGTGTATTCTAAGATTTTGTTAATATTAAGTCCCAGAACAAAGGGGCACAAGGAAACATTCCAGGGTGATAGAAATGTCCTTTATCTTGATTTTGGCAGTAATTGCATGGATGTATTTATTTGTCAAACTCAGGGAACTATCCACATAAAATGAATGCATTTTATTGCATGTAAATCATAACTAGATTTTTTTGTGGTTCATGTTTAAACCCAGTTTCAGCTTGAGCTCAAATCCCTTAAAGATAGGCAAAAAACATACACATATGGAGATACAGGTGAAGGCCATATGAAATGCTAAGAACTGTGTTAAATTGGGGATTTTATGCTGTATCTAAAAACTTTCTAATTGAAATATTATTAAATATTTCTCTAAGCAAAAAAAAATAAATAAAACATATGTCCTTGTTACAGCCAGTCCATGGACATTGGTTGGGAACTCCCATGTTAGACAAAATAATAGTTTTTTCCAAGATCAAGCCAAAAGACAGAAAAATCAGAGAATTAAGATAATTTGTTACAATGAAAATGGTAAATTTTACCCTTTGTCATTTCTTCTGTAAAACAGTTCTGCTATAAATTGACCTAGTGAGATTAATGGCGAATCTGAAAGCACAAACCATTCTCTAGAAAAATATTTCCAGCCCATGTGAGGTAAACTAATTATTCCAGAGTAAAATTTAAGAGGTGTGTGTGTGTGTGTGTGTGGTGTTAGAGAGAGATAGAGAGAAAGAGAAAGAATATATACTATGACATGAAGAACACACACTCTTATAAAAGGCCTTTTGCAAAAATACTAGGCTGCAAAAATTCAGTTCAGCTGATGAAACTCTTGGAAAATAAGCTAAAGAGACTTGGATCTCTTCTGAATTAAATACAGTTGAGGTAGTCATGTGTCTGTCCTATGAAAACACTTTGAAATAAGTCACTGTAAGGTTACTAAACCTGAGACTTCTGATAACGGAGGGAAGAATCTTAGGTTAATTAGACACTTTGTCATGAAGCTAATGTTATCAGTTCAGAGGCTCAGGATTTGGGTTATCAAGATGTACACAGAAATGTGAAGTTCAAGCTGTCATACCAGAGCGGTGATCTGGAGTGGCAGAGTAAACCTTATGGAGCAGACTCACACGTAGACACACAGAAGATCCGTAGAGGCTGATCATCATCTGTGAAGCAGGTTGGCATGGAGGCCTGAGTCACGTGTATGCTCCCCTGGGGTGCGTCCTCATTAGCTGACCCTCCTTTGGAGGTAAGTGAAGTCTTTACTGTGCATCCTAATCATGCGTAGATTTTTTACAAATATAAGTGTCATGGAACCACTTCAGAATTGTGGAATCTAAATTTGTAGTGTACAGGATAGTCACCTGCATTTTTATTTTTTAAAAATTCCCCATGTCATTATGATGTCCCTGTAAATTTGAGAAGCCCTTGGTAAGTCCCTTTCACATCATATGCATGTTCCTCTGATACATGTACTTGCCTGTATTCGTTTCTGTCATGTCTTGACCTGGTTGAGAATTTTAGTTACATATTTAATTCTTATTCCCGTTAAGATTAAATAAAGCATTCTGGTAAATATGCTATAGTAAGTAGATTAATATAAGTAACATTCTCAGCATTTAGAGGTCAGGTGCCTATCAATTGCACTCATCCATACATTGTCCCGAGACCAGAAATAAGTGTTAACCTTCGAAACTTCTCCGGTCCTTCTGCAATTATTAAGTGAAAGCTTCATTACCTCTCACCAGCGCTATGGTTTTAGTTACCTAATTGGTATTCCTGTCTGGATTTTCTTGTTTTTGTAATTCATCCTACACATTCTTGTCAAGTTAATTTCCCTAAGTAACAATTCTGTTCCAGGCACAGTCCTGTTCACACTCTTGCCTACTAAAACATGGATGTTATGCAAACCTGAAGACCCAGTCTACATCTGCACTTTCAGTGTAACTGCGCTCTACGTCTAGTCATGCACTGCTCCCCAGCCAATTTCATTGTCTCCATAACAGCTTCATGGTGTTCTGATTCTGTGCTCTGAAAAAATGCTGTTATTTTTTCTGGAATATCTTTTCTCCACCAAAATAACTCTCTATTCCCCAAAGGGTGATAGTAACCCTCATCTTGCTACACTGTTCTTTTCTTGTTTAAGTGGTTAGTCTTTCACAAAGGTAATTTCTCAAAATAGGGAGCTAATGTTCTCTTCGCATCCCATCTCGTATTGACATCATACCAACAATATGAATCAAATTTCACATGTCCCTGAAGTCAAATACCAACTACAGTGAGATCCAAGAAGGGAAGAATGAAGTACTAAAAAGCTACATTATGTTCACAAAAAATATAGGGGTTTTGAGTATTCATGAGGTAAATTAACAGCAAAAATTCTGAGGAATATTTAACAAATGGTCTGAATCTAGTAATATGATTTTATATAGGAGTGCATCTACATTTCAGAATGCTTATGTGAAAACTGAGTGTTGTGCTTTCATTTTGTCTGGCTGCTTCATAAAAAAATAGGAACTCGTTAATCACTGACTCTATAAAGTAAATTGAGGGAGCAGATTGTCTCTGATAAATAATAGAGAACGTAATCTAAATAACTGGGGAACGGAGAATCTGTTATTTATATATTCTAGTCTCATCTTCAAGAAACAGCTGTTTAGTGTACTTAAGTCTCTTTTTCAGCATGTTTGACCCACATTTGTGTGGGCAAGTCACCGGCATATGTGTGGAAGGCACCAGCAAGTTGAAATGCTGTTTGCTGACTGATTGTTCTCTTGGCTGGGGAAGCTTGGGAGACCTTCAGTTCATAGGGGCTTCTGGTCTCAGTGAGAATAGTACAATGGAAGGTACAGAGGGGAGAATCAGGATTAATGTCCGTGGCAAATCCCCACCTCTGCAATAAGTCAGCTCACCATTTCTATACCTCAGAGGGATCTTAATCATCTAGCCATTTAACAGGTGTGCCACTGTTTATTAACGAGCCCTCACCTGTGTTTTCTGGAGAACAAACATTAGCAGATACCTTAAACACAATGTTAGTTCACATGTGTACCAGAGAATGAAAGATCAGTTCTGTGAAAAAAGCAGATTCTGTGAGCTTGGTACAGTGGAGGGGCATAATGTGTTATGTTAGTATAAGGACCATGTCAGGTTACACTGTCCTTAGTTGAGGACAAGTGGATTGACCTGGTTATTCCATCGATAAAAAAGCTGAAAAATATTTGATATGTTCATTTGCGTCAACACATATGCTTTGCTGCCTGGGTAGAGGAAGTACAACAAATTACAGCTTTGAGTGAAGACTAGAACACATTATAGCTACCAATGGTCCCGTGTGAGGGACAGCTTTCTTTGTCATTCTACTGTGGAGAAGTTAAAGATCCAAAACGACACGTAGAATTTGGCAGAATCTCAGGATCTTTGTTTGTCCCATCCCCTACTTAAATAAAAGAATCAACAAAAACTCAAAAAGGATTGAGGCCTTTCAGGACATCACTGTTCTCTTTTAGGAAAATAGTTACTGTTTACATTAGGTTTTGAGGGATACTGATGACATCTGTGGTTTCAGGCCTTTTATAAATATAGAGATGCCTGAAAGCGATTCAAACAGAAACGCTCAGGAGGATGATACCTGATATCTCCCAGTTCCATGCTCACCAGGTCCTGCCCCAGAACTGGGGCAAGCTCACGCTGCTGTTTTCACAGGTACTTACTCCCTGTGAAGACTGGGTTGGGGGGAAGCTGTCTACATCTGTCCTGAAATCCGTCTGGACCAATCGCAAGTAGGCTGCTGTACCTCACAGAAGAGCTGCCAATGTCTTAGCCAGAAAATGAAACAAACAAAATGAAACAAACAGTAATGTCACAGGATTTGAGGACTTGGTGGGATATGAAAAAGATAATGCACCTGGCCTCAGTGTTGGAACCTCTCTTTCAAGAAACAGAATTCAATTGTATTTTCTTATCTATATGTTTTATTTTATCTGTCTGCTTCTTTTGTTACTTTTTTTTTAATCCGGGTGACTGGGTTCTCTTGGGAGAAAAGACAGTTTTTGTAGAGATGCAGGTTTTTACTTTCTTTTATGTACTTACCTGTACTGTTTGGTTTCCTAGCCATGTGTAGCCATTTCTTTGTCTCAACAACAGCTACATAAGTGGTGCTTCCTAAGCCATTTTAAATATGCGCTTTATAATTATCTGTAATAACAAACTGAAATGTTATTAAAAACAAACTAATGCAAGAATAATACTGCAGCAATAATTTTGGATAGAAAAGGTTAAGAGAATGTAGGTGTCATGGATGGTACACAGAATGAATCAAAGAAGACAGGTATATTATATAAGCTTTAAAATATAGGACTATAACTAAAACTGATAACACAATGAAATACAGGAAGGAAAGTAATGGAAAGTGGGGGTTGATGTATCTGAAATAGAGGTAGAAGCATATGTTTTAGTTATGAAAGAAATTGTTTTATGATTTTAAAATACCAAACTCATAAAATTGTTCCCTCCTAGGTAATGATTCTTAACGGGAGAGCAAATTTGCCCTCTGGGACATTGGAAACGTCTGGGAATATTTTTGATTATCACATCTTGAAGAAAAAAAAAGTGATGCTTCTGGCATCTATTGGGCAGGGGATTCTGAAAAACATCCGTAATGTACAGGACAGTGTTATACAGAGAGTGTTGGCTAGTCCAAATGCCAGTACTGCCATTCTAGAGAGTGCCTATTATAGAGAGGAATATCAGGAGAGCTGGGAGAGAATAGAAGGCAGACTTTGATTTTCATCTATTTGCAATGTCAGATCTTTTCTCATTACATTCTTTTATTATTTCCTCATTTATCTTGTTTTTAAAGATATACTATGTTCCAGAAAAATTAAGAAAAGACACAGCTCTTGATATGTAGATGGAATTTTTATTCAAAATATTCTAGCAAAATCAAAGATTACAATTAAGTAAATTCATATGGCCTCAGGATTACCTCCTAAAGATCTTCTAGTCATCCTCCACAGCACTAAATCCCAGAAGATAAGCTTCCTAGAACAATTGCATTTTAAGGATGGAAAATTGAATTTCAAGCATTCACTTTTTCTCCTAGCGGTTGTTCATATGTAGGGGGAAAAAAAACAGAATTTATTTTTTAAGTTTCACTGGCTGTTTTGCTGTTCAGAAATGAGCAAAAGGTGACAAAATTGGGCCTGTACTAGTCAATCTCATTATATACTTCCAGAATATTCCTCATTAAACACATCATGTCCTTTCAGGAGAATTCCTAGGAAGTAGAGTAGATGGTGCCTTTTACTTTTTCTCCCTTCTCTGGGCTGTTTTTCCCCTACTATGGTCCCCGAAGTAGGTGTCACAGAACTTTTTTGTAAAAATTGGAAGAACTGGTCTTTCTCCCTGGCTGACACTTGCTGAACTGCAGGATATCACAGACTCACCAAATGTTGCCATTAGGAGTCAAAATAGTTCTTAGGAAAGTGTGATGTGTGTTCCAGGAGATTTCTGAGGTTGACCTACAGTGTTACCCTGGGTACTTGCTTCCTTTCAAAAGAAACTGGAATATGAGTTGTCATCTGAAGCAGCCAAAAATAAGTGGGCTTGGAAGAGAAGATTGGCAGTAGGAGCAGCTTGCATTAATAAAGTCTGACATGGCTAACATATATGAGTTTTCCCTTGAGTCAAGAAGACGATCTAAAACACATGTGGACTAAGATAACCTACATTTTGCGATAAGGAGACCCTGGGAGAGAACTGCTGGCATCCAGGTGCGGAGTTGTTGCCAGGGAATGACATGGGGAGATGGTGGGGCTCACAGATTCGCTACAATGATTGGTTAAAGTCCAGCATTTGAGGACCTAACAGCAGATGGTCACAGACAAAAGGGAACTTCAAATAGTGCCATGCACAGTCATGTTACTCTCGTTATTCTTATTCTTTCTTCTTCAGATCCGACCCCAGAGAGCTAGAAGTCACAATAGGAGGAGAACTGAACCCTTTTCTTTATTTCCACCATTATCCTCAGGTTATGGAGCAGGCCTGTGGGAGGACAGGGAAAATGCTCTCATGAGGTGAGTGAGATTACAGTTAGCGTACGCACCATATCAAATTACTCTAGTCCTCCCCCTAAAAAGACATGACTCAAAACCTAAAAATGTCCAGAAAATACTATCATACTAGCACAAGAGAAAAGCTAAATTATTTATGTGGGTGTGTAAATTAGTCATGTGTATGTGTATTGTGGAATGGGAAGTTGAATTGGAAATTTCAAGGAACACACTAGATTCAATAGAAAATAAGATTACAAAATACAGCTCCAGGCAAAGATGCTTCCCTTAAAAAGCAATGCTGAGAAGTCATTCCATGACTCATAAACCATTTTCCTAAGCACCCTCAGTGGTCAGCAGCGGTGTTCCCCAGTAATGTGGCAGAAGCTGAGGGGGCAATTGCTTTTCACTCCTGAGGGTTGTGGGAAGGGCATGCCCAGTGGGGACTACTCTTGAAAACACCATGGAAGTACTCACAGGGGAAAGGGTCAACTTTAGTCCCCATCAGGCCCAGAGAGTGCAGCGCTGTCTTACAACAGGTCTAGTTAGGTAAGAAAGTTCTGCTTCTTTTCTTCCTATTGCATCTTTACGCACCAACTCCAGAAAGACAGAGAGAAAACTACAATAGGATGAAAGGGAAGAAGTTGCAGTCCCATCACCCCAGATTAAAATTTTACCTGCTGAGTGAAGGTTTAGTTACAAAATTGAGTCTTTTTCAACCTGAGCAAAAGAGTAACTTGAACATTAAAGAAAAGCAGCATGGAAATGATATTATATATAGATTACATGTCAAGAATTATGTTGGTTTCAATTACTAAAATTGTGGTGCACTGTTATGAGTAGAATCGTATCTCTTAAAAACGTATGTTGAAGCCCTTAGAACTCCAGAATGTAAACTTATCTGAAAACAAGTTGTTATGGAAATCATTACTGAAGTTAAAATGAGGTCATACTGATGAAATGCGGTGAGCCCTTAATCTGATATGACAGTTGTTCTTAAAAGAAGAGAAGACAGACATGCACAGAGGAAAGACAGTGAGGACTCAGGCATATTAGGGAGACACCATGTAACGACAGAAGTAGAAAGTGGAGTTATGCACCTGCAAGCTTAGGGATGGTAAGGACTGGCAATCATCGCCAGAAGGATTTTAACCCAAGTTTCAGAGGGAGTATGACTCGAAGTCTCAGAGGGAATATGATTCAGATGTCACCTAGATTTTGAACTTCTAGCATCAAGAACTATGAAAGAGTAAACTTCTATTTGCTTTTTTTTAAGTCATACACAGTTTGTATTATGGCTGCCAGAGGAAGCTAATACCATGTTTTAGAGAATGATCTTATTCGTTAACCAATAAAGCCACTTAGTCAGGATTCACCCTACTTGCAGAACTAAACCATTGGATTTGTGGCCAGATTTTAATTGAGCTAGAAAGCATGGGATTCTTTTGTATATGCATGTTTGCGTCTATGTATGTTTTTGTGTGTTGGCGTTTCTGCATGTGGGTGTCGGTACAGATACGGAACAGAAATGTGGATCAGAAACATGAAAACTTGCCTCTTTTTCTATGTTTTTGTTGGGACTCCATTTGAGGTTTTCTATAGCTCTATTTGTGTGGAAAGGGTAGACTAGCACAGGCTGGGTGTTGTTAAATCAAACTGACAATACCAGTAGGAGGATCATACTCTACATATCTGATTTATAGTCACCAAAAGCCCAGCTTTATACTTTTTAGAATCATAGACTAGTTTCAAGATTTACTGATCAAAATGCAAAGAAATGCAATCATATTCAAGATGGGAGCTGTCTCTGTGACAAATCAAATAGTCCGTATTTTATAGGCATTCAAAGACTTCCCACAAACTAAGATTATTTCTCTTACAAGTTTGAAAATAACTTAGACAACAAAAATGAATGTTTCTAAGCTTCAGTGCTTTACTACAATTAAATTTTTGCTGACAGTAGTATGATCACTTTCTTTCTTCTTTAATAAACACCAAGTGGAGCAAATGGAATTACTTCCATAAACCTCTTTGGTGAGATGATGATAATGGGTCCAATCCCTTGATCAGGGCACTGTCACAAAATAATGCTAACTCTTCTGTCTTCCATATACACTCCTTCTGCATCACTCTCCCTTTTTCTAGTTTCTTCTTTTCCTCCGTCTTTCCCACTCTCTCTACTTTTGTCACTTTAACCTTTCTAATGTATTCTTAGTGACATTTTGACATATGATACAATTTCAGTCCTCCTCAAAAGAGTGTGTCAGTTCTGATAACTAAATGATAAAAGATTGCCAAACATTTTTTCTATTATTTTAGATACATATTAATCAACATATTATTTAAATTATGGATATGCATGGTAATTGAATACATTTTAGGATTTCTACAAAGATTTTGTTGTTGTTTTAAAGTGTAAATATTTTATGTGAAAAAATGCATTTGGAAAGCCCTTTAAGCAGCAGAATGTGTGTACGTTTTTGTTACTTCCTAAATATGAATGCCTGTTATTTATGTTGACAATGTGCTAAAATACACAATTACTGTTTTAAATAATTAGATGATATAGATTTATAACCCAATGAAAACATTTCCAATTTTTAAAAAAACATTTCCATACTATTGCTATGCTTAGGAGGAGGTACTGAGTTTCCATACCTGTATCCGCAATAGGAACTCCTCTTACTCTCTTGGTGTCTAGTGACTCCAGCAGACACCTCAGCAGGTCAGGACAAGTATACATGCAACAGATCTCAAAGACAAAACAAATATGCCAAATTCCTCAAGATTCATCTAAAGTGGCTACAACCCCCATAAAAAGCAGTTCCAGAAGAGTGAGGGGCCCATTTGAAGATAGAGTGTGACAGGCAGCATGACTGCCAGTAAAGAGACAAACACACATTATCAGAGTTCTCTGAGCCCTCACATTCGTAGGCACACAGAACCACTGGTACCTAGAAGGAAATACTCAAAAGATGGCAGAAGGGCACATCAAGTTGGCAGAAGACAAATATGAAGATGATCCACCATCTTCACCACCATTGTCACTACTGATTTTTTCACACAGCACCCCCATGAGATGAAGACAGTCTTCCTGGGGTCCTTAGGTTCCCTTCTCCCAGGTCACTGAAAGGCTATAAGCAGGAACTTGATGGCCACCCCAAGAAAGTTTCTAGCTTAAGAAATTCCAGGTTCAGGGGGCCTGGAGACTGTTTATAACTTACTACCACCCGATTTTGATACCAATGTTCCACAATGGAACTGAATGCAACGAGCTGATGTCACCAGCAAGTACTACAACCTAAGCTAAAGATGTCAACAGCAGTGGACAAGCACAAAGGAGACATCACTTCATCTGGATTCACAGACTCCCTTCCCTGCAGTCAATAGTTGCTAAATAGTTTGAAGATGTAGCAAAGTTTAGGATGCAGGAGGGGAAAAAAAGATCTCAAAAGAAAGAAGCCCTTGAAAATAAGGTTGTGATTTTTCCTCATCACTTTGAAATTAGGTATAACCATGTGACTATTCTGGTTGATGAAATGGGAGTATAAATGATTCGCCACTTAGAGCCAAATCATGACACTACTGGTACCCAGGAATTAAGCTGTCTTTGCTCTCAGATGATGACTGAAGAGATATTGATACTTATATGATACAGTTACAAGATGATGAAAGCATAGTCATCATGAATCCTGAATTATAAGGATTATAATCCTTACAATCCTTCAATCATGAAGAACTGATATGCTTTGCCAATTTCCAGTGGATATGTGGTAGGAGGATGTGTGCATGTGGTTGGCCTTAGATTACCGTTTAATACACTATCTATATTCTGAAACTGGCTGAAACAGATGGGAAGTATGGCAAATGTGAGATGGAGGTCAAAAAATTAAAGTTACTGCTGATAGAGGTTAAATTGTAGACAACAAAGTCATAATAGGACTTTTTCTGTTACCTCGAACTAGGCAGATGGGCCACCAGTCAGGAAACACTGGCCTTAACCAGGTCTCTGGGTCAGATCAGCATTCATGACAAAAGTAGCTTGATACTCTAATAGACCATTGCCAGTATTTTAAATGCTGAGCACATTTTATATTCTAATCCCAAAGATAATTAAAATTTGAAGATTAAATATCTTTGTAAATTAACATCCAGATACATAAAGTGCAAGGAATTAATATGTGAAATATTAGTTTTCCTGCCAAAGCAACTTTATGTATCCAATAACCAAAACTTCTTAAAGATCAGGAACCATGATTCCCTCTCCCACTCACTCCATTTTCTTAATTTACTAATTCTTAACCTAAGTTTTTTCAAATTCTGGGAGGACTTGAAGTTATATGAGAAGATCCAGTCAGATTCCTAAAGAAATGGGAATACTTAACTTTGGGGAATGAAAGTTCTATTAGTGCACTAATGTTGAAATCTCTATTTTTAAAGAACCAAGTTTAATAAAACATTTGTGTTAGTTCTTTTGCTGAAAAAAGGTCACCCACAAACTTAGAATCTTAAAACAATTGTTTACTTAATTCACAATTTCCCGTTGGCAGTTTGTATGGGACCACTTGGATACTTCTTCTGGGCCTGCGTATATTTGAGCTTGGCTGGTTTGTCTCACTGAACAAAGCAGGTCACGTGCTTAAGATGAGAATCAATAAGAGAAGGAGCAGATACTGTAATGCTAGAAGGGATTTGTTGAAGAGTTTTGCATATTTTGCGATCTGTAGCATAGAAGAGTATCAAAGCACAATCCACACATTTAGAAAATTTCTTCAAATTTTCCCTAGAGGTAAAGATACTTCAATTAATATTTACTTAGCTTACAAATACATATATATATATATATAATATATATATTTCCCTAATATTTCAAATATTTATCAATCCATTTTCCAGTATTCCAACAAATAAAGTAAATTACAAGTTATTTTCCCTGACAAATATTTCTGCTCATCTGTCCAGCCTCCGCCTTCTCTCTGGAATGCTCCTACTGCCAGTGCCATAGCTGTACTGGGACTTTCCTTCTTTTGCTCCTAGTTTCTATTTCAGATGTTCTGGATCCCATGTCTAATGATGTCTCCTGCTTTACATGTGTACTTTTAAACTAATCCTGCAATAGTGTGCTGATTCCAAGGAGATCACGTTTCGGGTCTCTCCATGTTGACCTTATGTTTCCCTTAGAACGCTAAAGGCGCTGCTCTGCTGCCCTTACACATCTTCCGGGTTCCCGTGAAGCGATCCTGATGCTCCGCAGATTTCTGTTTCTTGGTATGTAATTCGTGTTTTCTCACACTTTTCTGTTTTTTTCCCTATCACTTCTGTTTTGATATTTCATTGGGATATACTTCGATGGAAGTCACTTTCTAACTTCATGCTGAGTACTAGATTGACTAGTTTTGAACGAGTCATTTCATATTTGTGGAAATTATCTTCCATACTTTATTTTTTATAATTCTTCATCTTCCAATTTTACTTTTATTAATTGGTGTTTCTCACATTCCTTCTCAGGTGTTTCATCTTCTGGTCATATCTTCTCATTTTCTCCATTTTCTCTCATTTTTCATTTTTCTCACTTGAGAAGAGTTTAAAAATCACTTAATTCTATAATTTTGTTTTAACTTGAAACAGAGTATTTGACTATCTAAGAGCCTTTTATTGCATATCTATTTTCATTTTACATGGGCTCTTATATTTTATTTTTACATATATTTTCTCTTAATGATCTTGAAATATATTTTTTTCTTAAGTTTTTTCCTGCTTTCATGTGTTTCACATCACTTTTATTATTTTTATATCCGTCCTTCTTGATGAAGTCTTTTCTCCAGTATCTGGAAATATTTAGTTGTCCATTTAAATTAAAAATTAGTCATTAGAGTCATAAAGTTCAACATGTGTTTATGAGTAGATTAGGGCTTGTGAGAAGCTAGACCACTAATGGATAGTCCAAACACTGAATATATTTGGATCTCCTTTACCTGTCCTCTCTTTGAAATATAGTTTCCATGATTATTTTACTTCTCTCACTATTTTATTTCATTATATTGTGGTTATTTTCCTTATATTTCTTTAATGTTCCTACTAAATTTCCAGTTGGCCTTATTCTCCTTTGTGTAGAAAATAACAGTAGGAGATGAGGTCAGAGGGCAGCAGAGCCACATTATATAGAGATTTTAGGCCAGTATTAGAAATGGGCTTTTCCTCTGAGTAAAATTGAGAGAATCACAGGATTTTGAGTGGAGAAGAGATGTGATGTAAATACATTTTTAAAAGACACATAATGGCAAAACTGGTATACATAGATGTTGGTTAGGAGAGATGAAAGAGGAAAGAAGGTAAGGGACAAGTTAGTGGCTATTAAAATGAACCTGGTAAGACACTGTACTTGAACAACAATAAAAAAAAGTTAAAAAATAAAGAATAAATTTCACAACATAATAAATAAATAAATAAATAAATAAATAAATAAATAATAAATAAAATAGACCTGGTAAGAGCCCAGTGTGTTCATTGAAAATGGACTGAGAAACAGTTGCAGTCTACATTTTGTGCTCATAGCTATATGTTTAGGGCTGTATTATATTCTCTGCTGAAATCATACAAAAAGATGTACTGAAGTTTTAAGGTGACCAAGAGACATTGAGACCAGTCAAAAGGGTTTCCTTCTTTTCTCTTATCGACAATTCAAAATAATAGTACACCAGTTTCCCTTTCAGTTGCTGAGCACAGCTTTCAGGCACAGCTTTAACTCCTTTAGAGGGTCTTTTGTCTGACTCAATAGCACCTGGAGGCAGCACTTTTGTTATTTCTTAAAAGATTTTATGGTCAAACTCTCAGCTTCATCTTTAAGATCACACTTTTCTGTGAGTACGTATACATAGTTTCTAACAATTTTTTCACTCTCTTTTAAACCCTTACCAGCACCTCATCAAACCCCCAATTCTCTGAATAGTTGTTCAAGGCTAATGTTTTTACTATGTCTTTCCTCAGAATCCTTATGGATATTTAACTTTTGTCCATGGCCATTTATAAGGTCACCTCTATATCTTAAGGTCTGTGATGGGGACATTGTACCGGTGGTACAAATATCTGTATTATCAATTACTAGCTATGTATCAGTTTCTGTTGTTTCATACCAAATTGCTCCCCAATTTAGCAGTTTAAAACTAAAAAGGTTTATCATATCATAATTCCTGGAGGTCATGAATCTGGGGCCAGCTAGCTGAATGATTGGGTCAGGGTCCCTCATGACGTTGCATTCAGTGGCAAAGCTGCCATGTTCAGTCATGTGGGCTGGAGGCTTCAGCCCTCAGTTTCTCCCTGGTTGTGGGATGGAGACTTTGTTTCTTGCCAATGCAGCCACTTCATAGGCTTCCCAAATGTCCTCATGATATGTCTGTCACCTAGTTCCTGTGAGAGTGACTGATGACAGAGAGTAAAAGAGGGGGAGAGAGACGCCAAGCAGAAGCTGCAGTCTTTTTTGATCTAATCTTTGAAGTCACATATGCAAGCAGTACCATCACTTTGCCTTACACTATCAGTCTCAGAGACCAACAACCTTGGCAACATGTGGGAATATGTGAGCATTAAGATGAGGAGGACATTGGGGGTTATATTCTAGGCTCATTACCACACTCAGTAAAACTGAACTCCTCTCCGATCTTAAGGGTCAAACCCAGAGCCTTTTTTGGTAACCTTCAAAGCAGGACCTTCCCACACTTACTGATATTTCTCTCGTGGCAGAATGTCTGGCACTGAAGACACGTGATGGATGGCAATGGCTCATTTTATGGGTCATTGAATTTAATGGTCAGATCTTTTTACTTTTTATTAATGATAGTTTATTCTCAGAACATTATTATTTTTTTTTGAGGATAAAATGCCTGGCAGCTATTGGAAAAGCCAAGCCTTTTTAGAAATAGAAATTCTGCATCAGTTTTCACAAGAGTCAATGATAATGTAAACTGGCATCCCATATAAATATTAAATACAGGCTGATTTCCCTCCTGGTTATATGCACTTAGAGGGTCCCGAGGGTTTGCTTTAGAACTCATGAAGCATAGCTTTTTAAAAGCAGCTGCCATTTTTATGAGAACAGATTCTATTTTCCAACATAATAAGCACTTTAAAAGAAAATTGACATAGGCCATGTTATGTGTACAGGCACAGAAATATTTTGGTTTAAGAACTCTAAAGATAATCAGTGTTATTTAGTACATTTTAAATAAAAAGTGTGTATTTTGTAAGTTCTAAGATAGCTAGTAATATTTTAAAATAAAATAGCTTTCCATTACCTAGCAAAATTTAAAAATAAAATAGCTTCCCATTTAGGAGCTACCTAGGATATGAATTACATCATGGTTCCAACTTCCTTTTTGATTAGCGTCTCAGGTCCCCCATCCAACAGAGGTATCAAACTGTTGGCATATTTAAAACTTGGTTGGATGATATCCTGGAAATTATGCTAAATAAAAATAAATAAAAATTTAAAAACCTCAGAAGTTTTTATATACTTCATTATTTCATTCCTATAACATTCCCAAAGTGACAACACTGTGCAGATCAAGAACAGATCAATGGTTGCCAGGGCTGTGATGGTGGGTAGGGTAGGCTGGAAAAAGAGAGCACTGAGTCCTTTTGCAGTGACTTGAGTGTAACTTGGTTGTGGTGGTGGCTGCATTAACCTACAAATGTGGTAAAACATCATAGAACTGCACACACACACTCTCTCTCATACACATACAAATATGAGTGTGTATAAAAATCGGTGAACCCCAATTTGGGCCACATAGACAGAACAATGCCAGTTTCAGGTATTGTTTTTGGACCTGCAATAATGTCATGTGTTATCTCTGGGGGAAGTTGGGTCAAGAGTACACAGGGCTGTTCTGGACTATGTTCCCAGGTCCTATGACTCTATAATTATCTCAAGAAAGAAAGTTAAAAGATAAAATAAACAAACTATTAAATTGATTGCAATCAGAGTGGACATTTTTAATACTGTATTGTACATTCTTTCATGGGGATATATAAGGCCCATCATTATCCAAATTCAAGGAGAATTAAACTAACAATAAAATAATAATTTAAGTAAATTATAAATATATATTAAATAAGTATATTTAAAGCACTAGTAATTATACCCTGAGGTTGATAAATGAGAACACTGTATTTAATAACATTAACTTATTTATGACACTTATTTATATTACTTTAATGAAATAAAGTCTGCATTTAAGTTTCAAATTACATTCATTATCATTCTTATGCAGATTAAAGGTATTATTTTTCAAGGTTGTAAAATTTTAATGTCACCATATTTTTCTACTATTACATCATCAAAACCAAAGGTATGCAAAACCCCTGTCAATATTTAAAAATGTATTTAGTAGATAAATATCATGTTATAAAACATTAAATTCAATTATTTAAAGCATGGAAATATGGGGATGGCAACCCGCACTGTTATATTTTAATCTCCATGGTTTTGTTTGCTTTTAAATCAGCATAGCTATAGGATTCTGGAGTTTTATCTCTTTATGTAAAGTTAAATTTTTTAAGAAAAACTTTGATAGTTAATTAATATTGCATTTAAATATTGAACATTCTTATATTGCACCATTAATTTTTCTCCTGAGACTTTCAATCATTTAAATTGAAATGTATATTTAACTACAAATTGTAAAATATTAGAGAAAACAGTAATTAAATTTCCATTGAATTGTGGTGCACATTTCATTTTTCTTGAATACTGACAAAAGTAAAATAAAATATTTTGATATTTAAGTGTTTTAAAGCAGGCATTTATAGTTCTAATATAAATTATGTGTGTTGAGCATTTTGTTTTTTTATTCTCATTTGAGGGCACGTTCACTGAGTTTTAGAGAGAGGGGATGGAAGAGAGAGAAAGAGAAAGAAAAACATCCATGTGAGAGAGAAACATCAATTGGTTGCTTCCTGTACATTCCCCGACAAGGGATGGAACCCACATCCTAGGTATGTGGCTGATTTGGGATCAAACCTGCAACCTTTTGGTGTACAAGACAATGCTCCAACCAAGTCACAGCAGCCAGGGCAGCATTTTTACTTTTATATTAAATATATAAGTTGTTAAGTTCTAGAAAATGCAATAAGGTGTTAAACTTAGATGTGACCATTATAAAAGAAGATGCACAATTTCCCAGTTCTATAAATAAAGAGAAAAAACTGAGAAGCTATTAAAATTAGCAAATGTTTTTTATAGTTTAAACAAAAGCTTAAAAAATGCCTCCATGAAAAACAAAACAGACAAAATGGAATGAAATGACATTGAAAGAGATTTTCCTTGGATTTTTTTATAGATTACAATAATTTTAATGGTGTATTATTTGTGTACCAATTGATAACACACTTAATAATAGACTCAAACAAACAGCTCAGAAACATACCAAATATACAATTTAGAAACAACTTAATGTCAAAATAAATCCATCACAAATATTTAGGAGGAAACTGATTATTAAATAAATGATGTGTAGGAAATTGGTTATTGTTTGAAAGAGGAAATATCAAAGCAGAGGCCCCTAGCTTAGTATTTATTGAAAAATTGACAGATGGATTCAACTTTTCTTTTAAGAAGAATAAAAGGATGGCTGCATACTTATCTAACACTATAGAGGGCTGCTACTCATATTATGCCAGCATATTTAAAGGGTGCAGGGAAGTAATAACCATACTTGCACTTTGAGCAATGTTGGCCTTCAGCAGACATGAAAATTTCCCGGAGCCTCTGGGTATCTTACCTAAAACTTCTTCATCAGTGTAGAGGTTGCTGTGATCATTTGAAGAGGGATCTTGGGGTGTATGCTACAACCTGAATCCTGGAGATATAGCAGAAGCATTTCCTGATTTTTATTCCTCCAGTCCTTTCAACAATTTTATTTGCATCTACATCTATGTATTACAACTTTCTTATGTGGTATAGCTAGATTGGTTTCTATTTTCTTAACTGATACTGACAAATGCAGTGATCATTATTTGTATATAAGGTTTAAAGTGAGTTAAGAAAGTATACTCAACAATTTGAAATGAAATGCTGTCTCCAAGAAAATGAAAATACAGTTTTACTCACGTTAAGGCCTAAGTGATTATTTTATGAAACATGATTTATTCACTTTATTTTCACAAATTCCTGGAATGCCTATTTGCTCAGTGGCCTCTAATTTAATTTTAGATATTTGATACCTGAAAGGGCTCAGTTATACAACTGCCTGTACAAATTATGAGCAAAAGCAATTTCAAATGTGCATTGAGTATATCTCATTATATAAAACCTTGGATTATCCTGTCAAAATTGGCCTACCAAATTTAATGTCCTCTTCAAACTTTAATACTGCTCTCTCAAAAAACATAAATCTGCTGATAAAATATAGGGAAGCAATATTGTCCTAGTGTTTTCCTTCCTAAAATATATTATCTCATATTTATAGAACTTCTATTTGCTTAAAATGCATGTTTACTTTCAGGACTTCTATGAAGTTTATACAGGAATTTGGTTTTAGCTGTCAAATACTTTAATTTTTAACTTTAGAAATGTTTTTGTAATGTATTATGATATGAATCTTTATCAATGATCATTTTTTATGATTGTTTTAAAATGATTTCATTGGATGATACCACATTTTGCATAGCCATAGGTTATGACCCTAACTGAGCAGGGGTGTCCAATCTGCAGCCCACAGGCTGCATGCAGCCCAGGATGGCTATGAATGCGGCCCACGACAAAATTATAAATTTACTTAAAACATTACTTAGTTTTATTACTAAGTTTTACTACTTAGATGTGTACATTTTCTATATTAGTGATCACAAACTTGAGACCTGCTCAATAATTTTAAAGGATTATCAGGAGGGCTGTTACATAATTAGGTTATTATGTGAGGACTGTTTTGCTTGTCTGTGGTGTCAGATACCATGAAAATTATACACAGACATTTTTTTGCTCATCAGTTTTCATTAGTGTTTGTGAATTTAATGTGTGGCCCAAGATAACTCTTCTTTTTCCAGTGTGGCCCAGAGATGCCAAACATTTGAATACCTCTGATTTAGAGGATAAACTTTGGGCAAGTCTACCAAATCCATGGAATAGTGTGCCAAATTCTCACCAGCATGAGCTGTATTACATATGACTAGTATTCAGTTTTGCTTGTGAAAGGCTTCTTTGTAAGTTTAAAATATCCAAGTAGCTAAAAGGATGAGGTGATTCTCTAGGTCCAAAATCAGTGAGTCTGAAAATTTAAGACCCTCATAAAGATATGAGTAAACTTAATCTGAAACTTAGACTCTGCTTCTCATGCACCTTGGAAGAATGAATTCATTCTGCTTGCAAATTCTTCTTCCTATGTTATCCTAAGTAAAGTGTACTAGTGTATAAACTAATTAGACAGAATTCTAATTTTTATATCTTTTCCAAAAGCACTTAACATTGAAAAATAATTAGGAATATGCTCAGGATACAATCTGAGGATTGTGAATATTAGAACCACAGTTTTGTAAATCAGAAGCCACAAATTTTGAAAATCAGAACCACGTTTTTGGTAATGCGAATGTTTGTAGTGAGTGAAAACCTGGATTTGCAGCTTTTATGATACAGGGTAGGAAGAAAATTTGGGTAGCCCTCAAAACCTATGGCTTCCTCATTTGTATATTTAAGGATACACCAGAGGAAAAATAGCTAAATATAATTTGATACCTATAGGGTATCAAACTCCTAGGTAGATTAACTGAGTTTAATTCTCATGGAGAATTAATTTTCTAAATTTACTTGTGAGAAAAACGAGTCTGGGTAACGTGATAGAGTATAATAGCAGTTTACTCAAACTTATGTCTTGTTTGTTTGCTTTTTTTGTTTAGTTTTTGACCACCTTTCTGAGTTTCCTATCAAGTTTATTGTGTCCACCTGACTAAACCGGATCAGCAGAATCTGAATATAAGTGTAAAGGTGATGTGTGTAATTTCCAGTTCAGGTTTTACATTCTCATAAGTCTTTTTCCATGACTTTTTTTTTTTTCCAATTTCTGGCTGGAATAGAAACTGCCAAGGAACTCAGGAAGCCATATTGTGAGAACAGTAGCACGCTGGTCAGCCAGGTTGTTGGACCGCGGAGCGGAGAGCAAACCCCAACACGTTCTCTCATGGAGCACAAACACTCATGCGAGTTCTGGGCTGGAACCTTACATTTTGTTTTGTTTTATTTATATTTGTTATTGCAGTTATACCACTCCCACTAATTAAGTTAGTTAAATTCATTTTGTAAATTCCCAAACTTGGTAAGCGGAAGAAAGGATTCTTGAATCTAAGTCACAGAGTCTAAGATTCCAATTTCTCTGTACTGCATAGCATGCTGCGTGAGGTGATAAATAAACAGATACAGCAGGACCCCTCTTTTTCTGATACACAGCTGCTGCTGAAGAGACTGATTTATAACCAAAGGGCCTTTGTAAAGTACACACATATTTGCAAAGCTGCTCTTTCATTTGCAAGTTACAACTGCTATGTGGCACTATTTACAACTCTTTTAGCGCTACTTTGCTTTGTAAAAAGAGAATAATAATATGGTGCTCTTAAACATTACACCCTAAGGGTCTTGTCCTTATCCTCTCTTTTGCCTTGCAAATTCTTCATTGTACCATTTTGTTGTATCAGTGTCATTAGGTGCTCATCTCCCGAGGGCATGAGTTTGGGCGGTGCAGGTTCTCAGGTGAGAATAACTTGCTGGACCAGACAGCTGCCAGTAGTGTGTCTTCGTGCTGCTACTCTGCATAACGCACTTTTCTCCGACTTTAATGTGCATTCCTTAAGTAGGAGATTATACCATTTATCATTTGCGTGGTAAAGAGTAAGTAGACATTTTTCCTAAATAGGGAAGATGAATAGGTTTTCTACCATTAATACAAAAGTAAAAAGAAACAATAGTCTTTAAGCCTGTATTTCTTCACAATACCTCAGACAGGAGTTTAAGAGCCCAGAAGAGTGTATAAACAAACCTTGTCACTTCTACAGTAACTTACTACCTCAAGCCTAAACCTTGTCAATTCTTCACGAATTTATTCTTTCTTTGTCTAAAAAGTATAAAAGCTGCCTGCTTCATTCCCTTTTTTGGTCCCATATTTCTATATATTCCCATGTATAGAAATTAAATTTATTTTCTCTTTTTAATGTGTTTTATGTCAATTCAATTATCAGACCAACCAAAGAACATGGAATAAAAGAAGGGAAAAGTTTTCCTTCCCTACCATACTGTTCTGCTAATTACAGTATGGCCAGGTTCTCTGGGTCAGCAGATCATGGAGAGATAAATAGCATGAGGCAGGATGAGAAGTTAGAACTGTGCAAGAAAAGTGTGGGAAAATACAGATTTGAGACTTACAAAATTAATCAAATATTTATTATTCGTGGGGCTTCTCTGTTTACTCAGGCTGTATAGCATACAACACTGTACTGAGTGTCTAATAGATTTTTAGCATATTTATTCTGTCCTTTCCCTGACTTCATCTTGGCCCCCACAGAGTTGAAGTGAAGACTGTGATAAATATATTTACCTTTCAGAGTCTCATATGAGGAATTTTAGTGGCAAAAGTGTTTTAATGAAATCTAAACTGTTATCAAAAAATAAGTTACTATTATATATTTGTACTAGTAACTTATACAATTATCAAACACTCACATATCAAATAATTCTATAAATTTATTGGAAATTGATTAATTTATTTAGAAATTAAGCTGTGTATATTTGATAAATGCTGGTATTCATTTATAAAATATTGCTAAATAAAAATTTTATTAATAAAAATAACAAAGTATTATGTTCTTAAAACATTTTAGTTTGAAAATTATATGGTAAAGCAATAAAAACACTATTAAATAAAGTTAAGATGTGTTATAATTTAGGAATTCAGGTTTCTTATGTAGGAAATTAGTGGAGTAAGAAGAAGAC
This sequence comes from Tonatia bakeri, assembly GCA_004024845.1. Lineage (NCBI taxonomy): Eukaryota > Metazoa > Chordata > Mammalia > Chiroptera > Phyllostomidae > Tonatia > Tonatia bakeri. Next base: position 128,363 of record PVIA01002319.1, on the reverse strand, counting down.
ACAAATTCTAGGACACATGCCGTGTAAGTCCAATGGTTCCATATAGTTAAATTCATATATACCCAAAGGTACTTAAATGGTTACATATCATTAAACTCATGTATACTTAAAGGTACCACTTTCTAAGAATCTTACTAAATGTCAAGTTTAATTATAAAACTGAAGAATTGAAAGCTATTAATCAATATAACTTTTGAGGCTTTTGAGAATTTGAGAACCTCTTAAGTCTTACTTAAATCATTTGTTACAATTTTTAATGCTACCAGCATTCTTTTAGTTCTCAAAAAAATGTATTTACTATTAATATTTTCTATAATCTTTTGAGGTGAACATATGGCTCCAAAAATTTGGTCAAAAAGAACACCTAACTAGAATAGCCTGTGGAGAAAAGATTAATCTGTCCTCAAAATTTTATGATAAAATATTTTACAGAGGCTTTTATTTTAGATTTAATATTAGTTCAGGATGCACACATGGGGAAAAAACCTAAGAACTTACATGTATTAGTTATCTTTTGCACTGTAACAAATTGTCACAAATTTAGTGGCTCAAAATGACAGTGATTTTCTAACAGGTTCTGTAGTCCGGGAGTCCTGGCATGGATTAGCTGGGTCCTCTCTGAGGCTCTGATCAAGGTGTTTTGTAAGGGCAGGGCTCTCATTGGAGACTCCCAGGCTGAAAAAATCTGCTTCTTTCTCACATAGTTTGTTTGAAAAATTAATTTCCTTCTTTCTAGGGGACGAAGGCCCTGCCTTCTTACTGGCTGTTGCTTAAAGGCCACTCTCAAAAATTAGTGGCCACCTTTGATTCCTAGAGTCCCCATAATGGTCAATGATTTTATCAAGCCAGCAAGAAAAGTCCCTGGGGTGAGCCTGCTGGCCAGACACCCAGTTATATGGCATATCGTGATCATGGCACTGACATCTCATCACCTTTGCCATAATCTGCTAGTAAGCAGGAAGTCACAGGTCCAGCCCACGCTCAGGGGGAGACGATCATATGAAAAAGTACAACAAACTTTCTTCTACCCCCAAATTTCTTCTGGCTGCTCTCATAATCAAATAGACATGCAACAGACTAACAAGAAAAAAAATAACCAAATTTAATGCAAACATATATATGGGAACTGTACATGCATGAGAGAGTCAGAGACCCCACCTGCAGGAGCGGCTAGATAGAAAGCGGGACTGAAGTGTATAAGACATCCAGAGCTAGGGATGACCTAAGGTGCCTTGGGGGCTTCCAAAGGTCGTTGCAGCATGGTAAGAAGAACATACATTTAATAAGTAGAAGTTTGTCCTGACATTCAGATAGGTCAAAGAAGTTATCTCTGACAATCTCTTATGGGCAAGGTCTTTTATTCAAATTCTTCTAGGTAGTCAAGATGGAGTGCTGAAGTTTCTCTTGAGCCTGTGACTAAGGTTGCTGTTAGCTCAAAACAATCTGTATACCAGAGGCACATCTTGGGGTGACTTGTTTTGCACCCCCACAAGGCCAACCGACAATGTTTCTACCAGATGACAGAAACAATGAAAGTATTAATTTTAAGTCAAATTTCAAGCCAATAACAATGAATTTTAAACTATTCCCTACATTCAGTTCTCTGAACAACTTGTCTTTTCTGACACATTCTTAATGTAGATTTTGGAGTGCCATAGTTTATCCATAATAGTAATTGAAGAAATTAATAAATGAAGAATTGCATGTCTAATTTAGTTTTATATATTGACCAAAATAAGGTATATTTGTCCACAAATAAATAAAAAGTCACTAATGGAGAATATAAACTTAATAGCTTTATTTTTGTTTTTTAATGATATAAAAACATTGGTACCTTTCCTTTAAAAATATATGGTATCATCAAATGCACATTATGAGCACCTAATGCATTTCCCCCCCAAAACTCACCAACTGTACATAGTTAAGATTTTTTTCAATTTTCCTAATATAATAGATTAAAATGGATTATTTGTGAAAGGCAGATGTATTTGCAAAAATGGGAACCCAGTTTCAATTAGACTATAAATAATGGTTTAATGACAAATAATTACAAATGATACAAATAATATCAGCACCATATATATTAGTTTTTGGAATGACATGTTTTAAAATGTAAAATATGATTACTTACCAACCACAGGATAAAATGTTGTGATGCAGATGTAATTAAGAAAGCATTTTTACCTTCCATCTGTTCCAGATTTTTATATCAAAATGTCTTAGACTTCTGAACAATTGCATAACCCTCCATGTTAGCCAGTGACTCACTCATTATAGGCTGCTGTGAGAATTTATTGCATGGGTTCAAAAATAAACCTTTTATCATTTTTTGTGTTCTTTGGTCCAAACAAAGCTGCCTTTAGTAGTTCTGAGGTACAAGGAGCAATATTGGGTAGAATGCATTAGGCAAAAACTTAAAAGAGGTTTTTTTTGTATCATAATCTATGAAGATGTAGAGAGCTTTGACTTGTTCATGTAAAATTGGGAACTCAGGGAATATACCGACTTCAAGTCTGGCTTTCTTGTAAATATATAATTCTTTTTAATTTTGTGATTCTATTTTAAGTAAGGTAATAAATATTTTTGCTGTAACTTCTCAGGAAAGCATAAATTAAACATAGCTTATTATTTTCAATGTTTAGAAATCAATATAACATGATGTTATTTTGAAACATGTTAGGGAAATATGCACTATTGGCATTATTGGGTTGTTCAGATCTTCTATAGTCTCTTTCTGGCTCTCATTTTCTGTCTTTTGCAAAAGATTTTTCAACTTTTGAACATTTATAATTACTTTGGAATGTAACAGACAGTTATTTAATTGTTTATTTTAGATATTAATTAGACTTTCTACATTTCTGAATATGAATAAAATAACTAATTCAATGCATTTGATATATGATTTATACCAGTAAAATTATTCAAACTATCACTTTAAATTCAAAACAGGTAATAGCTAACTACTGATTTGAGTCTTTTTAAACTTATTCAATGGAATTTTAAGTGTTTCATTTTTTTCCAGCTGTTCATTCCTTCTAACTAATACTCTTCAATGTCTCTCCTGACAGACTACATAAATTCCAGCTTGTTAAACTTTTTTCCCCATTGAGAACTCTTGCAAATCTGTCAATCTATTGTTACATATGCATGAGTAACATCATACAAATAATTGGCAGAATCAACAGTGTCTGGAAATCATTTACTTTTTTACATTTCATCTACTCTAAAGTCAAGATATTCTTTTAAATGTGTGTATAAAGTTCTTGTCATTTTCTCATTAAATATCTCACAATTCCATTAAAGCTTTCACACATGGTAGCCAGGCTATCATAGGCCTGACACACATGTTTTTCAAGTGAGGATGACCAGACTAGAGTTTTGTTTGTTTGTTTGTTTTTGTTTTTAATTATTTAAATTATAGTCATTGTCTTTAGTATCTATTGACACCCAGGAATATTTTGCATGGTCTCTCTGAGTACCATATCACTAATATAGAAAATGTTATTTCCATTTCTTCTCACAGTTATTGATAGTACAGGCTGAATTTTGTATCCCAGCAAGACTCCCACATTGAAATTCTAACCCCCAAAGGTGACGTTGTGTGGATCTGGGCTCCGGGGGAGGCTGTTAGTCATGAGAGTGGAGCTGTCAGGAACAGGAGTAATGACTTTAGGGCGGAGACCTCAAGTGTTCTCTCACTCTTTCTAGCATATGAGGCTAAAGGCAGAAGTGAACTCTCTGCAACCAGGGCAAGAGTTCTAAGAAAAGAAATGGAAAAATATGAATATTGAGAGGAATTAGTTTGAAGGCAGTAGTAGTTTGGGGTTAGAAGGAATCCGTGTGCCATATTTAGTTAAAAACATGATGTCTGGCTCTTTTCTCATCCAAATATTTTCCTTTTTATTTGCCTGTGGGAGGTGGTTTACCATGGAATTTATGTGTAACTGTATAGTGACTGAGTGATACTATTCTAGGTTCCAGTTAGTTTTCTCAATTGGTAGTCAAGTGATTTTTAAATAATTTTCTAAGTTTCCTGAACTAAAAATTCATTCTTTTTAAAATGAAGAAAATAATCTTGATAAAAATGTCTCTCAAAGTAGCATGGATGTATCTCTTCTTTGAACTGGCGGGCTCCACTCTGTGGAGAGTCAGCACATATCACCATTTAGTCTTTTAGAAGAATATAGACAAGTAATATGCATAGACTCTTAGTGCAGTGCCCAGCACACAGTAGGCATCATGTGGTGATAATGTTGATTTATTGACAGCTTCAGGAGTCACTGTTACTGTGCTTCTTGAATGTTCTTTTGGTCTCAGGAACTCTCTACAGTCTTAGAAATTACACTTCTTAGAGAAGCCAAAATAGCTGATGTTTATGTGCATGATATGTTCTAATATACTCTAAACTGGAACTTGAAACAGAAATTTTCAAAAAAATTATAAATTAGATATGTATACGTAGAAAGAGCTGTATTATGAAGGAGTAACTCATGGGATTATGAAGATGTCCCAGAATCTGCTATTTGGTCTGTTGCAGCCCCGGGAAAGCCAGTGGTGTGGAACCCTGCAATCTAAAGGCCTGAAAGCCAGGAAAACCAAAGGCCTAAGTATCATTCTGTGTCTGAAGGTTTGGGAACCTTTATAGCGATGCCTGCACCCTTGGGCAGCAGATGGACGTCCCTGCTTCTGCCAAGAGCAAACTCAGGCTTTCTCTGCCCTTTCCTTCTATATCAACTCTCAGTGGATTGGACCATGTCTACTCACGTGGGTGATGATCTTCTTTTCTCAGTCAATTTATTCAAATGTTAATCTGTTCCCAAAACATCCTTATAGACTCATCCACTAATAATGTTTTACCAGTTTAGCCCAGTGAAGTTGACAAGTTGACACAAAAAAATGAGCCATCACAGAAGAGGGACTGCTTTACCATTTTTTCCCCCAGATTTGTTTAACAGCTGGCTCAGTACTTACTGTTCAATAGAAATACAGCACAAGATACTGTTCAAGAACAAAAGTCAGCTGAGTAAATTTGAAAATCGATTTGGCTGTATTAAAGGATTTAGGAATCTCTTGTTCTGGAGGATATTAACAAAGGAAAAGGAAGAATTATTTTTAGACTAGGACATCTTTTGGGAGGAAGGGTACAAGAAGGGTTTTATTAAACAGATTGCATCTTTTTTCCAGGAGGTCAAGGAGGGCCTGGAGAGGGCCCCCGTGACAGATTACCTGTGTGGTTTTGACCATAATATTCCAGACTGGTCAGAAAAAATATATAAATAAATTTTGAACAACCACAAAAACATAAATAAAAGGTTATATATCTAGTGAAAATCAGAGCTTCAATCAGATCAAATATTAAGTCATGGGCTTTAGCATGAGTACTGTTGTTTTGGGCCATGGTCTTCTCTTTAACAACACAAATATTAGTACAATATATAATTCTAAAGTCTCTTGTAATCACATTTAAAAATTCAACTTTATTTTACTATATTTTATTTTCCTAATATATCTAAATTATATTCAGTTCAACATATAATTAATGTAAACAATTATTAAGATATTTTACTTTTTTAATACAAAATCATTGAAATCCATTAAGTATTTTACACTTAGAGGTCATTTCCATCAGGATTAGTCACCATTCAAGTGCTCAATAAGCACATGTAGACAGTGGGTACTGTACTGTATGGCACTGGCCTAGTTCAGCAGAAAACAGCTGCATTCCACCTGGTATTGACATGCCTCCTCCACACTCATGAGAAAAATGAGAATGAAAAAGACAGTAATTTATCTTAATCTCACAGACCTCCCTGAAATTGTCTCAGGGATCATTGGGGCTCTCTAGAGTGTACTTGGAGAGGTGCCGTTAATACTGAAAAGGGGATTTGATTCTTAATTTCTAAATTTTGAAAGTATAGTAGAAAGTTTTTGTTCCTACCTCTTTGCCCATGCTGAGTGGTGACAGAAATAGACTGAATTCCCTCTACTCTTCCTGCTCTCGGGAGAGTCCCAGTCCTTGTGTCAGAGTGAGAAGGTGTATAACCGTCTGTCCTACACATGTCCAGCTGCCCAAGTGACCTACAGTACTAGACAGTTTTTTCACAAGGGTGCTGCCTCCTTTGGTTTACATTGGAAATGTTCGTATCCTCTTAGATCTAGTCTAGCTTTTTATTTTAGAACTTGCCTGATTTTTGTTATTTTTAAATCATTAGTCATTTTTAAGAAAGCTGAACCCCCAGTGCATCTCTCCTGCCTATTCAACTATCAGCCACCTGGGTGGGAACAGACAAGGGGCCACTCTCTGAAGAGTTTAACCTTCATTTTTTTTGTTAAAGGGCATTGTGATAAGTGTAATAAGTTAAAGAGAGAAAGAGAAATATTGTAGGATCTCACCTACATGTGGAATCTGAAAAAAATAACAAAACAAAACAAAAACAAATAATCGAGCTCATCAATGTGAAAAACAGATTGGTGGTTTCCAGAAGCAGGGATTTGTGGGCGGGAGAAATGAGTGAAAAGTGTCAAAATAAATAAGGAGAAGTAATGTACAGCATGGTAATTATAGTTAGTAATACTGTGTTGCATATTTGAAAGTTGCAAAAAGAGTAGATCTTAACAGTTCTCATCACAAGTAAAATACCTTTTTGTAATTATGTAAGGTCACACATGTTGACTAGACTTATTGTGGTGATCATTTCATCATGTATGCAAATATCAAATCATTGTTATACACCTAAAATTAATATAATATTATATCATTCATACCTCAATAAAAGGTATGAAAGAAAAAAAAGAGTTTAACTTTCAATTCAATGTTCAAAATGTTGACAAAAAAAAAATCCAAACCTGAAAATAATTTTAATAAAAACTTGTTTGAGCCAAACAAAGGATGAAACTGAAAGCAAGATCTCAACAGATGAAGAAAAATGCTTCTCAAAATGACAATTTACAGCTTCTTTTGTACGTCTGGACTTAAGAACCTAAGAAAGATTAAGTGAAGGTGGGAGAGGCCCTGGCCAGGTAGCAAGTTGGTTAGAGCACTGTCCTGATATGACAAGGGTGTGGGTTTGAACCCCGGTTCAGAGCGCATACGAGAATCAACCAATGAATGCCTAAATAAGTGGGACAACAAACTGATGTTTCACTCTCCCTAAAAATAAATAAATGAATAAAGTCAGTTAATAACACCGATGGGCATTTCAAATCCAGGTGATTCTTGGGCAAACGGTGTGTGGGGTATGAGTGAGGCATTGCTGTCAAATCCTTTTACTGGGGGACTGTTGACCTAAACATAAAAGGTCAAAGTGAGAGACAATAAGTGTTTATTTGATGTCCAAAAGAAGAGCTGTTTGGAAAGCACTGACTGGTTCAGGCTGAAGCCCCAACGGTATTTTGATTAGGAGCTGAAGACATTGGGTATCTCTGAGACCATGAAGGGGAGTAACTACATGAATAGACAAGGAATTTCTATAGGAGTTAATAAGCTAAGGAATGGATTTCTATAGGGGCAGATAAACTGCTATATGATACAAACTCTAAAGAATGTCTTTAATTTTCAATCCAGCAGTCATAACAAGCAGTTGTTCAGGATATAGTGCTCCTTGAGGCACCATCCAAAGGTTATTTTTAAGCCCTGTTTTAACATTCTAAAGGTCTGAAGAGTAATACATATGAGGCATTTCCTCTGGGATGGCAGCTCCAACTTCACTTTGACATTTTGAAGTGGCTTGCTTTATGTTATTTTTTGCAGGACTAATTATTATTTGTCTTGAGAACATGCATGTAATGGGTTGTACTCACTTGGCTATTAAAAGGGTATAATTTGTTTTTGTCTTTAAAATATATTAAAGGCAGGTGGTTTGTACTAAACACTACATTTGGATTTAGTGCTTGTTTAATATGATATTTGTTCTTTTTTTACTACCTTTGTTAAGAAAAAGGATGTTGGGTGGGAGGAAATATTCTTAATTATATATTCCCCATACTTCTTGTCTTCACAAGGAGAGATAGAGAGACAGAGACAGACAGAGAGACAGAGAGAGAGGGAGAGACTTAGTTAGTTATAGGTTAATTAATACAAACATAATATTCAGCACCATGTCTGGTTGCTACCACCTGGCTGGCAGGCAGCACAGACGTGAACTGAGTCCAGGCCAGCCCTCCTGCTCTGCTTGCCCTTGCACAGGAGTGGCTTCCCAGCTGTGCAGAAGACAATCTGGGCTCTTACTGACAGCCTGCAGTGTAAGTGAGAGTATGAGGCACAGTACAGCATAACATGATAGGTCTAAAACAACTGATTTACAGACAAAATGGGCAAACAGATTTCTCAAGTTAGAACCTGTTTCCTAAGTGAAGCCAACCCCATGTGCACAGTTTCAAGTTAAAGAAAGTTATATCTTTGTGAGAAGCCAGCTTAACATTGGAGAAATGGGTGCCAAGATTAGATGGTTGAAAAGTGAACTTACATCATTCGATACTGTGGATAATACACAATGAATAATCATTTCAGTTGAAACAACTAAACTGTCAGATGTTTACACATGTGTATAAAATATATGTATATAAATATACAAATATTCACAGATACACACATTCACACAGAATACTTTATTAGCTTGATTTAATTATACATTCAGAGAATTGCAAGAACGGAAACTAAACTGAAAGCAAGAACCATGAGGTTCCTTCCACAGTAGAACTGACTTCCATCCTGTTTTCTCACTGAACCTTGGAGACCAGGAACTGCCATTTGGTCACTGCACAGGGTTGTAGGACAGGAGATGAAACTCAGGACTCAAGTGGATGAGAGACTGAATAAGCTAACTGCATAAAACTAGGGCCACAAAGGGTTACATCCTATGCATATAAGTGACAAAGAAATTATTCTTACCATGTAAAAGGAGATGGAAAGATTTGTCTGCTTTTAAATTATTAAAGACAGGATTGGGAGAAAAATTCTCCCCAGAGAATTTAGAATCATAAGTGAGACCTTCTGTGGGTTCGTAATCCACAATACTTCTGTGAAAACACTCACGAGAAAAATGTGTCTTCAGGCAAGAATCAGTATCAAATGTAAGTTTTTTCTAGAGGAAATTAAATTTAAGTCCAGCCATAAATGGAGATAAAATTTCAAGTAGAAGAAATCACTCACAGATAAAGAAATTATTTTTAAAAAACAGCAGAAAGAAAAAGAAAACAAAAGTGAAAATTATCAGAAACAAAAGCAAACAGAAATATATTTGAACAGAATCTGGATATTGGACTTATGTCATACAAAATAAGAATAATTAATTTGTTTAATAGTCTTGAATAAATTCAAAAGAAGCTTTAAAATGTCAACAAGGAAAAAGTAACAACAAAGAATGATCAAGCTGATACAAAAAAGAACCAAATACAGTTTCTAGCCATGAAAAATAGAAAAAGCAAAATAAAAATTCAGTTGAAGAACTAAAGAGTGTTATATTTTGGTTATTATTTCCATTTATTAACCATGTGTTTGGTCACTCACCATGCCTCCAACCGTGGGTGCATCTGCCTACCTGGCTTAGTGTTGCCTTGTCTGTGTGACTTGTCTTGGCTAATGAATGTTAACGGATGTGACAAAAAAGAAGCTTTAAAGATGTGGGCAAAAGTTGGTTATACACACTAGCTAAATTCTGCTCCTGTACACATGAGAAAAGAAAAACATCTTTTCTTTTCTCCTCAGTGGACGTCATCACTATTTTCTGGACTCCAGGAGTCCAGAAAATTCATCAGGACATCCAGGTTATCAAAGAAAACATCTCCTCAGTGGACGTCATCACTATTTTCTGGACTCCAGAATAAAAGCAAGAGACCTGAACTGGACTACACAGCCTGGAGTGCTGCTGGCCAGCCAAGTTCAGACTAAATAACCCCAAACACAAACACAGATACAAAACATAATATCCACAGATCTACAAAGATGAACATCAAAGTGTGTTAATGCTATATGTATCCAAACCTAACTCATTAAAGGGTATGCTAAACAGAACAGATGAAGGGATTGTTAAATATATTAGTCAAAATTCAATGTGGATAGGTAGAAAATGTTTTTTAATTGGAGAAGTAAGGAAAAAAGATGGAGCTAGAGAATTGACACACCAGTAACAGTTAAGATAGACAATGTGACATAAGAAAATCCAAACAGTAGGTGATGGTTGTCCAGAATATTTGTAAAAAAGCAACCTCTGATTCAGGACATCCAATGAGTATAAGGAAGATAAGTAAAAAAGAAAGACAGACTTAGACACACAATAGTAAATCAATAAAACACCAAAGTAAAAGACAAGATCCTTAAAGAAAAACAGAGAGAAAAGAAAGATCACCTACTAATCAGTGAAAATTAGGCTACTTGCTGAACTACCAACAGCAAGAAAGCAGTAGAAAGATGTTATTAATGCATTGAGAGAAACTTTCAACCTGCTCTCTTTGAAGAAACAAGCTGAAATAACGACATCTTTTGTATATACAAGCACAGAGATGGTATCACAAAAGGTCCTATGTCAAATAAAACTACAAAGAATGCATTTTTACTTAGAAGAAGAAAAATAATAACAAAAAATTCAAGACAGAAAATCTGAAATACAAACTAAAATGACAGAAATATTGGAAGTATGCAAGGTGGAGCAAAACTAAGTTTACTGTTGTGAGTATGTGATACATAGAATTTATTCTTATGTTATTATTTATTATTATATAATTTTTTCATACAAACAACTGTAAACCTTCTTTTTTCCTACCTTGCCTATCTCAAGTCACTCACTGAATTTTCTTCATTTATTTGTCAAATATTGGTTACACCCATGTTTTGCACTTGGCTATTTTATATAACTATGCACCATAATTTGCAGATCTTTTTCAGGGGAATCTCTTTCTTTCTACTAAACAACCTTTGAAATGACCACTAATTTTATACACTTCAAAAACCACCTTTTTACCGTTCCCAAGAAGCTTTTCCTCCATGCATTGAATGAAGGCTGATTTACTTCTAGATTATTGTTGTTGAATATATGGCTTTGTTTCTTAGGCTCATCTCTTCATTATAAAACTAGTCAATTTGTGAGTTTAGTAAGTCATCAAACTTTCTGGATTGGAAATAACACTCTATCTTATATTATTTTGTCATTACTTATATCAATGTATGTGTTTATATTTGTAAAGTTTTATTATAATTTTGATAATGAGATTCAATTCAGAAATGCATGTATGTGGATCCACTATCTTGGAAGGAAAATATTCTTATTTAATTTTGTCCAGTTGATTTTAAAGCAATTATTTATTTTGTATAAACATTTATCTCAAATACAAGATCATGTCAGAAATATTTATAGAGGGAGAATACAGGACTTACCAATAGCTGACCAAGTGTAAGGTGTCAAAAGTATCTGCAAAAGGGCTTGCAGCGTACATCATACTTTATGGTGAAACATCTAAAACTTACCTCTTATGATGGAAAATGAAATAAAGTTGCCCACTATTCCCACATTTTTCAGCACTAAGGGTGTTCTCATTCATTTAATTAAGGCAAAAAATAAATGATTTTAATTATATAATTTTAATATAAAATTCCAAATTATTTCAAAATAAAATATTAAGTTATTTATAAAGTGACAAATATAACTTCAGAATCCATGTGCAAAAAACCCCAAACAACTGCATTTCTGTACTTCGACAATAGCTAGAAAACACACTTAAAATAACATTGATAGTATAAAGTGTCTAGAAATAAATTTAAATAAAATATTGATAAGGCATTTAGGGACAGAATTTTAAATTCCACATAAATATAAACAAAGACAAGTAAATGAAAATAGATTAAAAGCATAGATCTCAAATTTCAAATTTATCTACAGATATAGCATTAACATGCAGTCTCTGTAAAAATTCTAGTTGCTTTAAAATACTTGATACTCTGACAAGATTTATGTCAAGGAGCAAAGGTGAAAAATTCCAGGTGGTGAACATTCAGTATAATATACAGATGATGTATAATGGAATTTTACACCTGAAACTTACATAATTTTATTAACCACTGTCACCCCAATACATTCAATAAAAAGATGAAAAGGATATTAAACATTAATAATACAGCAGCTGTTCAGCTGACATATTTCCGCAGGTCAGATTATCTAAAGAACGTAGAAATCTGGTTTTATTTATACGTGACTATCAAAAGTACTGGTGACATCCAGCAAAAACTATCATCCATACGATGTCTATTTAGTTCACTGCAACAGAACCAGCCCTTAACCCAACCCAACTCAACAAATATCTCTGGACTCCTCGTACATGGAGGCGATGCCTGGGGCTCTGGGCAAGTAGGGCAGTTGCTGTGCGGGAAGCTTCTCAGATAAATAAGACCCAGATGTACCCTTAAGATAATATAATTTCAGAAGCAGAAATACAATAAAGTACACAGATTATTATTATACTGGGTCATGTAAAAAATACCCACTCCAGAAGAAGATGCTTAAGGATTTCTAAAAACATATCAAGATGAATATCGAAGGTAAGGTTACTAAATTACATAGTGAAACAGGTACTGAAAACATGAGCAATGGTAGAGAATCAAGAGGCCAGGGAGAACCTGGCACATATTTACATTTGATTTGATTATTTATTATGGAATGAAAATGTACTCTGATGTTTAGTGATTTAAACCAATGTTGTATTTTTAAATCTATAGGTTGATCTAATTCTTCTGGTTTACATGGTATAGATGGAGGTGGAAGAATAACTGGAAAGTCCAAAATATCCTCCCTCACTTGGCTTGAGGTCTGTATTGTATGGTGACTGCTAGGTCAGCTGAGGCCATCAGCAGAAGAGCCTTGTCCATCTTCAAATGCACCTCTCTACATAGATACTTGGGTTTCCTCACAGTGTGGGGTGTCATGTTCCAAGAAAGTATATATTCACATTTCAAAATGAGGATGGAATCTGTAGACCCCTTAAGTCCCATCTTGAGGATGAAACAGCATGACATTCCTCCCATTTTGTTGTAAGAACAGCTTACAGGACCAGGTGAGATTCAAAGGCAGCAAAAGCAGACTCTCCTTGGGAAGTGGAAAGGGCTCACTGTAGAAATGTGTGGGAGATACGGCCACAGACAATTAACAAATGCTGTCCACCTCAAAATCAAACTGGTGGTTGTGTGTTACTGGGAGAATAATGGGCCTTTCAAAAATTGTGGTAGGACAATTGATAACTTCTAGGGGGAGCAATGATACAAAGCTTTAAGACTTTGGTCTTAAATCTATAATAAGACATCTACTGTGAGTGAAAAACAACATAAATTGAAAATAGTTGTAACTCATATGACCTGACAAAAGACAAGTGACCTGACATAAATAGAACTGCTATAAATAATTAAGAAACTGAATCAGACAGTAGACAACAAAAATTTCACAAAAATGCAGAACAAATGGCCTATAAACATGTATATAAAAGAACGGTCAACCCCACTGGCAATCGTGAGAAAGCAAATCAAAACTACAATGACATTCATCTGTATACTCACCATATTGATAGAAAAATCACAAAAGCCATATATTTACACACACAAGTTTAGAGATTTTGCTGCTTATGTGTCTTTCTATTATTTTTGTAGTTTTGGATCTAACATTTAAGTCTTTAATCCATTTTGAATTTATTCTTATGTGCGGTATAAGAAAGTGGTCTAGTTTCATTTTTCTGAAAGGATTTATTAGGCACCATTTGATTCTACCCAGAGTTTTGACCAAGAGATGGAAAAGGCATAGAGATTTCATCTGTATGTCAAGGCTGAGTTCTGATGGCATTTATAGTTCAAAGGCTTCCTGACATGTATCTTTTAGTTGCTTATTCCAAACATACATATTCTTAATCACTGACCTTTTTTTATTCTCTTTTATTTATTTTTTAATTCAAACCAGAGAATTCCTTTCTGAACTCATCTCTTTCATGTAAGATTTTATCACATGTAGCCAGATGAAGTCATTGTATACCATGCCACTAACATTCTGTTTTATAAACACTCCTGCTAACTCTAGGTATTCCTATGTGTAACAACTGTCTTCGGACTTATTATACTCTACCACTGAGCTAACTAGACTTTCATCTTTTCAGCTTCCAACAACTATTTCCTCCTTGTCCATTTATATAATCCTGTACACACCAACACCTGCACTGACAAGAATTATGTGTGGTAAAAATACACAAGTGAGAAAAATTATAAAGAATGGGAGGATAATTAATAAAAAGCAGAAGAGTGAGTATTTCGATGGGAGAGGAAAGGTGGTGGTAATTGGAAATGCACAGTGCATTTCTAAGATATGTGATAAATTGTCAACCAGTTGCTACGTACATTCATTTACAATCTTACACTGTTCTTTAAATTTAACTGATACATTTTCAAACACTATTTTGTGTACTTGCTATAACTTTTTTTTCAGTCAAAAAATACCAGGTAGCTCCATTAGGCAGATCAGACCATTACTATTGCTTAGAGAGGCTGACTTTACAGAAGATCAGTAAGGTAAGTATATATTACATATAAAGTCACTACTTGGGAAATATGCCTATTGGAGAGGCCAAGATGGTTAAATATCAAAGTGAATTAAAAAAAATCATTGGAGACATTTAGAAAGTGAGCTAGCATTGGGGTCTGAGTGGGAGTTTACAGACCTATTAGGAGAAAGAAAACTCATTTTGCTAGAGAAATAAGAGGGTACTTCAGAATCCCAGCTTTGATTTTTGTCAAAATACTAGTGGCTGAAAACATTGAGTACTGAGTGCAGTACAATAAAATATTAAGAATATTTTATATAGCTGAGGCATAATAAAAATACTTTTGGTCTTTGTTTTTGAGCCCTGGCACAAAGCTCCTAAAATCCTCAGAATGCCCTGAATGACAGGGGTGTCTTTGGGCACCACCAAGGAGCTCCTTTTGGAGCACACCTGAGTTCGCGGTGATCAGGTAACTTAGGGTGGGGCCCCGAGACAGCCTCAGAATGGGGAGAAACTCCCCAAAACAGTGGCAGAGATTTTATATGTATTATTGTATTTTTGTTGTTGAGGGCATCACACTCTCATTAGGCGTACTCTGCACATGCATATGAAAAGGAAAAGGCTGAGATTTTTCATTATAACTCATTACGCAGTTTTGGTTTTGTAAGTGGCAGAGTTCTTGTAAATCAAGTAAATGTTTACTGATGTGAAATCATTCAATTGTCCATAAAAATAAACCTCTACTACTTGAGTAAACCGATTAAAATGTTGGTGTGAGTGCAGGCTTCTCTAACCAGTGCTGCAGCTGTTCCACATTTGAGAATGTGGAAAGCTGAGAATACGTGAGTAAATACAATGCTAGAAATATTTCCAGAGCAAGGAAGGCAGAAACTCTAAATCTATAATTCATCACATAAAAATAATTTCTCTCACAGCTGCGAGTAAAAATGTATTCTCTCAAATCAGTTCTTGTATTCAAAGTACAACAACAGCGGTACTAAGCGGTGTCAAATACGTAACATTCCTTTTATTTCCTTTACCTTGTGAATTTTGAAGACGTGGAAAGATTACTTGCTTTGAGAGACAAAACAAACAGACAAACTGACATTCAGGCATAAAAAGAAAGATAATTGGTTCTCCTGCTCCATTGTGGTATTAGTTATTCATGGTAATTTAAATTTTTTGATGGGTGCAAAGCGAAACCGGTGAAATCATTAGCAGAGCTGAACCGAAAGGGCCCAAATGAAGGAGATGGACAATTGCAAACCCTGGCGAGGACGCAGAATGACAGAAATGGCCAAACATAGCCAGTAGAAGTGTGAATTGGAAGAAATGTTCTGAAAAACTGTCATCTGTTAAGGCTGACATTTTCAAGGTATATGTAGAACTATAGCCTTCTAAGCATATAGTCAACATAAATGCATGTACGTGTGTACTCATTTGCATATACATACATGTACCTATATAATAATGTCAATGACACTATTAATCATTATAGTCTCAAACTGTTGACAACCTGAGTGTCGAGAGTGTGTAAGTGAATAATGTTAGATACCTCACACCACTGTTTTCCCTCCACTGATCTTCAAGGCACACCAGGTGCTTCTTCTCATTGTCCTGCAAGTTTTGAGCTGAATGAGGAAGATAATCATTTCCAACGAAACAGATATACAATTTCAAGCAAGGAAACACAATATGAGTATACAGTTATGAAAAGTTATCATATGAAGTTATCAAGTTATCAAGAAAAGAATGTCTGGAATCAGATCTCCTGTTTTTAATTTCCATTCTTACTATTTATTAGTGGTATACCCGTGAATGTTATTTCACACTGCGTTTCCTCATTTGAAGGAGACAGTCCACAAGAGTTAACTCCCCCCAACCCCCCCCCCCCCGTACTCGTCAAAGAACTGTATATATGTGTTAACTCATTTGATCTTTACAAGTACCTCCTGCAGGGGATACTATTCATACCCTTATTTTAAAGTTGAGGAATATGAATCGAAGCAAGGTGACTTTCTCACCATCATACAAGCAGACATTGGTAGGGCCAGGAAGAGATCTCTGGGGCAGAAACTTGCTTGAGCATCAAGATCAGAGGACGGCCTGGGTCCTGCAGGGGAGAATGTTCCCGTTGAGCAAATCTGACCACACTGTGGGCCGTCTGTAAGGAGAGTTCACCTGGTGTCTGGTACTTCAGAACTCTGAGGGGAGAACTGGAGATGGGCTGTGCACTGTGCATGTATCATGCCCATTTAATTACAACTGTCTCCAAAACATTTGGTTACCTAAGGAGCTGAGAGGCTCTGCTTGTGTCTGCTGAACCTGAGAGAGAGGGGAGGGGGAGGAGGAGGGAGAGAGGGAGCCCAAGGGAGGGAGAGAGAGAAAGGGAGAGTGCTGTTTTATTTCATTTTGATTCCCCTCTTGGACATTCCAGGGACTCTATCACAGCTTGGGGTTGTTTTTTTTTTCTTTTCTTTCTGGCCGATGAATCACTCTCCAGCTTCACTGCTTTCCAGTTTCTTATTATAGGATGACCAAAATGGGAAGCTTCATTGCCTAGCAACCCTGTGGGCCTCCCCCACGCCTCTTCAAGATTGAGGGCACTAATGGTATACAGAGTTCCCTGGGAGTGGGACTGCGGGGACCTTTTCTTCCGTAATATGTTTCAGCTTATCTCCCCGTGTCTCCTGTCCCATAGCAACACTAATCAGGCTTTACAAAGGGATGCATCTACAGGTAGCTCCCACACAGGATGCACATTGCAAACACTCAGGTATTTGTGTTGCTACAGTCCCCTAACATCCTTGCATATGCCTATCAACCTCAAAAATAGAAAGCCAAGTGCATAGCAATGAGTGTTTATTGAGGATAAAAAATAATTGTTCAGGAAGCACTGTTTCAGGGAGTATTCCATTTATGGGGTATTTCATTATGGGGTGTTCCATATAGTGTTCTAGTATGAGGTAAAGGTAAGGGATATTTATAAGAAAGGAGAAATAACTGCATAAATAGAAGAAAGGAATTTCTATAGGTACAAATAAGTTAAATTATTCTTAAGCTATACATGTGGTACTAAAGAATATATTTAATTTGCAGTCCTTGCAGTCAGGATGTCTGCTTTCCTATTAGCTTTGCAAAAGTTGTTTGGAATAGAATGCTGGTGTGGCTCAGTCCAAAGGTTATTTTTACCAGTTCAAGAATTCCGAAGTTTGAGGAGGAAGTCGTGCAAGGCGATTCCTCCGGGATAGCAGCTCCAACTCCATTTCAAAATGGCTCCATTTATATCATTTCTTTTATATTTAATATGCAAGGATGATCCTGCTTGGAATTCTGTAGCCCTTATGTGTACAGGTCAAACAATAAGACACCACAGTTTAGAATGGGAAATAATTGATTTCTGACAGGGCATTCAGTCAATGTCCTTTATCCTGTCTTGGCTGGTGTAGCTCAGTGGGTTGAATGCCGGTCTGTGAACCCAAAGGTTGCTGGTTTGATTCCCAGTCATGGCACATTCCTGGTTTGTGGACCAGGTTTCCAGGTAGGGGTATGTGAAGAGCAACTGTTTGAGATGTTTCTTTCCCTCTATTTCTTCTTCCCTTCCCCTCTCTCAAAAATAACTAAATACAATCTTTTTAAAAAATGTCTTTTATCCAGTAGGGTATGAATTTCACATTTTTAATTCTGTTTTAAGCTTGGCAACCTTAGAGTGGATTTTCTTCTTTTTTATAACCCATTAAGCTACAGTTGTATTTGCATCCCCTAAAGAATCAACCTTTTGTGACACAGGTCTATGCTCCTAAAAATCTCAGGGGGCATGTTAATGAGTTGATTTATATTTTATTACTTGGTGATGACATGTTTATGCCAAGACTGGGAAAACCTTACTTTGCTCTGTGCAGTTTCACTTCCCAGTGTTTTGGTAAAACCAGCTGAAAGAGAATGGACAATTGTTATGTTTATCTCTGCAACCAAGGACTACGATTAAATGATCTGGTACACAATCTGGTAATTTAGGAACTGAGGTTACTCTCTGTCTGTTTCTTTGATGCAACATGGACTCACGGCCCTATGCCACTCTTATGTTTGAACCATGTCACAGAAACACATTCTTGGAAAATATCTCATTTTCAAGGACTAGGTTGGTTGTTCCTTCCTTATTAAATCATCACTGGCTAAACAGCAAAGCCATTTGAACTTAGGTAAAGGCCATGACCATCCCTTCTGCAGAGACCTTGTGTGATGATGAGTTCTCAGAGAAAGTAGCTGGAGCTGGAGAGGGGTCCTCAGATTTCAGCAGTCAGTTCAGCATAAGTGTGAGAGGTAGTGAGACAAGAATGTAGGGAAAGTATGTAAAGCATTATCATTATAACAACACAGAAGATATGCCAATTTAAATTCACAAAGGAGAACAAGCAGATTTGGATAGAAATCTCAGTTCCTCAGATCATAGGCTGTTTGACTCTTGGAAAATTATTTAACTTCTCTGAGCCTCAGTTTCTACTTTTATGGAATAGAGACACAAATTTTAGAATAAAAACAAATTTTATTAATGTCATTTTCTTATATTAAATCACAGCAATGCATATAGCCCTTAACAAGATGTCCAGTTCATAATAAGTGTTCAGAAATGGTTAGCTAAATAAATACAAAAAGAGCTACATGATTCTTTATAAACATAGAGATACACAGGAGTGATGAGAGTTAGAGATGTTCACAAACTAAAGTGAAAATGTATCATTTGTCCTTGGCAATCAAAATTCCCATAATAGGAAAGTGTATTGACTGTGGCAGAGTTGACACAGAGAATAGGAAGGTGGGAGTATCGCAGTCCTGGGGCCTGGAGACTGTAGAATTCAACAGTCCCCTGAAATATATAGAGTTTCATTATTTTTCTGGAAGCAGTAGTTTTAAGTAAATATTATTTACAGACATGTTCAGCTAAATTACTTTAGCAAATGTATGTTGGGCATCTTTTAGAGTGATTTTTTTTCTTTATGTATTTAAATATATCACTCTCTTCT
Source organism: Tonatia bakeri (assembly GCA_004024845.1). NCBI lineage: Eukaryota > Metazoa > Chordata > Mammalia > Chiroptera > Phyllostomidae > Tonatia > Tonatia bakeri. Next base: position 108,834 of record PVIA01002319.1, on the reverse strand, counting down.
TGCTTGCATGATATCTGAGAAGTCACATGTAATTCTTATTTTTGTTTCTTTATAAGTAAGGTTTTTTTTCTTGCTTCTTTCAAGAGTTTTCTCTACCTTTCATTTTCTGTAGTTTGAAAATTATATGCTTAGGTGTATATTTTTGGCATTCAACCTGTTGGCATTCTGTGAGCTTCCCGGGTCTGTGGTTTGGTGTCCGACATAAACTGGGGGTACATTCTCAGCCATTATTGCTTCTCATATTTCCTCTGTTCCTGCCTTTTGTTCCTCTCTGTCTGACACTCCCATCCCATGTAAGTCATGCACCCTTATGGCAGATGTCCCGCAGTCCTTGGGCACTCTGATCTCTGATCTCTTTTTTCAGTCTTTGTTCTCTTTGCTTTTCTGTTTTGGAGGTTTGTGTTGAGGCATCTCCAGGATCACATATATACTTTTCAGCCATGTCCAGTCTTCCAATAAGCTTATCAAAGGCCTTCTTAATTTCTGTTACAGTGTCTTAGATTTATAGCATTTTTCTTGTTGTTATTGTTTCTTAGGATTTCCATTACTCGGCTTACATTGTTCATCTGTTCTTGCATGCTGTCTGCTTTGTTCATTAGAGCCCTTAGCACATTAATCCTACTCGTTTAAGAAGCCTGGTCTGATAATTCAGTATCTCTTCCGTGTCTGGTTCTGATGCTTTATCTCTTCAAATTAGTTTTATTTACTTTTAACATTCTTTTATTATTTTTTTAAATAGCCAGGCAAGATGTACTGAATAAAAGGAACTTTAAAAATAGGTCTCCAGTACTGTGGTGGTGACGTATGGAGGAGGGGGTATTTTCTACAGTCGTGTTGTGATTAGGGCTTCTAGTGAGCCTATGCCTCTGGACTGAACTGCACACGTTTTCCAGTAATCCTTCCCTCCTGCCTGATGTAGGACAGGACTAGAGTGAGCTGGAGCTGGGTCACCCCCTTCCCCAGGACTCAGCTATGCTCTGCTATTGGCCCAGCAGGTTGGGCTCTGGTTAACCAGTTGCCTCTCAGGGCAGGCCTTGTTGAAAGTCCTCTGAGTATTCCAAAAATGATTTCTTTCTCTTCCCCTGCTGGCAGCACAAGGGAATTTTTCTGATAGCTCCTGGAGGTAAATCCCACCATTTTGTGGGGGTCCTCTATGACTGGGCCCCCTGGGTTTTTTCATCTCAAGCATGCCCACAGGGCCTCCAGCAGTTTGTCAGTTACCGCCAGGCTTTCCTGCCCCCCGCGCTGGGGGCCTCTGCTGCCAGAAGCCAAGATTCCTTGCGTTTGTCTGTCAGTCTCTCCAACCCCAGGCTGCTCTTTGTACTGGCTTCCCCTCCTTTATCAGTCCAAGAAAAAACTTTTTCCCCAGTCCATTTAGCTTGTAACTTGTTAGGAAGGAGTAGTGACAACGAGCTCCTTTCACACCAAGCTGGACAGCGGAAATCTCTTGCACAACCTATGCCTAGCGACTTCTCCCTATTCTTGGGATGAAATGGCGAGTTAATGCAGTTGCATTAAGATCTTCTGAGGCAGAAAGGAAGAGGTAAGGATGCGTGGGGGAAGGTAATTCTTTGGCTGCAACAGGTGTGAGCTTCTCTCCTTACTCCCTACAAAATAGTTCTAGATATTTTTTGGGAAATATCTCCAAACTCTTGGACTTACTGATGATGTACAGAAAACTGCTGAATGGCTGCTAAGATCAGAATTTTTGTGTCAACACTACTCCTTACTGGCTTTATGACTTTGGGCAGAACTCTTAACCTCTCTGATCCTCTCTTTGTTCCATGGGAGAACTGGAATTGTGATGTTATTCCTCAAGGCTATTTTTTAGGATCAAATGAAATACCTTCTGTGAAAGCATTTTGAAATCTGTAAAGATCTAAAAAAAATGTAAGTTATGACTATAGTTTCTGGAAATTGTTTTTTAAATGACATTAAGATTTTAAAAGGAACATCAAATTAAACACAACCATGCATTTAATCCCAAATATCTTAATATAAGTTCCATAGACATGCTTTGATTCACACATTATATGCAGAAGGCTTGCACAGTATCAATCATAAGGAAATAAAACATTTTATCTTCCTTTTTCTTTAAACAAGATTGAAGAAAGGAGACAGGACATTAACAAAAATTGAGAGTATATATTCCGCCAATGGTTGTAGTGGTGAAGTGAGTAATTTATCATATGAAAAAAAGCCTTAAACCTCTCCTAAGCAGATATTCAAAAGTAATGCATATATATTTTATTTCCTATTTCACAGAAAAGTCAAAAGAAAGATAACATCATGAAGCTACAACAATCAGAGTAACAGTAAAGTGAATTTGTCATTTCAAGAACTCAAAATAACATGAAGAACAGCCAGAAGACTTTCTGAGCAACAGAAATTCTATTAATTCATCCTATAATACATAACCCTAACTCTGACCCTAACATAACCCTAACAAGTGGGACTAAAGACAGAAATTTTTATGGTTAACAAGTTTACTCAAAGGCCATTAAAAAGATGCTTCTCCTGTGATCATCGATCTGTTCTTAAATTCTTCAGTTCCTGGTTATGAAATGGTTTTCATGTTGTGCCACGTCATTTACCTGAGCTATTCTGAAAAAAAAATTTTTTTGACAGTTCAACATAAAGGAAACAATGTTGTTTCCTTAATCAAAAAGGACAGAGCTGTGCTGGCCAGCCATTCCAAGTGCCCAAAGCCTTTCTTCTAAGGCACCTGCTGTTACACATCAGCCTCAGCTAGCAGAGGACGCAGAAAAAGACAGCCGGTTTTTTTGTTATTGTTCCTTCCCAGGGTGTGAAAACAGGGTAATGAATTTCATACAGACAGCATTAATTTACACCACGCAGACAAGAACTTGCTTCCTTAACCTCCAGACTCATGAACCGGAAACATTACTGTGGAAACAAAGAGAAGTACTTGCTATAGAGAGTAATTGACAGGCAAAACCAAAGGAAGGACTCGGTTCAGAAGGCATTCTGTTTCAAAGAGCACTGGAGGTAAAGCAGAATATGAGATATGCCCAGGAAAACAAGGAAACTAGTTAAAACGAACCTGCTCGTCTTCTTAGCAGATCCTTCCATCCAATTTTCTCAGCATTGATCTCATTTGAATTATGAGAATAAAACCTAATTTTTAAAAATTCCATACTGTTTATACAGGCAAATGTCCATCAGCTATGCAGATTTTACCACCCTCTGCCAACCCCCACACTGACACTATCTAATGTATCATAGTTAAGTACTTCTTTCAGTCTTTGTTTCAAAGTTCTGGTGATAGCTTATGCATGTGCTGCAAGTTTATGCTCAGAAACTTTCAAGTTTTCAATATCAGCTTCAGTGGTGGGCTTGTGTCTTTCTCCACACACAATGCTTTATGCAAATAACATGGGACTTACCTCACAAACTTTCTGAATTACAATTGTCTCCCAAATCAAAGTGCAGGCCATTCCCCAGCTCGCGAATCCTTTACCATCTGCCCCTATTTTTGTCCTCACTCTTTGTGGTAGAGCTCAGACCTCCTGCTCACAGATGGAATTAGATGTCTCTTCATCAAAGCTCTGTTTACTTTTCTTGGTTCTTTTTTTTTTTTCATGTTCCAATTCTTCTGTCAGTATTCTTGTTCAGATAACCTTATGCTCTTTGAATTCTCAAGTCTTTTCAACTTTTTGTCTTCCTGATTTTAAGAACTTCTCCTTTCTAAGTTCTCTTCCCTAATATTTTAAATAAGTGAATATATAGAAAAGTAAAATAAGTGCTTTATTTTTCACTGACAGAAACAGAATTAATTTGTCCTCCTTTGGAAATAATGAATGTGATCCTTATATTCTTTATTTTTACTTGACAGTTGGAGTGGTAATAAAATTCATATCATAAAATTCTCAACATCGTTAGTGTCGTTATTGCTGCCATTATTGATATACCTGGATCTGGCAGCTTCTATAAAAATGAATTTTCCTTGATGGTAGCAGAAAAAAAAATGAGGGCATGCCCTTCTGCCTCTTTTCATTAGCAACCCTGGTGTCTGGGAAAGTCTGGTTTTATATTAGAGGCTGAATTCATAGAATTTCTGTTGCTCAGAAAGTTTTCTGGGCTATTTTTCATGTTGCTTCAAGTTCCTCTTGAGATGACAAATTCACTTTACTGTTACTCTGATTGTTATAGCTTCATGATGCTATCTTCCTTTTGACTTTTCTGTGAAACAGGAAAATACATACACACACATTACTTTTGAATATACCTATCTGCTTAGGAGAGGTTTAAGGCCTTTTTTCATATGATAAATTACCCACTTCACCACCACAACCTTTGGAAGAATATGTACTCTCAATTTTTGTAGATGTCCTGTCTCTGTTCCTCCTCTTGTTATATAGAGAGAACGTCAGATAAAATGGTTTATTTCCTTATGATTGATATTTCACAAGTCTTCTGGCTAATTCCATACCTCCAGAACAAGATACAATTAATTTTCCTCACACTGCCTGTTTTGTTCGAAGAAATTTAGAATCAACCCTGCAGATTTCAAAGATGGTGAGAGAAAATTGTTGGATATGTGGGCAAAATAATGTAAAGTTAAAAGATGTCAATACTCAAAGCTTCTTTCTATCTTTTTCATTCCCTAATGTCTCCTACTGAGCCTCACCCCCAGCATGTATCTGCCACTTTCTCTTCATCCTGATCACAGGATGGGTACATAGGTCCAGTGTTACCCTTGAGACAATGTGACTTCGAGAGGCTGCAATGTTACTTTTTCCCTGAACTTTGACCTTGGCTCAGCTGTGCAGATTTCTAAATTTTATGCCTCAGTAAGAACTAGTAAGGCATGGCTGGGTCCCCAGTTAGCCTCATAGGGTGGATGCAGTGACATCAATGTCATCTCTACTCCTTAGTTAACGCTAACAATTATGCATCAGAGTGAAACTAAATTCCCCCTGGTCTTCTCCTCCAAAGCAAGCAGGAAACTTATTTCTGTAATTGCCCAATGACAGTGTCTTGGTTCAAATTCTTGTATGCACTCTTAAAAACCCTTATCTCTTTCCCCCTAGATCTATAATCCATTTTGCATCTTGCTACTATTCATCCTACTGTGGGGAACTGCAGGTTCATTAGTGCAATGAGAAAGGTCCATTTTAATTTGGCACTGACTGACTTTTTTGTGTCTTACCTACCAACAACCCAGGCTTTACAGCTGATTTACAATTGCCATATAAGTCTCGTTCTTCACCCTCATTCCTAGCTTTCCCTGGGTCTGTAATATATCTCCTCCATTTGTCCTTCCGATGAACCCTTGTTTGCCTTCAAGATTCAGGTTAGTTATTACTAGTTCTGCAAATCATTCTCCAAATTCTGTATTTCTGTCTTAAGTAGAGTTAGGTGAGCCTCTGACTCCACATGAATGTGAACCAGAATATAATTATATTGTGGCATTTATCACATTTTATTGTAAATGTTTCTCCACTACAGCAATATCCATTTTATTATGAGCAATAAAAAGAATGCCTCTTAAAAAATCTTTATATCCACAGAGTTGTATTTGTGCTTACAACACTGAAGCTAAGTAAATATTCTTTAAATTCACTAAGGATAGGTTATCAATTTCAACAAAAATTTGGTTGTCTTGCACATCAGTCAAATTCTCTGCAGTAACAAAGGAGCACACAAATCTTAATAGCTTACAACAGCAGAATTTATTTTTCATTCACATAGTACTTTGGTGGCTCTAAGTCAGCTTTGCCTGCTCAGCTCTGCTGTGCTCTGTCAGCTTGTAACCACTCTTCATGTGTTTTACCATTTTGCAGAAACTGGATTAAAAAAGCAGCTTCTACTGGGGACATGTTTCCCTATGGCAGAGTAAGATTTCTGATAGAAACACAGATGCACTTTAAAGTTTCAGTGCCTAGCTGACCTATCGCCACTTGGGTTTCACCCCCATTCACTCTAATCAAATAATTTGACCAGGCTTAGAGCAAGGAGTTGAGATTGTAACTCCTCCCATAGAAGGAAGAGTAAGTAACAGGATAGTGACAATAGATGGCAGGAGATTATGTATATTATGTAATGTAATATTAGATTATATATAAATATTTGTGTGTGTGTGTGTGATACTTGCTAGGAGTAATATTAGATTATATATAAATATTTGTGTGTGTGTGTGTGTGATACTTGCTAGGAAGAAGCTAAGTCTGTGTTGTTCTTCAAGCTGCGGAAGGTACTGAGATCTGGATATGTGGGAAGAATCTGATCCGCACTTGTGAGAGTGATGGCATGTACTTGGAGTAAATCAGGAGTCGATAAGTCTGAAAGTCTCACAAAAATACTAGAAGAAACATTTTTTTTTTTACCTTTTATGACAGAATAGATGGGTCTGGAGAGTATTATGCTAAGTGAACTAAGCCAGGCAAAGAAGGACACATACCATATGATCTCACATGTAGAATCTAATGAACAAAATAAACTGACAAACAAAATAAAAACAAACTCACAGATACAGAGAACAGACTGACAGCTGTCAGAGGAAAAGGGACTGGGGGCTGGGTGAAAAAAGTGAAAGAAAAAACTCATAAACACAGACAACAGTATGGCAACTAACAGGAGAAGGGGGAAGGGAGATAGAAGGGGGTAAAGGGGGAATCAGTGGTGATGGAAGGAGACTTGACTTGGGTGATGAGCACATAATATAATATGCAGATGATGTACTATAGAATTGCATACCTGAAACCTCTATAAATGTATTCATCAATGTCACCACACCAATAAATTCAATTAAAAAGCATTTTGGAAGGTCAATTGACAAGAGCATCTGCACTGAATTTTAATATCGTCTCTGAGACTGATGATGTGTAATAGTTTAATATAGGCCTGTTTGTAATTTCCTTCATATTTTATTGTAAATGCATTTCTTATTTTTAATTTCAAAAAATAGAGATTATTTTTTAAATTATCTCCTAATTAGCTCATTGATTTTCAGAGAGGGAGGAAAGGGGAGAGAGAGAGAGAGCAAGAGAGAAACATCTGTGTGAGAGAGAAACACTGGCCGCTGCCCTCTATACAAGCCCTGACAGGGCATCGAACCAGCAACCTTTTGCTGGATGGCTCGGTGCTCTGACCAACTGAGCCAACCAGTCAGGGCAAAACGAAAATACAAATTTTTTTTTTAAGATTTTATTTATTTATTTTTAGAGAGGGAAGGGAGAGGGAGAGAGAGAGAGAGAGAAACAGCAATGTGCGGTTGCTGGGGGACATGGCCTGCAACCTAGGCATGTGCCCTGACTGGGAATCGAACCTGCGATGCCTGGTTCGCAGCCCGCGCTCAATCCACTGAGCTACGCCAGCCAGGGCCAAAAATACAGATTTTTAATGCCAACCACTAACTTAAGAAAATCCATTTGCTGCGGGATGCTAAGGGATAGCAATAATTTAAATTTAATATTGGACTAAGAAAATGAGAGGAAATATGAAAAACACTAATGGCTATGATAAATTTTAAGAATTAAGTGTTCAACTTATCCCATATAAAAATTGCTTATGTGATATTAACATAGTTCCACTGATATTTTATATTAAAAGTATCCAGAAAATACATCAATTTATATGTGAATTTATGTAAATAATCTTTGCATGTGGACAGATGACAATTAGATGGTACATTTACTTAATTACCTTGAAATAAAAAGATAAAAAGTAGTAAGATACATTTCTGATGCATCAAGTATATTTGTGTGTGTGTCCCATTTACTGTGCATATAAATAATGTATATGTTTGTATATTTTCATATGCAGGTAAAAGAGCTGTGAGATACATACTGTATAATACCTACTCTGATACCTTGGAGTGCTAAAAAGTTCCCTGACATAAGAACCTTGGAAGCAGCTCTCTGACTAATTAGGTTTATAAATGAATATGAATACCAAATTACATGGGCCTCAATTTCCTTTCTTTTAAAAATAAAATTGTTAGATTCTGCTGTAGTCTTAGAAGCATTTACTATCTAACATCTTATTACATAAGTATTGAAAAATGAAGGTATGGTGATATTGATTTAGTATCTCAATTAGGAATGGAGCAGGCAGAAACACTGCAACTATTTCTTGACAATTTATTCCAAGGAAGGAGACTTCTATTTTCATCTTTTAAGTACTCTGGTTTTATTCACTGTCCTTGAATTGCAAGGAAGGGTAAAAGAGAAGAATTTCTGTGTTTCTATTTTATTCTTTTCTTTACTTAATATGCTTCTATTTTATCACCTTTTCCCCTTGGTGTTCTCAGAGCAATTCAGCCAAGTATTTTTAATACCCCCTTATTCTGAATCTTCTGCTCTAGTATCACTCATGATTACAATCTTTTTCATTTTCCCTCTTGGGGCTTTTCCTCTTTTTGTTAGGTTTATTTAGGGCTGAGGTGACCACAATTGAAAACTTTATTGAAGGTGAAACTGAGTATGATACATGTACCTGAGCACATACATTGGGATTGATATACTAATTCATATTACCTCCTTTATAAAGATATTAGGCTGGTGATCCCAGAATGTGATGTTCTATGTGAAGTCTAGTTTTGTGCTTTGATTTTGGTACATTGGACATCAGTATGGTAGCTAGATCTGCTTTGATGAAGGGAAGTTTACCACATTAAAATGATACATAGACTGCATCACAGATAGTTTATGTACGGACCCATTGAGTAAAAATCAGGTTAACTGAGAGTAGAAGGAGACTGACATGAAGACAGATCTTCTTATACATTGTTTTACAGTGTTCTCTGTCCTGAATGTCCTGTGTAGGGCCTTGATGTATGACTCGGGCAGCTTCACACTCTGCACCCTTTCTGATTGACTCACCCACTGGGGACATATTACAACACAGTTTCTAGGTACAAATGAATTACCAGAGACCAAATGGAAAATGGAGATCCATAATACATAAAAGCAAGACATCAAGAATTATGATGAAAGTTATTATTACTTGGGTTTCTTAAAACGAAGTGGTAAAGTATAAAGATTGTAACTGCAATTGAAGAAAATGAAGGTATTACCTAGCATTTAGAAAGAACTTTGGTAATTGAAAGCTTTCTTTCTAGGCTAAGTACTTGACTTCCTAAAGAATAAACAGTATAAATTACTAAGAAATCAAATTTGATTAATGATAGAATTTTTTCAATCTAGTTTAAAATCATTTTGTATTAGGTTGGTATTTAAAGTAGTAAGATCTCACTGTAGAAAATTTAGAGAATACAAATATAGTACAAAGAATATGAAAATTACTTTTTCCAAAAGTTTCCAAGTTACTTTTGTATATATATATGTGTACAAATACATTTTACATAAAATTGTATTTGTTTTGTAAAACACACTTTAAAAAATACTCATTTCAATATTTCCCTCTGATTTAACCCTATAAATTTGATTTTTATTGTTTGTATTATTTCTAAACCTACAGTTATAGAATAATTAAAGAATAAATCCCATGTATGTGGTTTGCATTTTTTAAATGTTCCAAATGCCACTTTATAAAAAAGACTGTTCATTGTTTGTTTTCTAAATATCTTACATTGTTAATATAAAATTCTAAAAATAGTAATTTCTGGGTCAAAGGTACATCAGTAGTTTTCTTTTGTAGCTTTTATATATTTTTTCACTTAATTCAATCCAATAATATAATTAAATTCTTAAATTCACATCAGACACACACACTCATGTTGTCATTGTACTACATTTAGCCTCTGACATATAATACATTGTTCGTGTCACTCTGTTTTTGTGGGGGTGAAGTTTAGGACAGAGTCTAGATCGATTTATTAACTTAATTGTTTCTATGTATTTCATTCTGATTCTTTACTAACAGCATCCTGTTTTAAGTGCTATCTGATACATTTTGGTAAATGGGAGAAAGTGCATTTCATCATTCACCTTGAAATATGTTTTCTAGAATTTAGCACTCACTTGGATTTAATTAATTCAGTTTGATATAATTGTAATACATATATTTCATTGAATATGTATATCTAGTTTAGTGTATTCTTTAGGTGGATTTTATGTTTTTCATAAATACTTTATTTTTTAATATTTTATTTATGCTATTACAGTTGTCTGAATATCCCTCCTTTGCCTCTCTCCACCCAGCCCATCCCCATTCCTATAGTAAATCCCCACACTATTGTCCATGTCCATGGGTCCTTCATATATGTTCTTTGACTAATCCCTTCACCTTCTTTCAATCAGTCCCTGGCACCCTTCTGCCCTCTTATAGCTGCCAATCTGCCCATTATTCTATGTCTCTGGTTCTATTTTACTCATTAGTTTACTTTGTTCATTAGATTCTCCTTACAATTGAGACCATACGACATACTTCCTTTACTGCCTGGCTTATTTCACTTAGCAAAATAGTCTCCAGTTCCATCGATACTGATTCAAAAGATAGGAATTCCCTCTTTCTTTCTGCTGCTTAGTATGCCATTGTGTAGAGATGGTCCACCATTTTTTATCCATTCATCTTGGGCACTTACAAATTAGCTTAAAGAAAAATAGTTTGGAAAGAGCCTAAATAGTTTATTTTTTAAGCTTATTACTAATACTTATTTCTATATTTGTGTTGTTTCATCTATGAATGAGATATTTTCTTCTCTTATATTCATAAATTGTTCATTGTTTATGTATAAATAACATTATTTTTGCATAATAATTTTGCAAGGAATAACATTACTAAATTATTTTATTTTAATATTTTTCAGCTAATTTTCTTATTTTTCTAGATAAAGAATTACCTTATAACACATACTTGTATTTTTCTCTTTTCTTTCTTATATTGATATTTTTAAATGTATTTTGCATTTACCAGAACTTCTCAAATAATCTCCAAAAATTATGATGAAAGATGAAGAGACTCATCTTTATTATTGAAATTTAAGCAACTATTTCTATTGTTTCATTAAAATTAGATCTGTTTAAATGAGAGTTTTGAATTGACTTGTTATATTATTATTTGCATCTCATTTTAAAATTAATAATATTAGAAATGTACAGGAACATCATCAAATACTAAGTCTATCTGTAAACCAGGTTACTCTCTCCCTTGTACAACTTAGTAAGTACGGTAGTCAGAATTCTAAATTGACTTGCAAGGTTCTCTACCCCTTGATGTTCAAACCCAATTTCCCATGACTGTGATTATGACAGATGTCTCTTCCGTGTGATACAGTTGGCTTTAATAAAGCTGACAGGGTGGACTGGAATAGGTTTTTTGGGGATGGAATGCTGTTTGCAGATAACATGATCAATTCCTTTAGTCATTTGAAGTCTGTCCAAATTTTCTAATTATTGTTTTTTTTTAAATTATGTATTTTTTCCATTACCATTTAGTCCTCTTTTAACACTCCCTTCCCCCTCCCCAGAAATCTCCACACTGTTATCCATGTCCTTGAGCCCTTTTTCCTTTTTGCTCAATCCCTCCATCCCCAACCTCCCCCTTTAACTGTCTAATTATTCTTGAAAGACCTTTGCTAAGTTTACATTATTTGGATCACTGCAGTGAAAAAAATCTGTATTTATCCATTTATTTCTCAAACGGCAACAATGTGAAGAAAAGTGATTCTTGAATATTATGCCCGTGTTTGTTCTCTAAAATACCTTATATTTTTGTATAAGTTGAGTCATTTCAAATCACATAATGTAGTGCAATGAAATGTAAACAGATATGACAAGAGACATTTCCATCTCTGGAAACTAGTATTGATTTTTTTTTCAGTGTTTACTTTGCATAAATTTTATTCCAACAAACCATTTTCAAAATCTTCAACTAAGCTGATTTTGCAACTAATTGAACAGTTTTTTATGTTTTCCTATCTGGCAATAAAAGTGTACTTTTAATGAAAAAGTTACTTTTATCAAATATACAAAGCATTAAATGCTAAAATTCTTTACTGTTTATTTTTCAATCAGTGTTTAACTGTCTAGTTTTAGTCTCTAAAACTAGGTAGGACTGGAACCAACATGAGAATTGAAATAATGCCATCAATAATTGAATAAATCTCCATTCATTTATTTAACATTTTAAAATACACAAATACATTATGGCAGAGAGTAGTGTGATTCTCAAAATCAACCTGAAATGAAGAATATCATCTCCATCCTGAGTGCAATTTATTTTTCTAAGGGTGCAGTTTGCCTCTGGATCTCAAACTAAATATGAAAGTCTGTCTTTCACCATATTAAGATGAGGTAGGTGTGTGGGGGGTAATGGTTGGAGATGTTCCTCTACTAATTGTATTTTTTTTCTTTTAATTGTTGTTCAAGTACAGTTGTCTCCATTTTCCCCTCACTGTTCTCCCTCACCTTACCTACCCTCACTTCCCACCCTCAATCCTACCCCTTTTGATTTGTCTATGCATCCTTTATACATGTTCCTTGATGACCTTTCCCCTTCTCTCTCCTATTATCTCCTCCTCCCTCCCCTCTGGTTACTGTGAGTTTATTTCAATGCATCTGGTTATATTTTCTTTGCTTCTTTATTTTGTTGGTTAGATTCCACTTCTAGGTGAGATCATATGGTATATGTCTTTCACCTCCTGGCTTATTTCACTTAGAATAATGCCTTCCAATTCCATCCATGCTGTCACAGAGGGTAGGAGCTCCTTTCTTTCTGCTGCATAGTATTCCACAGTGTAAATGTACCACAATTTTTACTTCACTCATTTACTGATGGGCATTTAGGTTGCTTCCAGCACTTGGCTATTATAAATTGTGCAGCTATGAACACTGGGGTTCATAGGTTCTTTTGAATTGGTGTTTCAGGATTCTTAGGGTATAGTCCCCACAGTGGGATTGCTGGATCAAAAGGCAGTTCCATTTTTAGGGGTTTTTTTTAGTAAATTCCATACATTTTTCACAGTGGTTGCATCAGTCTGCATTCCCACCAACAGGCACTAGGGTTCCCTTTTCTCCACAACTTCACAAGCACTTCATATCACATAGACAAAAGGAAAGACAAAAATCACATGATCATATCAATAGATGTGGAAAAAGCATTTGATAAGGTACAGTACCCATTTGTGATAAAAACACTCATCAAAGAGGGAGTAGAGAGAGCATACCTCACCATAATAAAGGCCACATACGGAAACTTACAGCCAACATCATACTCAGTGGACAAAAACTGAAAGCTTTCCCATTAAGATCAGGAATAAGACAAGGATGCCTGCCTTCACCGCTTTAATTCAGCACAGTCGCAGTTGCTTCTAAAGCTCTTGTTTCCAGTTAGATTTACTGTAGGAAGAAACTATGCCCTTTCCCCAAGTGTTCCTTTCAAATTCTGACATCTTTTTCTTTCCATGAATCTCCAGAAAAATGGTCTAGTTACACTGCCTTTGGTGCCTTCTAAGGGTCCCTACACTCATTCTTAAGAAAATAACTCCCGTAAGTGACTTAAAAATGACTTGTTAAGAGTGACCAATATTACTTTTTTACCTCTCTTCTTGTTAAAGTCTTAAATAACATTATAATATTTGATGTAGTGTTTTATCATATAGACACAACATTTTCCAGTGTAATTTTATATAATTCAAGTAACTTTCTCCTTAATGGTCTCAGTGAATTTACTTTGCCACTTTATTTCTTGATTGCTCTTGTGTAATTTTATTATCCATCCTTTTCTACCTACCACTCCTATTTTGTTTGATTTTTTCTGTTGACATAATGTTATTTCTATACCATTATACACCTATAATTATATATGTATATTTTATATATTAGTAGATTTTTGCTTTTTTCAGTATCAGTTTGTAAAATGTAATTTCACATATTAGCCTTTCTATATTTCCCAATTGAGTGAAATTCCCCTGTATTATTATAAAATCAGGAAAATGTTAAAATTATAGAATTATAAACACAGAATTGTAGATATTGAAGAAGAGGAATTAGAATGGACATTTGTGGAGCAAAATAGTACTTTGGAGAATAAATTATTAAAATATGATTATGTAGAAATCATTGATGAATGTACTTATTTCTAGCTCTTACAGTTTCAAACAAGTGTTAATATAAACACAAAAGGGCACACTTTTGATAAGCAGTGTCATTTTTTTCTTTGCTCCTGACAGGGACCAAAAGAAATATGACCATCATTGACAGCTTATTTGAATTCTGCTTATGTTCTTATCTCACAGTGTCACCTCTCACTTGTGGATACGGGTCTCCAGAGACCATCAAACCCTCTTGATTTCACCAATGACTTCTTGGAGAGATCTAGGAGGAAAAATTACCTAGCCTTCCCTTCAATTTTCTTTTTTATCTGCAAAGGGAGAATGTCAGTAACTTTTTGTTTCTTCCAAGCCTATTTTGGTGACTGATGATATGGCATTCTATATCCCCAGGAAGAAAAGTGGTAGATAAAAGTGCATGTATAGCAGAGTAAGATTATAAATGAAGTTTAGAAACACAAGCAAAAATGGAAAATGTGTAAATATATTTCAGTATGACTACCTTACCCCACTCTTCAACTCATTGTGATTTAACTCTGTAAATTGACTTTTATGCCCCTCATCTACAACAATTACAGAGCTTACAGCCAAGGCTTTGCTCGCATTAAATATATCTCATAGGGACTGCTTTGCTGGATCCATCCACTGTCACAAGCTGACTGAGCATTAAAACTCCCACCTGCTGTGGAACAGTATGCTCCCAAGTCCAACTGCCAGAGGCAAGGAAAGCTAGTGGCACTGGATTGCACTAACGGGACCTTTCCTCCACCTAACTGCCTCCTAGAAACCTTGAGGGGTATGGGTTGAAACCCTCTTTAGAAAGACAAGTAGAACATCAGACATATCAGGTGTGTTTAATTTCAAATTCAATCAGTTTGATCTTCCTGGTGTTGTGGTGATTGCTATAATGTATTTTATAATTTAGATATGCATCTTAATTATTAACTGTTGTAATATGGACTCTAGCAACAATTTGTGCTGTTCAGTTTTTATTCAAGAAATAGCTCTTGTACAATATGGCAGTTAGGGAAATTTCCAAGAAAATTTTTTCTAGTAGCAAATAAGGTTGCTTAAACTTAGACAGTGGGCAGAATAGATATGTGTTGGCAATAGCTGGTTATTTTATGTTTTATTTAGTTTTGCCTTTCTGTTGAGTTTCGTTGGAAGGACAATCACTTTGTTAATCATTGGCATCTCATAGGGAATAGAAGGGTGAAGAGAAAGCAATGCCATGTAAGGACAGACGTGGAAGCAAGACCAATAAGGAAATACATATGTAGGGGAAAGAAGCTACATAGTGCAGTGATCTTTGTTGTTAGAGAAGAAAAACGGTGCTAAGAGATTATATTAAATGTAATGATGCTTAATTAGTGTATGTTTCTAAATAACCAAAATTTATTTTAAGCTAGATCTGCCAATATCAAACATGAAAAACATCCTAATATATATGCAATAGAGAAGGCGAGTGGCAGTGAGGTATTGTGCTGACTGAGCCCTCGGTCTCTCCATGCTGCTCTCGCATGCCGGTGGAGATCCCACAGCTATACATCATATTTTCTTGAGTCTTTTAGATGATAATTATTACATATTTTATATTTCACCTTTCTGGTTTAAAATATCAAGAAAATAAAAATATATATGTTTGAAAAGTAAATTTGTAACATTTATTTTTATTTATTTATTTTCTTTTTGATTTAGTTGTTTAAGTACAGTTTTCTGTCTTTTACTCCTATCCCAGTCCACCCCCCATCCCTCCCCACCTCTCTCCCATTTCCTCCCTCCTAGTTTTTGTCCATGTGTCCCTTACACTTGTTTCTGTAAACTCTTCCCCTTTTCCCCTGAAATTCCCTCTCCTCTCCCCTCTGGTCAGCCTGTTCTCTATTTCAGTGTCTTTGGTTATATTTTGCTTGTTTGTTTGTTTTGTTGTTTAGGTTCCTGTTAAAGGTGAGATCATATGGTATTTATCTTTCACTGCCTGGCTTATTTCACTTAGCACAATGCTTTCCAGCTCCATCCATGCTGTCGGAAAGGGTAGGAGCTCCTTCTTTCTTTCTGCTGCATAGAATTCCATTGTGGCAATGTACCATAGTTTTTTGATCCATTCATTTACTGATGGGCACCCTGTAATATTTATTTTTAAATGAAAGTAATAATTTTATGTATTTTTTAAAAAGGAACTTTATTGAGAAATAATTCACATATAACCCACAACTCACCCATTTAAAGTGTATAATTCAGTGGTTTATGGTACATTTACAGAGCTGGGCAACCTTCATTTTAATATTTTATGTCTCTTCTCAATACTCTTTGCTGCCTCTATCTTCATTCACAGTTTTTCAATGCCAGGAAGCTCTTGAGTTACCTTAACACACATGTTTTAAGATACCTTTGAAAGTGCTCAGTATTAGTGTTCTCTAGAGAAACAGATCCAAATAGGTATATATATATATATAAAAGGGGATTTATTACAGGACTTATTGATTATTGTGGAGGCCAAGTCCCATGATCTTCTGTCTGCAAGCTGGAGAGCCAGGAAAGCCTGAGGTATAATTTAGTCCCCACTGAAAGGCCTGAGAACCAGGGAGCCAATGGTTTAAGTCCAGATCTGTGTCTGAAGGCTGGAGAATTGTGGGAAGGACTGATGGTGAAAGTCATGGTCTAAGTCCCAAGGGACAAGAGCAGAGCACTCTTGTGTGAAGGCAGGAGAAGATGGATGTCCTAGTTCAAGCAAAATTGCAAATTCTTTCATCTGCCTTTTTGTTCTATTTAGTTTCTCAACAGATTGGGTGATGACCACCTGCATTCCTCAAGGTTATCTATCATATTTACTCAGTCTATTAATTTAAATGCTTATCTCCCCCAGAAACATCCTTAAAGAAAGACTCAGAAATAATGTTGTAGCAGCTGTTTGGGCATCCCTGTAGCTCAATTAAATTGGCACATACAATGAACCATTCATATTCTGATTTGTGGAACCAAACTCTAGGTCATTTGTCGTATGACAATGATTCTATTGATCTGGAGAGAAAGGTTCACAATAAACTATAGCCTGTTTTTTATTAACATGGTTTCCCAAGGCCTTAGCAATTTCTTTTCCTTTTAGCAGTGTCCCAATATGCATTGTGAAATATTTGTGTACAATATCATTATTGGTAGTAAAAGAAAAGTAATTATCATTGCAAAATGATAATTATCATTCCTTCCTTCCTTCCTTCCTTCCTTCCTTCCTTCCTTCCTTCCTTCCTTCCTTCCACTTTATTGTATTTGTCCCATTACCATTTACCTCCCTCCTCCACCTCCATTCGCTCCCTCCCCAGCAGTTTCCCTATTGTTGTCCATGTCCATGAGTCCTTTTACTTTTTTTCCAATCCTTCCACCCACCCCTTCAACCCCCATTGCCAGAGCTGTCATTTAATTCTCTATCTATGAGTCTGTCTCCATTTTGCATGTTTGTTCAGTTTGTTCATTAGATTCCATATATGAGTGAAACCATATGGTATTTGTTTTTCTCTGACTGGCTTATTTCACTTAACATAATGTTCTTCAGGTCCATTCATGCTGTCGCAAAGGTCACAATTTTTCTTTTTCTTTTTTTTTTATGGCTGAGTAATATTCTATTGTGTAAATATCCCATAGCTTTTTATCTTCTCATCAACTGATAGGCACTTGGGCTTCTTCCAAATCTTGGTAAAATAAAAAGAACCAGTTAATACTGACAAATCATGGTAGTAATTGTAATTTTGGCTTTTTTGTTTTCCTAGATCTGAGAAATATATAATGTTTTTATTATGAAAGGTTGAGCAGAATAAGATTAGAAACTAAGCTTTCTGATGTATAATATTTTCATAGCATTACTTTCATAGTTAAATTTGTTTTGTAAAACTTAGAATACATGTAATACACGTGTAGAACATGTATGAGTTTGGTTGAGGCACTCTGAAATCCTATTGCTTAACTTGTTCTTTTGTATCAAATTATATAATCTGAATCTCTGTTGCATTGACAGAAAAATAAGATAAAAGTATGCCCTGGTTAGTGTAGCTCAGTGTATTGAGTATCAGCCTACAAACCAAAGGTTCGTTGGTTCAATTCCCAGTCAGGGCACGTGTTTGGGTTGCTGGCCAGATCCTGGGGGTGGGGGTGGGGGGGCATGGCATGTGAGAGGCAACCACACATTGATATTTCTCTTCCTCTCTCCCTCTTTTCCCTGTTCTAAAAATAAATAAATAAAATCTATTTTAAAATGTGAGCAGGAAACATTGTCCATCTTTTTTCATCTGCTTAATGACCAAAGATAATAAAAACAAAAGGAATATGAGAAGACAGTAGATGAAGTCCTTATGAATGCATTCTATTAGACAAAGCAACTTAACAGGGAGGAAAGAGATCACTTTAAGGTAAAGATGAACTTCTGTTAGCAAGTTTGATAAATTGTTATCAGTCCAGGGAATTTGAGATAGAATCTGAATGATGTAATTAGTAGATATATTGTGAGCTGTCAGGAAGTCCAGAGATCGATCACCCAGAATCATCTGGATCCACACCTACTCATCTGTACCTGAGGCAAAAATCATAACAATGAGAATAACAGAGATTAAAAAATAACAAAAAAATTAAAAGGAGTTAAATAATGAATATAGATACTCAGTGTCTTGATTTTAATCAGTGAAATGTTCAAATTCATAAATATAAACAGAGTTCAATGTGAGGTTTATCTTTATGTAACCCTACAGTATAAAAACCAGAATGTAAAAAAATAAAAAGTTGAATGCTAGTTTTATAACTTAAAAACAAAGTTTTAAAAACTATTGATTCAAATTAATATGAATTTTATTTTATTTTTTAAGACTTTATTTATTTATTTTTAGAGAGGGGAAAGGAGGGAGAAAGAGAGACATCAATGAGTGGTTGCCTCTCATGCACCCCTCACTGGGGACCTGGCCTGCAACCTAGGCATGTGCTCTAGACTGGGAATCGAACCAGAGACTCTTTGGTTTACAGGCTGGCACTCAATCCACTGAGCCACACTAGTCAGGGTTGATTTTTAATATATATGTTTCAATTTAAGAAGTTCTTTAATAGATTACCTCAAATGTAAGAGTAAAGAGGGAAGAACATAGAATGTGTGTTTAATATATAATTTTTCTATATTTCTACTGGGTGAGTAGAAAAGGAAGAGATGTAAAGGATTTAGTTATCTCTGGATATATACATACAATATGAAAGAGTGCATGAGTTACTATGGTACTTGATTTATAATGCTAAAACTTGTAAATGTACAAAAAACAGAGAAGTATCATTTCACTACCCAGAGATATTTTCCATATGTGGTAACTGAAAAAACAAAACAAAACAAAAAACCATCATCCATGACAAATGGGAACCCTAAATACTACATTATAACTTTATTTCACATGCATAACTTTCTCTAATGGTGGTAGAAAAATTTAGAGAAAAGATATTATGCTCATAAAGAATCTGTTTCACTTGCTGAACAGACTCAATCTTCTCCTCACATAGGGCAACCAAGTTTAAATGTTTCATCAGCAATTCAATCTAATTCAAAAAAACTAAACTCATCATCGTCCTCCCAGTAGTCCTGCTCCATCTTCATGCTTCCTGTTTTGCTTAATGGTATCATCACTCACCCAATCAACAATTTCAAATTCTTTAACGCTATTAATTTTCCTTCTCTCATCATGTCAGCAAATCCTGTTGGTTTTCTCTTGACAAAATATTTAACTTTCTTTATTTTTCCATCAAAACAACAATACTGGGGCCGACACATTTGCATTGTCTAGTGTTTTCTGGTAGACCTAACTTAATATTTTAAAATATCTCTTGCTCAAAAGTTAACAGAAGTGCATAGAAATAATAACACACCCAGGAAAGTGTTGTCTTTGGGAGGAAAGGAAGAAGATGTGATCAGGGGTAGGTACCAGGGGCCTGTTTCATACCCTATGTGTTTTCATATAGGGCGTTTTCATTTTCTTGAGCTAGGTGGTGGACACCCAAGTGTTCATTATATTAGTGTTCAAACATTTTGTATGATTGAAATACTACACAACTCATTTAAAAATAATTTTTTTAACAAGAGTGAATATTTGGGATACACAAAATACCTGCAAGATGCAAAAATCACTAGATACTAACTCCAATGAGAAATTATATATTTCATTTTTTAATTTTTTTATTGTTGTTCAAGTACAGTTGTCTCAATTTTCTTCCCATCACTTCCCCCAACCCTGTGCATCCACCCTACACCCTTAATACTACTCCTCTTTGGCTTTGTCCATACATGGTCCTGACAACTCTTCCCCTTTTCCTTCCATTATCCCCTCCCACCTCCTATCTGGTCACTGTCAGTTTGTTCTTAATTTCAATGACTCTGGTTATATTTTGCTTGCTTGTTTGGTTTGTTGATTAGGTTCCACTTAAGGTGAGATCATATGGTATTCATCTTTCACCACCTGGATCATTTCACTTAGCTTTAATGCTCTCCAAGTCCATCCATGTTGGTTGCAAAGGGTAGGAGCTCCTTCTTTCTTTCTGCTGAACAATATCCATAGTGTAAATGTATCTTAGTTTTTCAATCCACTCATTTACTGATGGGCACTTAGACTGTTTCCAGCACTTGGCTATTGTAAATTGTGCTGCTATAAACATTGGGATGCATAGGTTCTTTTGGATTGGTGTTTCAGGATTCTTAGGGTATAATCCCAGCAGTGGGATTGCAGGATCAAAAGGTAGTTCCATTTTTAGTTTTCTGAGGAAATTCCTTACTGTTTTCTACAGTGGCTGCACCAGTCTGCATTCCCACCAACAGTGCACTAGGGTTCCCTTTTCTCCACAACCTCTCCAGCTCTTGTTTGTTCCTTTGTTTATGATGGCAATTCTCAACAGTGTGAAGTGGTTTTAATTTGCATCTCTCTGATGGCTAGTGAACATCCTTTTATATGTAAAAATATTTCTTTTTAATAAAGAAATTTGGTAGTCCTCCCTTAGCCAGGAGTCAAACTCAGCCATCATTAATATTGGCTAACTTTTCAGTGTAATGCATACCCTATAAGGTATTCTTTTGTAGAATACTTAAGCTCCAGAAAACCACTGTAACTATATGGTCCAATTTGGGAGCCACTAACCACTTGTGGCTGGCTGTTACAATTAAAATGTGAAAGACATTCAGAGTAAGAATGAAAGATGAAAAAACAACTTATTGAGAATGAGTGGATGGCACAAATATAGGCAACTCTTTTATTTCTGATTTTTACATTTTCCATATATACTTCAATGACTGTAAGTATTGTTATATTAGGTTATAATAAATAAGCAAGTAACTTTTTCTAGCAAAAAAAATATGAGTAGTTCAAACTTGATATATGTTGTAAGAATAAAATGCACACAAGATTTTAATGAGTTAATACAGAAATGTAAAATACCTCATTAATATTTTTATAATTATGTGTTGAAATGATATTATTCAGGATATATTGAGTTAAATAAAATATACTGTTAAAATTTATTTAAACTCCTCTTTCCAATTTACCCTTAGTGTTGCTGCCTCAGCAAAACTTTTTTATCTTATCTCTAAATATGACTGTATTCGTTAAGGTTGAAATTCAATTGTATCTCATGGAACCCTGTAATAACATTTGCTTAATGGGCATAGAATTTTTTTTCTCTCATAATGGGCTGGTACGATAGTTTTTCTCTGCTATCCAGAAAACTTATGACTCTCTCTCTCCTTCTTTTTTAAAGGTTTTATTTATTTATTTTTAGAGAGAGGGAAAGTGAAGGAGAAAGAGAGGGATAGAAACATCAATGTGTGGATGCCTGTCACTCACCTCCTACTGGGGACCTGGTTCACAACCCAGGCATGTGCCCTGACTGGGAATTGAACCTGCAGCCCTTTGGTTCACAGTCTGTCACTCAATCCACTGAGCCATACCAGCTGGGGAAGTGTGTTTTCTTTTCTTTTTCTTTTTTTTTTTGTCCTCTATCCCTTGCATCATTGCTGATGAGTTGCTGCAGTGAACATGGTGTGAGCTGAGGATGCGTTGATGTGTCACCTTGCTATTATATTTTCCTTTTCACTTTCAAAATTTGTGTTTATTTTATCATTTCCTTGGAGAATATTTATTCATCATTTTGCCTCCAAATTAATTTATTATCAACTTTATGAACTTCAAAAAAGCCTTTATGAGTTTTGGTTATATGGAATAACATTCTTTAAGTCATGATATTTGTATAATATGAGTTTAGTCAATTTGGGAACATTATATGCATCTTTGTATATTTTTACATATGTTGAGAATTTTTAAAGTGGTGTTTGGCACTTAATTCTCCTATTTCATTAGATTATTCTTGACAATTTTATAATTTTTGATGACATACAATATTGTATTTAAAAATATTTAAATTTATCAGTGCAACAGATTTTACTAGTGTATAGGTAAACTAAAAATTTAAAAAAAATATTTATCTTGAATGTGGCCATCATGGTGAACTTCATTTAATACTCTAATATTATATCTTTTTTTGTAATTGGTGTGCATTTATTACCTTTTGTTACTTTTATTATTCTGCCAACTAGAATTTTAATTTTTCAACAATAATTATAATGTTTTCTTTTGGAAATAATTCACTTTAATCATGATAAGGATGTTTACCTCTTGTGCTATTTACTGACTGCAGAGAGCATATTACTATGAGGCTGTACAATGTTACTGACACACTTCTGTTTCTTAGTGAAATTCAGAGTACGGATTTCTATTCCCAAATTCTGATGTGGTTTTGAATTGGGTTACCTTGGAGACTGCCTCTCTACCCTTGCTGGAAAAAAAGTATTATCTGAAAGTTCCTGTTGTTTCTAACTCAGAACAATTGAGAAAATAACAGAGTTTCTTTTGAAATATAATCATTGTTCAAAATTTGTACTATTAAATTCATCAGTAATATAAACTCCTCATTGTCAACAATGATGTTCTACTATTAACAGTCTACATTTATTGAATGCATATTCTGTGACTGGCACTATACTAAGGCTTTACAGAGATAATCTCAATCCCCCCAAGAAAAACAAACCAAGAAAAATTTATTTGCAAAAATATATGTACCCTTGTGTTCATTTCAGCATTATTCCCAGTGGCCAGGATATGGAGACAGGCAACTTGTTTTTCCATAGGGTAAAGAAGATTTATGGTGCATGAATACAATGGAATACTGCTCAGATGTAAGAAAAGATGAAATACTCCCATTTGGGACAACATGGATGGACCTTGAGAATATCATGCTAAGTGAAATGTCATTCAGCAAAAGCTAAGAACTGTATGATTTCACTCATATGTGGGACATACAAAGGAAAATGTATCCATAATCTGGGAAATGTATCCATAATCTGGGAAAAATGGTATTTTAAACAATCTCAATAAATTACACACCTGCTTTCTCTCTCCTATTACTAAATCCTTTCACTGTGAAATATGTCAACTTGTCAATAAGTTTATTAAAGTATATTTTTATTTTAGTAAACCTATAACAAGTGGCCTTACTAGCAGATCTCTTTCTTTAATACTTAAATATGAAGATTACTTTGGCATGCAGCTTGATTATGGATTCGTCACTTAACCCCCCCCGAAACTTTATTGAGATATAATTAACATTGACATTGTATAAATTTAAGGTGTACAATTTGATGATATGATGCACATATACTGAGAAATACTTACTACAATAACACTAGTTAACACATCCTTCACTTCACAGAATTGTCAATCTGTTCCTTTTGTTATGTTGAAAACACCGAAGCTCTAACCTCATAGTCATTTTCAAGTATATGGTACAGTGTTGTTAACTAGAGTCACCTGGCTAAACATCACACCCCCAGAATCTGTTCATCTCATCCCTGGAAGTTTGGATAGTTTGACCAACATCTCCCCACCGCTCACCTAGCTTTTGATAACCACTTCTACTCTCTGTTTATGTGAGTTCAGCCTTTTTTAGATGCTGTGTATAAGTGGGATCATAGAGTATTTGTCTTTCTCTGTTTTCTGACTTATTTCACTTGCATAACACCCTCCAATTTCATCCACATGGTTACAAATGGCAGAATTTACTTTCATTTATGGCTACATTAATATTCATTGTGCATTTATATGTACTTTATCTCTCTCTCTCTCCATCTCCCTCCCTACACCACACTTTTTTTTTACTCACTCATCTGTCAGTGGACTCTAAGGTTGTTTCCATGTTTTGGCTACTGTGAATAAAGCTGCATTGAGAATGGAGGTGACGATACCTCTTTAATAGACTGATTTTTGCTAGATCATATTGTAACCAATTTTTAACTTGTTAAGAGGCCTCCATACTCTTTTCCATAGTGCCTGTGCCAATTTATATCCCCAACAGTGAAACAGCGTTCTCTTTTTTCAGATCCTGGCCAGCATTTGCGATCTCTTGTTTTCTCTAGAACACCATTCTAACACTTGCAAGGTGATATGTCACTGAAGTTTTGGTCTGCATTTCCCTGGTGATTAGTGAAGTTGAACACCCATCCATGTACTTTTGGCCTTTGTATGTCTTTGGGAAAAAGTCTATTCAGTTGCTCTGCCCAATTATTAATTAGATTGTTTGTTATTTGCTTCTGAGCTATATGAGCTCCTTATGTATTTGGGATATTAATTCCTGATCAGATATTTATTTGATTTGGAAGTATTGCTTTCATTCTATTTGGTTCTTTTCATTTTGTCAATTATTTCCTCTGCTGTGCAGAAGCTTTTTAGTTTGATGTAGTTCTACTTGTTGATTTTCACCCTCATCAGTTGTGCTTTTGATGTCACTGAAAAAAAAAATGGTTTCTGAGGACAATGTCAAGGAGTTTTCTTTTGCTTCTTTCTTCCAAGAGTTTTACAGTTTCAGTTCTTGCATTTAACTCTTTAGTACATTTCAAGTTAATTTTTCTAATTGGTGTGACATAGTGGTCAATTTCATTCTCTTGCATGTGAATATTCAGTGTTCCTAATTCCAGTTATTAAAGAGACTATCTTTCATCACCAATTATTCTGGACTACATTGTCAAATACTATTTCATCATGTATGTGTGGGTTTGTTTCTGGATTTTCAGTGCTGCTTTATTGGTCTATGTGTCTGATTTTTATAAACTTATGTAAAAGCTTGAAGGTGATCTTCTCTCCTCAGTCCTTGCCATACACACACACACACACACACACACACACACTATATATATAAATATATATTTATATATATACTGTATATATAGCATATGTTTACATATACTGTATATATATACAGTATATATTTATGTATACACACACTACATACACATTCTATATGTATACATACATAAGATAATATATACATATATATATTCTCTTTTTAACAGAGATTAAAATTTTAGTTATTCGCTAAACCAATAGATGCTTTCCCAAATTCCAGTGAGAGTGACTATGATAAACGTTTCTAGGCATTGTATCACAGGTAGAAATAACAGCTTCAATTCAAAATCAGGCTACTGAGTGGTAAGTATGCTAGAGTCCACATTCACCTGCCATGATTCATCATGGTTGTGTTAAAGCCATATAAGCGAATTAAGTGTGGATATCTAGGGATCACAGCTACTACACCTTTCATATCTGTGACAGTAAAACTAATCTCTTCAATAATTTTGGGGATTCAGTATTGCTTTTTATTTCAGTCTTGTTGGAATGGGAGACAGGTTCAGTTTAGTTTCATCTGGCTCTCCTATACAAGTCTGGAAACCAAGACAAGAGAGGATTTAACACTAAATATATTTATTCCATATATATATATTCTATATTCTATTATATATGTGTATATATGTATTCTAAATGTATATATTTAACTGAAAAGCTCTCTTGAACTTTACTTATGACTTTGATGATTTGAAATATATTGATAATTGAACTTCAGACCCAAGTGTGACCTATAATTGCAAATGCTCAACGAATATTATAACTAACTTGCAGTAAGGGCAGAAAAAGGTGGTTTTCTGGGACCCTCTCATTGCTGGCGGGCACATTTTTGTACTCTTCTGGTTTACTAAGGTTTCAGCCCCAAGTGAGGGTCTGCACTTCACCTGGAGTTCTCAGATTCACCCCAAATTAATAAAAGTCCACACTTTAGTCACTTTTCCCTAAATTTAATATTGGATTTCCCCATAAGACAGTCTCTGCATTACTGTTTTATCATTTCTGTAATCGCAAGTCACCTTTTGTAGTTTCTGCTTTATTTCTTTGGTGGGGGCACCTGGTTGCTTGCCTTATTTTCTTCTAATCTTAGCAATGCATTAACTCTTATGTTTATTGTATTTTATGCTGTTTAGCTTTATTGTATAGACTGACATTCTTTTAGAAGCCTACTCATACTTAATTATAAAAATTGAATACGTATTTTGGTAAAATGTATGTTTCTATCATTAATATCTATATTTTAGTTTTAATAGAAAAATAGTAAAGCAATGAAGGAGAAGCTACAACATAGTTCCCCAGAGAAAAATACATTAAATTTAGTTTAGTTTCCTTACAGTCTCGTAATCATGAAAAACTATATATGGAGCCCCTATGCTTCCTGGCCTCACCTACCTGGTACTACTGATATATTTTAAGCAGTTTAACCAAACTTCATACCCATAGTTCTCATACATTTTGTTATCAATAGATCCAGTAATGTCTTAATAACCCTACAGTAGATTTAGTAGTATGCTTAAGCCATAGCTTCTCTCTTTTTTTTACTTAAAATAATTTTGATTTCAATTAGATACCCAACCTTTCTGTAGGGAGCAAGAATATCCCATAGGTATTCCAATGGCAAATTGGAAACTAGTAATATGCTCTCCAGCAGAGATCTTAGTTATGCTCAGTCATTCCACTTGCTGGTAATTTTTTTGAGAATAGAAATATAGTGAAATTTAAACCACAGATAATTCTGAAGTTTGCTTTTGGAATTTTTTTCCCTTTGTAATCAGTAATAATACCCAGAAACATTTCTGGTTCTACAATTGATGTGAAAGAGAACATAGGTACTCCGGATCATTATTGGCCATATTTCTATGACTGTGGGTAGAATCAATTTTAGAATGATGTTTGCACTGTGACCAAGAAAGCTGAGAGATAATAGGGCTTGAGTCTTCATCATATCAATGAGCTACTGGATTGATGAAAACAGAAAATCGCCTTTCTTCTAGACTTCTTTTATGCCAGCCTCTCCATAGTTGCCATGTGTAAGCTACTTGAATCCAGATTCCTTGAGTCAGCATCTTAAATGAAGCAGATGTTTGTATGAGAAATCCAACATTGAATATGACATTGTAAATATAACAATTGAATATAACAATGTAAAATATGGTATTGCTCGAGTGAAATTGGTATGGGACAATAAGAATCTTAATTTTCTGTCACAGTAATCTGAGAACACTGATATTCTATAGAAATCTTTATTTTACTATTATCTATTGAATATTAAGACTTTATACCAACTCTTGGTGATGGAAGAGTTATCATGAGTCTTAGTATATGACAAATTTATGAATTTGACTAAAATATTTTCTGTGGTATTACATGACATCCTAAAATACAGAGGAAACTTTTGTGTGCAGGTGACTTATTTGAAATATGAGAAAGGAAAATTTGTTTCTAAGAGAGTCCATATTTAAATATGGATTACAGTCAGAACCATCTAAAGTTTAGCAATCAGGGGACTGGAGGGTTTAGGCAAGTTACGTCTTGGCAGAAAAACAACACCAATTTTGAGAATTACGGAGAAAATATCATTGGAACAAATACCCTCCTAAGCACTTCCTGTAAAGCATTATGTGACTGATAAAGGGGATGCCTTGATTCTTATAACACTACAGCCCTCTAAAGCAAAGGTGTCCCTTCCAGGGGCAATTGGCTAAATCACCTGGGAGATGAGATGAAGAGGAAAGGAAATTTATTTAATTAAAGTTTCTGGCACAAACAAAACACAGAACTTGTTATGATAAACCAGGAACTTCTAGACTCATAGTCCCAAACAATTTCCAATTATGTAGTTTTGGTTACTGAGTCACTAGAAAACAAATAGAATAGATGACTAATTTTGAAAGAACTGCCTTACCACAGTAACCCCAATCTTGGTTAGTGTGTATGAGTATTAAACCTTTCAAATCAAATACGCCAGTCCCAAGAATTTTCATCTACAGAAAGTACATTGTTTGTGTAGTGTTGCACCCAGAAGGAACTGTTCTACAGTGTCCACTCTGTGTATCACAGAGACAGCAGCCACAACTGCATTTTGAGAGGGGGAAACAAAAGCTTTCTGATTCACAGGTTATGCGCATTATCCCCTGATGGAGCAGGAAGTTTTCAGATCCCTAACTAACACTAGATATTATAAACAACCACAAATGTGCCCACTGTCTCCCTTCACAAAATTGAGTATTATTGTAATGATCATGCTTTTTGCCCCTTTGTGTGCATTTAAGGCAGATATTTCATCCCTCATTGAGACGTCACAGAATTATTAGGAGCTAGATCTAGGTATGCTGTCTCGCAGAGGACTTCACACTACCCAGCAGTCTCACACTTCAGGTTAATTGCAATAACTGACTTTAGATTTTCTCCTTTGGGGGAGGAACTGAGACGCATTACATGTGGATATGAATGCTTTACAAATATATTTTTAGAATGTATAGAATGAAAATATATATGTGGAATAAGTATTTTGGTAGCCAAAGAGCTTGTAATATTGGATTTCTATAGTAGCTCACCCATCCATATTTCATTCCCACCCTTTCATTCCTCTACTAGAAACTGAACCCATTTTCCCCAAGTATCCACTTATTCTCTGAAGCTTATATAACTTAATAGAGACTAAGTGGTCTCAGTGTAGTCTAAGTAAGTCAATGTCGCCAAATGAAATAAAATGTAATAATTAGAAAACATTTATCTTTCTACCTGTCAATAACGGGTTGGATAAGAGACGGGATTATTCTGGACTGAGAGTTGAGGAGTCTGCTGAAGACTTCTGGGAAAGCTCCTTCTTGCTCTTCCGAAAAGAACCTAAGAATGGCAGTGAGCCTCTAACACTGATTGATTCCTACCGGCAGTCAGTCGGCTTGTAGCCCTGAGGGCAACCAGTCTTAGCACAAAGCCTGCCCTGAGGACAGTAGAGTTAAAGACATAAAAGGAAAGACTTTGATGATTTCATTAAGTCAGGTATTCAATGAGCTTAGAAATCTAACTTCCAATTCTTTGAAATAATACAGTTGCTCATTGTTTTAACATGTTTAAGTTCTTTGAAACAATAAATGTTCTCATTGTTTTAGCATGGTTATATAAGACATCCTATTAATTAAGCCCAAATCATTCTAAGTAATATAAACCTATTCCTCATTTATTTCCTCTGGGAAACCCAGATGGTGCATGTGATGATCTCTATAGGACAGTCTTCCAGGGGTCTTGTCCCACTTATCAAGCATCTCTGTGGTCCATTCTCACAGAAAACTAAGTGTTTTTTACTGCATTCTGTCACCTTTCTGAGGACTCCATGTGAAACAGAATGGTCTGTACATGTCTGACCCCATTTCTGGACTATTAAAATACTTAGCCAAGTTCCTTCAGGTTTCCTCGAAGAGCAAAAAATTATACTGGTCATCTATATTAATGACTGGACAGCTCATGATAGAATATTCTAGTTCATTTTGTTTTTGTCAATAGATAGTTGAGTGCTCAGAGGGAAATTGATATCCAAAAAATATATAATCTTTTCTCATGCTTGAAAATGGTAATGCTTTTTAAAAATATTTTATTTATTTATTTTTAAAAAGAGGGGAAGGGAAAGAGAAAGACAAGGAAAGAAACATTTAAAGTGTGGTTGCCTCTCACATGCCCCATAGTGCATATCTGACCCTCAACCCAGGCATGTGCCCTGATTGGAAATCAAACTGCCAACCCTTTGGTTTATAGGCCTGCACTCAATCCACTGAGCTACACCAGCCATGGCTGAAAATGGTAATGCTTTTAAATATTGCTTCTAAAATGTTGTGTATAAAAATGTCTGGAATTAAATCCTATATATAAATTTTAATTTATTTACACTTCCCCAATTGTTATACTTACGTTTTGTTTTGTGATTTGCTATTGGGAGTAAATATTCTATGAATATTTTTATACAAGATCAATATTATTTAATAAAATATTATTTGAATCTCTGTCTTGAACTGGATGCTTACAAAAATATATATTTCAGATTTAGTACTCAGTATTTATTACAGAATTTGGCTCCTGTCATCACTGAGCTAACAGAGTAGTGAAGAGCAAAACATAAAATCTCACAATGCCATGTTTTTGTAATAAATGTTATCCAACAAATGTATAATATTTGAGAAGAGAATGGAAGTGAGGGAGAAAATGTGTTTTGCCTTAAGAAAAAATCGTTTCAGAGAAACTAATGCTTATTCTGAAGCGTGAGTGAGTTGCAGAGGACAGTGGGGTTTCAGGAAGAAGAAACATCTTACACGGGTGTCAAAGTGTGGGAAGGAGCTTTCTGCGCTAGAGCAACTGGAAGGAAGGTACCATGTTTGGAAGAAATGAGAAAGTGCACAAGATAATGGTAAAGAAATGGGAAAGAACTGGAGTGGGCAAAACTTGGATTATAGCAGGAATGTAATGGTGCGTCAATTGCATATTCATTAGGACTACAGTACCCACTATACATAGAGAAAATCATCTGATATGGGGAATTAAAGTTGCACACTGTATTATTTTTAGTTACCAAAGCACAGGGAAACTGAACATCATTTGTTTAATACATATATAAATAATAAATCATCTGGAGTATGTAGGAGGATAATGTAACCCAAATGAACATCCAGGTTTCTGATGTGTAGAGTTGGAGGAATGATTGTAACAAAGAAATGAAATGTTTAATTTTGAAAAAAAAATGAAATGAAATGTAATAATTAGGAAACATATAAAATAGACCCACGCATCTGTACATTTTGATCTATTGCAAACTTCCAAGAGAAATAATGAAAATAAATACAATAATAATTAAACTTTCTGTATACCCTTTAAAAATATCAACAAACATTTTCTGTAAAGGGCCAGAAAGTAAATGCTTAGGCTTTGGAGTAATATATCTGTAACTGCAGAAATCTTCCAGGGAATAGGCTTGGTCTATAGGTAAATGAGTGAGGCAAAACTCCACAGATAAATGGAAAATTTACTATAAAGTATTATCTGGAACTCAGACTCAATAAATTTGAAACCATAATAAATAAATTCCTTATAAAATAATAACCTTGATTTAAAATCAGTTTGGAAATAAAGAAAATGAAGTCACATTTATTTATACACAAAAACAGTGAACTATCCAAACAAGAAAGTATGGTGATGAATGTTAACTAGTGTGATCATTTTGCAAAATATACAAATACTGAATTATTACACTGCACTCCCAAAAGTACTATATATCAATTATATCTCAATAAAAATAAAGAAAAATCAGTTTTATTTATTTCTATACAAAAACAATGAACATTCCAAAAAGTAAAAAATAAAGAACAGTCCTATTCACAATAAAGAACAAAATAAGGATAAGCTTAACCAAAAAAATGAGATGCTATACATTGAAAGTTGTAAAATAAAAACATAAAATAAATTAGACACAAATGAATGGAAATTCCATGGTTATTAATTGGAAACATTAACATTGTTTACATGTCCATACTATATAATACCAATGGCATTTTTACATAAATTGAAAAACTGAAAACAATTTTAGTATTCATGTGGACCCACAGAAGAACCCAAATATCCCAAGCAACATTGAACAAAAAGAACAAAGTTGGAAGCATGCCACTTATTGATTTCAAAGTATATTACAAAGCTACTATAATTAAGAGTGGGTAATGGCACTCAAACAGACATATAAGTCAATGGAACACAATAGAGAGCCCAGAAACAAATGCATGTTTCCACGATCATCGTATCTTCAACCAAGTTGTCAAAAATACACAGTGGTGAAAGAATAGTGTCATCAATAAAGGGTGGAGAAAAACTGGATGCCTACATGTAGAAGAGTGCATTGGACCCTTATCTCACACTGTATTCAAAAATCAACTCAAAATGAAGTGTTAAGTGTAGGCCTGAGTCCATAAAATTGCTAGAATAAAAGATAAGGAAAAGCTTTCTGACATTGGTCTTGGCAATGAATTTTTTAATGTGATACAGAAAGGACAGGAACAAAGAAAAATATTCAAGCTGGCCTACATCAAATTAGAAAGCTCTACATAGCAATGAAAACAACAGCATGAAATGACAACCTAAGATCAGGGGGCAAATATTTGCAAACTATACATGTGATAAGACTGACATTCCAACTGCATGAGGAACTCATATAATTCAGTACCAAAACCCTCCCAAATAAACCAATTTCACAAATAGGCAAATGACCCAGTAGACACTTCTCAAAAGAACACGTAAAACTGACCAAAGTGCCCTGGCTGGTGTAGCTCAGTGGATTGAGCGCGGGCTGCGAACCAGGCATCACAGGTTCGATTCCCAGTCAGGGCACATGCCTGGGTTGCAGGCCATGTCCCCCAGCAACTGCACATTGATGTTTCTCTCTCTCTCCGTCTCCCTTCCCTCTCTAAAAATAAATAAATAAAATCTTTTAAAAAATTAAAAAAAAACTGACCAAAGTTATATGAAAAAGGGGCCCCAAATTACTAATGATCAGGGAAATTCACATTAAAACCACAATGAGATAATACCTGAAACCATAAAGTAACTGTTATCAAAAACATAAAAGATAACATGTGCTGGTGAGGATATGGGGATGTACCCCTTTTGGGAAGAATGTAAATTCATGCATCATTACAGGTCATTACAGGAAACAGTATGGATGTTCCTCAAAAATTAAAAAAATAGAAGTCCCTCATGATTCAGCAATTCTGCTTCTGAGTATAAGTCCAAAAGGAATGAAATCTTTATTTCAAAGAGATCTGCACCGCTATGTTTACTGCAGTATTATTTCCATTAGCCATACTGTTCTGTCCAATCTCTTACATGGGGAATCTGAAATAGTCAAAGTCACTGAAACAGAAAACACAAGGGGAGTTTCTAGGGTCAAAGTGAGAGGGTGAAATGAGAAGCTGGTCAAAGAGGACGGAGTTTCATTTACGCATGATGAGTAATTTATGGACATCTAATGTATAACAGTGTGGCTGTAGTTCATATGGTTTCATATCCATGACACTTGATGAGAGGGTAGGTCTCAAGTGTTTCTACCATACACATGTAAGCAAGTGGTAACAATGTGCCATGGTAGATATATTTATTATCTTGATTTTGGTGATTATTTTATAGTTTTTACATATGTCAAAACATAACATTTTACATCTTAAATATATACAAATTTTATTTGTTATACAGTAAACCTAAAAAAATAAGCTGGAAAAATAAGACCCTGAAAAAGAAATTAGCTAAAGATATTTGTATAGTTAACTTCTCTGTATAAACTTTAATAGTTAATTCTAGTCATATTTAACCCATTCCAGCCATATAATAAAATATAAGATCTTTTCATTCATTTCATAAATGAGAATATAGCAACCTTAAAAAATTATGGTTTAAACCTAGGCCTATATCAAATGTGGTTGATTTGTTTCCATATACTATAAATATAGTATAATACAATATAATATAATCAATGTAATAAAATTATGATATAAAAATGTAGAAGAGCATAATATGTTATAGCAATGTATTATTTATTGCAAGATAGAAAAGTTAGCTTAATGACAGGAATGCTATAAATACATTTCACTATTGCCATAAAATAAAACATTAATACCTTTCTTCAATATGCAGGGAATTTCTTAGTAGCATTTAAAAATCACTTGTAATAAAATGTTTAAGCAAAATGGAAATTGTAATCAAAATCTTTTAAAAATTTTTTTAATCTTTTTTTTCCCATTTTATTTAAATGATTGTTCAAGTACAGTTTTCTCCTCTTTACTCCCAATTTAGCCCACCCAACCCCCCAACTTCCCTCCCATTACCACCCTCCCCCTAGTTTTTAATCCATGTGTCTTTTAACTTTGTTCCTGTAAACCCTTCCCCTTTTCCCCTGAAATTCCCTCTTCTCTCTCCTCTGGTCACTTTCTGCCTGTCCTCTAATGCAATGTCTTTGACTATATTTTGCTTGTTTCTTTGTTTTGTTGTTTAGGTTCCTGTTAAAGGTGAAATCATATGGTTGGAGAGGTTGTGGAGAAAAGGAGACACTAGTGCACTGTTGGTGGGACTGCAGACTGGGTGTGGAAAACAGTATGGAACTTCCTCAGAAAGTTAAAAATGGATCTGCCTTTCAACCCAGTAATTCCACTTCTGGGACTATATCCTAAGAATCCTAAAACACCAATTCAAAAGAACCTTTGCACCCCAATGTTCATAGCAGAACAATTTACACTAGCTAAGTGCTGGAAGCAACCTAGATGCCCATCAGTAAATGAATGGATCAAAAAACTATGGTACATTTACACAATGGAATTCTATGCAGCAGAAAGAAAGAAGGAGCTCCTACCCTTTGCAACATCATGGATGCAACTGGAAAGCATTATGTTAAGCGAAATAAGCCAGGCAGTGAAAGAAAAATCATTTTAAATTTTAATAATAAACACCATTTTAGATGATGGAACTCTAAAGACTTCACCAAGGAAGAACTAAGATTAAGACAGGGAGGATTATCTTTCACATTATTACATGCATTCTGTTAAAATCAATACAATAACAAGAAGCAGTCCTAGTAAATACAAAAATTAAAGAGATAAATCCATTGATATGAATTTTATACCTACAAAAACTGAGACCCAAATAAATTCTTTTTTTTTAATTTTTTATTTATTTTTAGAGAGGGAAGTGAGGGAGGGAGAGAAACATCAATGTGCCATTGCTGGGGGACATAGCCTGCAACTTAGGCATGTGCCCTGACTAGGAATCGAACCTGTGATGCCTGGTTCGCAGCCCGCGCTCAATCCACTGAGCTACACCCGCCAGGGCGAGACCCAAATAAATTCTTTAAAAATATAATAAGGAGTCTATGGAAATGGAATGGATGCAAAAATAACTTATAACTAGGTCTCTCTATTAGAAGTAGTAACAGGGTTTTTTAAAATCCATTTAACACAGTGGGGAAGTTATATGACTTTAGAATAAACTTAAAGGAAAAATACCTGACTTTTATGAAGAAAGCCATACAGTTTTATTGAAGGATATAAACCAAAGCCAGAACAAATGGAAGGAACATAATATATTTTTGACAGAAACACATATATAGAAATGTCAATTTTCGTCCAAAACAATATTAAAAATTCAATGTGATTCTAATTTGAAATCCATGTTTAGAGTTAGGCTGTGATCTTAATGCCAATGTAAAAGCTTTTCCTTGCTTATCTATCTATCTATCTAATCTATCTATCTATCTATCTATCTATCTATCTATCATCTATCATCTATCTATCTATCTATCATCTATCTATCTATTTAATTTTTTAATTTGCAAACTAGGAATGTGTATGAGTTTTGAGGAGATGCTTGCACACAAACCAGGCATGAGTAGAGGAGAGGAACTGTCCTGGGCTGACAGTGTGGGTGGAAGGTGGAGAGCTGGCCTGACAAGATGCCAAGATGCAGGAGAAGTTTTCTGAAAGTTGTCTTACCTTCCACACTGTAATTCACAAGAACCAGGCCCAGGACACAGGCCATGCGGATGGGGGAGACAGGGTTGCCTCTATAAACCAAGAGCTTTACCACCACGGTTGCTACCTCTAGTCCTTCCAATGGCGTTTGATGAGATGTTGTTGGGACATCACTCTCTTGATGATCAACATTCAAGCACTGTTCCTTGTGTGATCTAATGAAAGGGCTCCAGTCCCATGTCTGGACCTCCAACCAACCGCCACCAGCCACAGAAATGATTGTAAAGGAACAATGAGGTGGGGATCTTCCAGGTTTTCACATGCAATATAGTTTAAAACAACTAATGCAAAACTGTAGACAGAGTATCTAATCATAATGAGGTTAAATCAAAGACACATTCAGAGAAAAAGAAGCTGAGAAATTTTATTGACAGAAGTGTATTAAAGGGGTTACTTAAGGATGTTCTTCTGGTTGAAGGGAAATACCACCCACTGAATGCATATGTACAGGAAGGAATGAAAAAGACAGATACTGTAATTATTTTAAAAACCAGCATTTTTTCCTACTCTTAATTTAGTTGAAAAATAACTGTTAATATTAAGCCAATATATATGGAATAATTTTCCTCAGGCAATAAAAAACAATAAAAATGTATAATGAGTAGAAATCTATGAAATTACAGAATTGAATGTAAATACAATTAACAAAGTTTTTCTGGAAAAATTAACAAATTCAATAAACTCCTAACCTGATTAATATAAAAAAAGAAAATGCATTCATTGCATTTAAGAAAATGTAGAAAAGGAGGGAAATAAAGGGAGGGAGAGGGAGGGGTGAGAGGAAAGGAGCAAGGGAGGGAAGAGGGGAGAGAAAGAGAGAGAGACCAGTACTAGGAAGTAAAAGTATTTATTACTACAATTTTGCAGATTGGAAGAAGGAAGCCCAGAGCCTGCAATGAAATAGAAATTAAAGAAGACTGTCTTTTGAGAAAGATCAATTGCTGAGATTTTTGGTAATATAACAACAGTGATATGACCTTAGATTTGGCAAAATGGGATTTGTTGGGGTCCTCCAAGAAGTCTTTTTACTAGAGTGAGAAGAGAGATGCCAACCAGTAGTTAGTTGACTAGTTATGGGGGTGATTGTTTGAAAAAAAAATGCTAGGTAAGCTAGCTGGTTCAAGAAGTTTGGTTGTGGAGGAGGAGAAAGAATACCATCTACCTGGAGAGGGGTGTGCAATCACAGTATCCCTTTTACGAGCAAAATATGTTCATGCATCTGCAAAGAAATTGACTAGTCTGCAGAGCATTATTTCTCCTGTTCTATCAAATGTACATGGAGATGAATAAAATGACATCAGTTGTTTTGATCATCTTAAAATTTTGCTGCAATAAACCAATAATTTTTGTTGAATATATCTAATGTCATTTTGTTTGTTTTCATATTTATGTCAATAATAAGGGGACTCAAGGATTTATAATTGTAGCTTATTGATAATAGCATTCACAACAGAACTGACAGCCAATTAGTCAAAGATCCATTGAATAAAGAAAAACTGCAATTTACATGCTATAAACAAAATGAAAGGAGGAAAAAGATTAAAAAATCTTGTAGGTAACTGACCTTTGTTTCAGATAAATGCATTTATGTACATACAAATACATTTAACAATGGTAAATCTATCTTGAATTCAATGGATAAAATGGCCAAAAGTATATAATTATGTCGTTCATTGTGGTAGGCAATTGTCACTTTTAATGCTTTGCACTGTATCATGCCGTAGGCAAATCTCTCTGTGTTCATGAATATTGGAGAGAGAAAGTCGTAAATCTGTAAACCTAGCATAAGCATCTTTCAAGCTGTCTGGCCTCTTGCAATGTTTGCAAAGCTTAACATATATTTTAATCTGTGCACTGCTGTTTTTATTTGCTCCCTTCCATCTTTCTGTCCATCTTCCTGCCCCCGTCTTTCCAGCGATCCATCATTTTTTCCAATTAAGGGCAAGCCAGATGACAGACATGACAGGCACTCACTGTCCGATGCCACAGACTCTAAGTAGAAGTAATTGCTGTGCATGAACCTGAAGCAGTGCGCCAGTGCTGCCGCCACGGGTCCCCATGATGGAAGCCTCCTTGTCTGAGTAACAGGCATGGGATGAAGTGAAGAGTAGAGACGGTGAAAGCACCCTCAGAAATGCTCATTTGAGAGAATTCTTTTTATTTTTACCAGCTGAGAGTAAAATTTATGTTTCTCTGAATTTATAATTGAGGAAATCATTTAATAATGGACACTGGTATACTCTGAACAATAGAGCCCTGCGGGAGGAAATTTTTGAGAAAATGTTACAGGATTTATGTGCAGAAGTGTCCTTGATTTTCTCTTGTCATAGGACTTGTCATTAGAAATAAGGAAACAGTAGCTTGCAGCTGAGCCATAATAATGATATCTATTTACTCAGCCATGACTACAGAGTGAATTGTATATAAAATATTTGATAGACATATACACATTATTTATACATATCACCACATATAAACTACCTCAGAAGGTATTTTTCTCTTTGTAACTGTATGGTACAAGATTTTTAAACCAATGCATTAATCTCTAGCTCTTTAAAATGGAAAAAAAAGTGAGATTCAAAACAAAACTACATTTCAATTGTAGTGAACAATAATATCAGAGTTGACTCTAAGCAATCATTTTACTTGTTCTGGTGTGATATAATCTGTAATGTAATTTTTGTAAAGAGGCAGGAGATGCCACTTTTTACAATGGTATAATAGCTGTTCTAATGCCAAAATTATTGTCTTTCATATAGTTCACCCAAATAAAGGGCCTGGGATTTATCTTAGAGAAATGACTTTTTCTGTGTATGGGGCAGGAAATGTGCCAGATGAATCTGACAGGCACTATGACACCAGAAAAAATCGGTGACATCAACAATAATCGGTTAGTATCCTGCTCGAAACTAACAGGATAATGTCAAATGGTCCCAACAGTCAGCTTAAATAGAAACATGTAGGCCAATGATGAGAGTTGAATATTTAAAAAAAAAACACTCTATAGTTGATTAAAATGTTTCAGTGTAGATAATGAGTTGGTGAAGATAATTCATAGAAAGAATAAAAATGTAACATCAAAATGATAAAATTATTAGAATTTCCTAAAGCATCAACTCTTTACTCCAAAAATAGATAATAGTAAAGAAATACACATATTATGATCTTTTTGGTAGGAACTATATTTTAAGATAAATAGCTTTGAAGATAATTGTTCTTAAAAATGGATTTTATACCAGGCTGCATTCCCACCAAAAACTATTGTGAAAAACAGTATGGAGTATCCTCAAAAAATTAAAAATTGATCTCCCTTAGACCCAGCAATTCCATTTCTAGGAATATATCCTAAGGATCCCAAAACACCAAAACAAAACACACACACACACACACACACACACACGTGTGTGTGTGTGTGTGTGTGTGTGTGTGTGCACCCCTATGATCATAGCAGTGCTATTTACAATAGCCAAGATTTGGAAATAGTTTTAAGTGCCCATCAGTAGATGAGTGGGGAGAAAAATCCTGTAGTACCTGTATAAAGTGGAATACTATGCAGCAGTAAAAAAAGAAGAAACCCTTATATTTTGCAACAACATGGATGGATCTGGAGAATATTATGAACTACATGAATTATGAATATTATGAATTATAGTCAATCACTGAAAGACAAATACCACATGATCTTATTTATATGTAGAATCTAATGAACACAATAAACTAACAAAATAGTAAAAGAATGATTAGATACATGAAACAGACTGTCAGCTGCTGAAGGGGAGGGGAGAATGGGAGAAAGATGGTAAAGAGATTAACCAAAAAATGTGTGTGTATAACCTTTGGATGTGGACCACAATTAGCAATACGGGGATTTGCTTAGGGAGAGGAGAGGGTGGGACTCAGTGGAATGGGGAAAAGGAGAAAAAGTAGGCACACCTGTAATAGCATAAACAATATAAATGAATAAATATAAAAAAATTGATTTTTTCATCATAATTGAAAAATAAATGATCAAATCTAAATAACTTTTTGAAAAATCTATGTTAAAATAACTGATTTGGGTTAGTTAAAATTAGATGATGAATTTGTAAGCTATTGATCTTTCTCTTTTTGTGAATACCTGAAAATTTTATAATTGAAAAGTATTTATTTTTTCTTCATTAACATTTTATCTATTCACAGCATGACTGAGTGGGATTTATCTTTGGAATGGAAGGTCGGTGTGGTATATAACAATCAATCAATGTAATATACCATAGTAAGAGAAGGAAGGGCGGAAAAAAATACATGATCATCTCAATTGATGGAGAAAGAACATTTGACAAAATTCAATGCTTTTTCATAGTAATAATGTGCAAAAAACTATGAATAAAAGAAAATTACTTCAACATAATAAAAGTCATATAGGAAAAGCCCACACCTAACAGCATGCTCACTTATAAAAGACTCAAATATTTTCCTCCAATATAAAGAGCAAGGTAAAGAAGCTTTCTCCTACCACTTCTGTTCAACAGAGTACTAGAAGTCAACTGTAGCAATGAGAGGAGAAAAATACATGAAAAGGATTTAAAATGGAAAAGAAGAGGTAAGGTTATCTCTGTTCACAGATGACATATTATGGAGATGTAGAAAACCCAAATAATTCCATTAAAACGAAAATAATAGAACTAATAAATTAATTCAACTAAGAGGATAAAAAATTAACAGATGGAAATGAATTGCATTTTTATTTTCCAAAAATGAATAATCAAAAAGAAATTAAGACAATCATCTA
Organism: Tonatia bakeri; assembly: GCA_004024845.1. NCBI lineage: Eukaryota > Metazoa > Chordata > Mammalia > Chiroptera > Phyllostomidae > Tonatia > Tonatia bakeri. The sequence goes on along the minus strand of PVIA01002319.1, from coordinate 68,307 downwards.
ATTTATAACAGCTTCAAAATGAATAAAATACATAAGAATAAATGCAACCAAGGAAGCAAAAAATATATGCACTGAAATTCAACAAATTAAAGAGGACATATAAATGGAAAGAGATCCATGTTTAGTGATGGAAAGCTTAATATTGTTAAAATATCAACACTACTCAGAGCAAACTACAGATACAATGCAATCATGATTAAATTTTTATATTATTTTCAGAAATAGGAAAATTTATTCTAAAATTTATATGGGAATTTAAAGGGACCTCACATAATAAAATAATCTTGAACCAAAACAAAGTTGAAGGTCTCACATTCACTCATTTTAAAACTTACGATAAAGCGGTGGGGTATTAAAACAGTGTCATCCTGACACAAGATCAATGAAATACAATAAAAGCCCAGAAGTGAGCTGCCACATATATGGTCAACTTTATTTTGACAAGGGTGTCAAGACCATTCAATGGGACAAGAACAACGTTTTCAATAAATGTTTTGGAAAAGTTATTCACATGCAAACAAAAAATAACTTTGGATGTCTACCAAACACAATACACAAAAATCAACTGAAAATAAATCAAAGACCTAAATATAAGTTTTAAAACTGTCTAACTCTTAGAAGAAAACATAGGGGCAAATTTTTATGATGTTGGATTTGACACTGCCTTATAGGATGTGGCACTAAAATCATAGGCAACAAGAGAAAGATTAGATAAATTTTACCCCATCAAAATTAAAAATCCTTGTGAATCAAAGGATACTATCAACAGTAAAAATACAACCCATGGACTGTGTGAAACTATTTTCAAATTATATATCTCATAAGTGATTGCTGTCCAGAATCTACAAATACCTTCTACACCTGAACAATAAAAATACAGGCAGAACAATTAAAGCATAGAGAACTTGAGTGGACACATCTCCAGGGAGGATATACCGGTAGCCCATGAGCATATAAAAGGATGTTCGATATCACTAATCTTCAGAGAAATTTAGACTAAGACCATGTTGTCAAAAATAAATAAATAAATAAATAAATAAAGGTAAAGGTGTTGGCAAAGATGTGGAGAGGTTAGGGTCCTTGCTCTTTGCTTATGGGTGTATGAAATGGCATGGTGGCTCTGGAGAATAGTATGTCTATTCCTCAAAAATTGCACATGGGTCCAGTAGTTCTACTTGTAGGTATGTTCCCAAAGGAGGTGGAGTGAGGACTTGAACAGGTACTGTACACCCATGTTCATGGCAGCAGCTTTCACAGTAGCCAGGGAGTGAAAGGCAACCCAAGCACTCATGGATGGGAGCACAAACAGAATGTGGTCTATGCAAACTGTAGATTATTGTTTGGGCTTGAAAAGAAAGGGAATCCTGGTATATGTTAGGGCATCAATGAACCTAGATGAAGTAGGCCAGTTGTAGAAGGATAAATATTGTATGATTCTACTTGGGTGGGATTGCCCAGAGTGGTGAGTTTTGTAGAAACAGTGAATAGTAGTTACGAGGGGTTGTGGTGGGGGATTGGGATTTGGTATTGAATGGGCACAGAATTTCAACTGGGCAAGGAGGAGGGGTTCTAGAAATAGTGATGATGGTTGCACAGCAAAGTGGGTGTGCTTGATGGATTGTGAGATGGTGGATTTTGTATTGGGTATATTTTGTCACAATAGAAGAAAAGGAATGAAACCTATTAATAATATACATTTTTAAAAAATTAGAAATATACCAAGCATTTATATAAAAATACTGTTTACAAAGAAAAAAGTTGGCATGGGTAGCTTTATATTATCCCTTCAGAGTTACAAACTCTACCTTTCTCAGTAATTTCTGAAGGTAAATATGGATCGAAGCTTTTCACACTTGTTAATTAATAACATAAGCAAAGATCTTTTTGAATTTTCACATGCCCAATATTGTATCAGTAACAGGCATGACTAAAAGAAAAATTAGGGGCAAAACAAAAATAAAATCATCATCATCAACTGTCATATATGCACTTATACCAGTAGTCAGCAAACTGTTTCTTTAAAACACTGAACAGTGAATGTTTAAGGTTTTGCAGACTATGTGGAAATTGTTGCAACTCTGTACCTCTTCTGTTGTAGGATACAAGCAGCCATGAGAAACACCTAAATGAATGTATGGGCTTGGCTGATTCCAATAAAACTTTATTTACAGGAATATTCACTAGCCAGCCCTGTGTAGAGTGTTGACCATAATCTTTACCATGTAATAAGTTTGACTTTCAGGAGTTCCAGCTTTCCTTTTGGCACTCAGGGGGGGCTACAGGCTAGGCTAAGTTTAATGTAATTAGGCCTATGGATTGCACTGACAAAATGCCTCGGTCATGGTAGCAGTCATAATTGGGTTTGAAAATCATTCTAGATCTATTCCTTTCCCATTATCTTTCAACTAAGCATTGTCATGTGACTTGCAATGGCTAAGGAAATGTGAACAGAAGCATTATGTGGATTTCCAATAGGAAATTTTGAGATTCAGATGCAATTTCCCATGTAGCCTTCTCCCTACTGCAGCAATATGGAAAACTGTTAAGATTGAGTCTCTATCACCTTAGATTCTTGAGCGGCAGTTTATACAGAGAAAGTCCCTGTAGTATCACAATAGGAATGTTTAACTGGCAAGAAATATATTTTGGTTGGGTTACCCAAAGTAGATTTTGTGGCTGTAAATTGTCACAGCATAATTTCATCCATCCTGCTTGATATTAGATTAATAATTGTGTAATTTCTAAATTTACATTAATTATAAATTATAATTTGCCAATATCTAAAGCAATAATTATGGGAGTTCTCTATTAAAGGGCATGGGCAGGGTTGCATCTGAATAGGTTTAGTGATGAAACACTTTGGAAATTGAAGTCTTTCTGAAGCAGATATAAGCCAGATAACATAGGCTTTCTTACTCATGGAGCCCAAACTTGGTGTTTATTTGGAGTGCCATAAAACTATATTAATGAAATTTCTGTAACTTTTATGTAAATCCTGATCATGTAGTATGAAAATTAGATTACAATGCATACATTATAATGCTAATTTTAATACTGAGGCACGTCAAAATAAAGTGATTTTCTTATGTGCATGTAAGAAAATGAAGGATGAGTCAATCATTTTTCTTCTCTCTGCCTGCTGAGAAAGCTTATCCCAATTATAAAGCATAGTATTTTTATTATAGTTTGATTTAATAAAACTTTATTCAGATAGAAAAAAATCCAAACCAATGTATAAATCTATAAACATAACATAAATTCTAAAAGTAATAGGGTCAAAGTATTTGTGATGGGATGTTTTTAATTCATGCAGTACATTTCACTGCAGTGTAAGCTCTACTTTAAAATATTTAGTTATACACCATCATCATTAACATTTTAAAAAATCCAAACCTAGTATTGAATATCTGCAGCATATCAGCCGAGTCTCTGAGTTTTATGTACCTGTTCAGTCAGTGAAACATAGCATTTGTCATCTTAGTTTATGTGCAGAAAACGCTGAGAGAATCTTATTACGTATTCTTTGCTACAGGTATAGACAAATGGTGATGACAAGTTGCGAACCCAAAAACCGTATTTAACTGTCTATTAGAATAAGTTGAACATTGAGAGTGAAAACATTTATTAATAACACTTCTGATTCATGCTGTGTTGGGGAATGCATGACAGAGAGAAGTGACTCCTGACAATCAGCACACACCTGGGAAAACAAACGGTGAATACCTTTGCAACCTTTGTCGCCTCTTATTTGCTTTACATTTGCCATTGGTTTTAATGAATAGGAGCTGGGTTCCAACAAATCTCTGCAGGGCTCTTCCACTCAGCTCTGCTCTGCACTTCCGCTGCTCGCACATCTGCTGGAGCCGTCAGCTATAATAAGTGTACATTTTGAGTCTTAAGAGGATCTGCAAGTTGAGTACAGGCAGCACCAAAGTAAATACCCAACACAGTTTTAATACATTTTTCAAATCCCGTTTTAGGAATATTTGTCCCTGAGATCAGTGTATGTGAAATCTTAAGAAAAGTCTTAAAAACATCTGCCCAAGACGCAGATGTCTTACTGACTTCAAAGGTGATATGTGATAATCCACCCTGTGTTGTTGAGTATCAATTTAGTCAGAGGCTGGGAATGCTAATGATGTATCCTTTAATTCAAGTAAATATATTAGCTGACTTATTTTGCCTTAACAAAGAATGTGTTTATTACATTTTTATAGTGTGTATATATAGCTTATTTTGGGTTTTATTTTTCAGCCTCTGCTTATTTCCAAAGTTACTTAGGTCAATGCTTATTCCCCACTCCAACCCCTTACATTGTGGGATTCTCCAGCCTTCTATATGATCTTTAAAAAATTGGTGTATATTAAGGTTCCCTTTTCATGCTGTAAACCTCTGTGGCTGTTAACAAATGCAGAGTATCATGTATTCACCACTACAATGTCATACAGCATAGCTTCACTCTCCCGAAAACCTGTTCGCATGTGGGCTATACTTACTACATATGGATATGTGACTATCTGAGTTTAGTACTACAGGTGTTTAACAGTTGTAGGTTGCTATGAAGAGGTAAATGAAGAGGTTTAATGTACTTGGTATAAATACATATGTATATTTATACATATATATTATAATATCACATGAAGTATACTTTTAAGAACACCCAAATGCACAAACCCTAAAACTATTAAGTATCTGAAACAATCTCTCTACGTATATTTAATACGTTTTGTGTAGGGGATTTCTTACTTGTGCTTTTTGGATTTAGGTAATTGTGCTAGTATGCTAGGGCTGCCATAACAAACTAACAGAATACCATGTAACAATATACCATAGACTGGGTGATTTAAACAATCGAAATCTGTTTTCTCATAGTTCTGGAAGCTGGATGTCTAAAGTCAAGCTATCAGCAGGTTTGGTTCCTTCCTGATACTTCTGTCCTTGGCTTGCTGCCTTCTCTCAGTGTCCTCCTGTGACCTTTTAATGACAGCAACCTTATTGGATTAGAGCCCCACCCTCCTAACCCCCTGCAGTGTTAATTACCTCTTTGAAGGTCCTATATCCAAATACAATCACATTTGGGGTTAGGACTTTAATAAGTGATTTTTGTGAGCAGGCCATAAGTCAGTCTAAACTGTACTTCACCCCTTCATTGTTATTTTACGTATTGGCTTGACCAAAACATTCATTCAGTTTTTTTCCATAAAATGGTTCCAGTAGTGCTTAGTTGTCTTTAACTTCATTCAATTTTGTTAGATTGCATTGTGACAGCTGTCATATCACCGTGCATTTAAAAACATAACATCGAAGTTAGTGAATTTTTTGTTTCCATTCTAATGTTGAAAGTGGAAGAAAACATGCAACATTTTCAGCATATTAGGCTTTGTTATTTCAAGAAAGGTAAAAACACAACTGAAACACAGAAAAACATTTGTGCAGTGTATATAAAAGCTGCTGTGACTCCTCAAATGTGTCAAAAATAGTTTGTGAAGTTTCATGCTGGAGATTTCTTGCTGGATGAAGCTCCACGGTTGGGTAGTTCAGTTAAAGTCAATAGTACTCAAATAGAAACGTTAATTGAGAACAATCAACATTATACCACGTGGGACATAGCCGACATACTCAAAATATCCAAATCAATAAAGTTATTGGTGAAAATGAAAAATGCATATTTTATTTTACAGAAAAAAAATACAGACTTTTTGGCCAACCCAATACATATATATTTGTATTTGCTACTTTTTTGTTTAGATATAAAGCCTATAATATATGACCTACACCATTTCACTATTTGTGTGTGTGTGTGTGTGTGTGTGTGAGTTGTATACCACATATCTACTTAACTTGGATAAGAATTGCAGGTTCACTGGCTTATGAAATTCAGTTCATTTATAATCAGTTTCACATACCACTTCAGTGAGAACAGAAAATTAACTTTTCTAGATGAACAAAACCAAAATGGAAAGAAATTTTAGTTCTTAAAAAAGCTTTGTAAATGAATGTGTGTCACATATTTCATTTAATTTATTCCAACAAACATTAAAATATCTGTTTCTCTGTAAAGATGTTTGCAGCTACCAAATGGAGTAGCCATCATATTCTTAAAAAATCAACATAATTATGACTATGCTTTATTGAGATCAATTGATTCTATTACAGTATTAAAATGAATTGAAAGAATCTTCAGAGAAATGGGAAGAAATAGTTATAAGTTACTGAAATTTGAGCTCCACGAAGGCAGTGTTTTGTTGCCATGGTTTTTGCCCATATATACAAGTAGGAAAAAAATCTAGTAGCATTACATTTTAAAATGACTCTACATTGATTTTATACTTCCCCAAAGTGTTTGGCAATTTTCAACATTGTACCTATATTCCAGGCACTTCTCTAGGATTTAGGAATGTATCTCTAGATACAAATGCTGCCCTCACAGAATTTCACTGTAGCATGAATACAGATCATAATCAAACACTTCTTTTAATTTGGGTTCCCTTTTCAGTATTTGTGAGTCCTTGACCTGACAGAGGGTTATCAGTATTCAGTACACAAAAGCATTTATATAATCTCTAAACTATAAAATGCACATCTAACAATTGTATCTATATGAGTTTGGAGGATCATGCCATGTCAGAGAGTAAGTGCAAGAAAACAAACAAAAAAGAAAACATACGATGATGTTGAAGGGGTCAGGGAACCAACTGAAAGAGCTCCCAATCACCCAAATGGAATAATTTGTGCATCAAAATAAATATAATAATATTGGACTATAACAAAGTTTAAAATTAATATCAATGAGGCCTTACTGATATCAATGAATACTAAATTGCAAATAATTTATGCACATATTCTACCCTTGAAGAAGGGGGGGAAACCCCATTACTTGAGGGGAGACTGTGTGTAGTGATTTCCTTCCAAAGAATATAGTATAGGGGCTGGAGTGTGAAGGTAGAATAGTAAACACTTTACAGAGAAAAAAACAAGAAAAACTACTTCAGTTGAGTGGTCACAGTCAACACCAACAGGGCTAAGTCATGTTGATAGTATATGACCTTTTTAAAAATATTTATTTATTTATTTTTTAGAGAGAGGGAAAGGGAGGGAGAGAAACTTGATGTAAAAGAGAAACATCGATCAGTAGCCTCCCACACAGCCCCCACCAGGACTGAACATGCAACACAGGCATGTGGCCTCATTCGGAATTGAACTGGTGACATTTCACTTTATGGGATGACATCCAATCAATTGAGCCACATGAGTCAGGTAAATAGTATATAACCTTGATATGGTATAATGAAAATATCACTCTACTTCTGTGATCTTCCTTCCCCAAATCCTAAACTTCAGGTTAATATCAAACAATGCTCAACTTAGGAACATTCTGCAATACCTGAACAGTTCTCAAAACTGCCAAGGTCATTAAAATAAATAACATATGAGAATCTGTCACAACTGAAAAGAGCTTAACTAGGGAACATGACAACACTATGCAATGTGGTATCGGGATGAGTTCCTGGAAAAGAAAAAAAAAGACATTAGGTAAAAATCAAGCAAATGTGATCAAAGTATGGAATTTAGCTGATAATTATTTAATAATCATACAGTGCTTTGGGTTTGTTAATTGTGACAAACGAGTCATACTAACATGATGTTATGATCGGGGCTACTAGATATGAAGTATGTGGGGAACCTTCTGTGTTGTCTGCACAGTTTTTTCTGTAAGTCTAAAACTGTTCCAGAAGTTGACTACTAAATATATGAGTATAATCAGTAATTTTAAGTCAATAACAGGCTTGTGGGGTTCAGAGGGCAATCCCTGGAAATAAACACACACAATTAAGTCTGTACAGAATGAATGGGACTAAGCATTCTTTTTTTTTTTTAACAAAGAAACAAAGTTATATTCACAACTGATGTTTGTACACCTAGAAAATTCAGTGTGTATTTTTTTCTTTTTAAAATTATCTAAATTTTTGAAATATTTACACTGAGTCAAAATAAAGAGGCAAAAGAATAGAAAGGTAAAAGTGGAAGCTTTAAAAATAGATCATACCTAATGGATACTATTCTTCACACTTGGCCAAAGTTGTGCAAGAAAATAACTATTTGTCCTGTGTGATTTCTTAAAATATGTTAAGAACTGGTAAAGCAGAGACTTGAAAAATCAGAGCAGACACTAGGAATAAAAGTGTTTATACCTATTTAATACCTGATTATTAGACTGGCATCCCTAAAATACAGAATGGCAAAGACAGTGTTTCAACAGAATGTTTAGACTATGCACCTTGCTGTGTTTCACAGCAGGAAGAAGATACCCCAGAAACAGGCAGAGTGCAAGTTACGCAAACCAGAATATCTTGATAACACTGCCGAACCCTGCACCACACAAGGAACAAGCTGGAAGGAAGGAAGGAAGGAAGGAAGGAAGGGAGGGAGGGACGGAGAGAGGGGAGAAGGAGTGAACACTCACCCCTGGAAGCCAGCCTCACTGCCTGGCTTCCTGTCACCTGGGAGCCCAAGTGCCCTGTGACTATGGAGGTCAGTGTATACATCTCCACTTTGGACGGATTCCATTGCATTCCCCATGACCCGGCTCCAAAATCACATCCTTCATGACACCTTCCATGAAACTACCAGAAAGTTAACAGCCTCCCCTCTGTGTCTCCGCCCCTCCACAGTGTTCCCAGCATTGTGTTCATTGTGTTAGTCCTTCAATCTCTATGTACTATATTCCAGGCTCATATCTCTATCTCATAATTCCCTGAACTGAACGATAGCAATGCCTGCTACCCTGCTAGACTCAGACTAGCACTTGATGGTCTCCTCATACAATGAAGGGAGGAAGAGGACCCAGCATTTACTCCTCCCCACCAGTCCTATTTTCAGTACCTGTCATTAACTCACATTTTACAAATGTGAGGTCACTTGTCTGAGGTAATACAGATGGTAAAACTTTCCTTAGCCTTTTCATGCAATGGATTATATTGATTGTAAATATTAAGCCAGCTTCAATTACCTGGGATAAATCATATTTGGTCATCATGTATAATTCTTGTTATACATTTTTGAATTTGATGTGTTATAATTTTGATTAGAATTTTTGCACATGCTTATAAGATATACTGATCTGTAGTTTTGTTGTTATCTGTAGTTTCGGTCTGGGGTAATTCTGGCTTCATATATTGAGTGAGGAAATGTTCCCTCTTCTATTTTCTGGAGATTAATCAGTTTACGTAAATGTTTGGTGGAATTCGCCAGTGGGAAAATCTGAGCCTAGTGTTTGCACTTCTAGAAGGACAATTATTTTTTGAATTTCTGTGATAGATATGGGCCTATTCAGATTATCTATTTCTCCTTGTGTAAATTTTGATAGATTGTGTCCTTCAAGCACTAGCCCAATTCATTCAAATAATCAAATTTGTATTAATATATTTTTACATTATATTCTGTTACCTTGTCAAATGATGGTCACTGTTCCATTTCTGGCATTGGTAACTTATGTCTTCCTTGTATTTTTATTTTTAGCTTGGCTGGAAGTTTATCAGTTATAATAGTTTTTTCCAAGAACCGTCTTTTTGGTTTTATTGATTTTCTCATTTTCTCTATTGATTTTCTCTATTTCTTATATTAAACTTTATTGATTTCTGCTTTAAGTTATTTCTTTCTTCTTTTTTATTTGGGTTTACATTGCTCTTCTTTACCTAATATCCTGGGGTGAAAGCCCACATTTGGTTTTAGATCTTCCTCCATCACATGCACATTTGGTGTTACAAATGTCTTTCTCAGCACCACCATCAATGCATCCCACATATTTTGACAAGTTGTATTTTCATTTTCATTCAGTTCAAAATAGTTTTAACATCTCTTGGCATTTCCTCTTTGACACATTTGTTATTTCTAAGGGTGTTGTGTAATATCTGAATGCTTTGGGATTTTCCAGCTACTTTCTGTTATTGGTCTCAAGTTCCATTTTGTTCTGAGAGTATACTTTGGATGATTTCAATTATTTTAGGTATGTTGATGTGTCTCATGGCCCTAAATGTGGCCCTTCTTGGTTCATGTTCCATGTGATATTAAGAAGGATGTGCACTCTTCCATTGTTGGATAAGTATTCTATACATGCCAATCAGATCCAGACAATTGATGCTGCTTCAGTTCAACGACATCCTTACAGATTTTCTGCCTGGATCTGTCAATTACTGAGAGAGGTCTGTTGAAGTCTTCAACTATAATAATAGAGTTGTTTATTTCATCTTGTCATTCTATCAGCTTTTCCCTCACGTATTTTTGTGCTTCGCTGTTAGGCACGCACACATTAAGGATCATTAAATCTTAGAAAATTGAGCCCTTTTTCATTATGTAATGTGCCCCCTTATTCCTGATAAGTTTCTTTGCCTGAAGTTAGCTTTGTCTGATATTAATATAGCTACTCCAGCTCTCTCTTCATTCGTGTTAGCATGGTATATATTTTCCTTTGCTTTACTTATAATCTAGCTGCATTTTCTCTCTTTTAATTGGGTTTCTTATCAACAACATATAGTCATTTCTTGTTTGTTTTTGCATACTGTGCCATTTTCTGTTTTTAAATAGTTCTATATAATTCATTCACATTTAAAGTGATTATTTACATAGTTCGATTAATCTCTTCTCTTTCTGTATTTTTTCTTTGTGCTTTAAAAAAAAATCTTCCACTCTTTTTTAACATTCTCTTGTTTAATTTGAGCATTGTATATGATTTTGTTTTATCTCATTTCTTACCAAATCAATTATACTTCTTTGTAAAAATGCTCAAACTTGCAATATACATTTGTGACTAATTCAAGGTAACTTTCAAATAAGATTGTAATAATTTATGAGTAGTGTAGGTACTTTATGACAATATTTCAAATTCATCCCTTCATGCCTTGTAACATTGCTGTCATTTATTTCATTTGTTAAGAAACAATGATCAGCCAATATATTATTGCTGTTATTAGTTAGAACCATTATTTATTAAAGCAATCATGATTAGAAAAATAAAAGTTTTTATTTTACCTTCATTTATTCCTTCTTGTAGATTTCAGTTTTGGACATATACTTTCTTTCTTTAAGTACTTTTGAAAGTTATTAAATACTTAAAACATTTTTGAAAAGTAGGTTTAATGGTGACAAAAACCCTTATTTTTATTAGCTTAAGAAAGTCTTTACTTTTCCACTTTTGAAGAATAACTTACCTTGATACAGAATTCTAGGCTGATGATTTCTTTCTTTCAACATTAAAAATTTTTCAGTCCCTTTTCTTTGCTGCCATTATTTAGGACAAAAAATCTGCTGTAAGTCTTGTACTTCTTCCCTCATATGCAAGGTATTATTTTTCTGTGTGTTTTTCATGATTTTCTTTTTGTCTTTAGTTTTTTAGAAGTTTGGACTTGGCATGCCAAGGTGAAGGCTTTTTGTTATTTAGCCTGCTTGGAGTTTTTCAAGTCCTTTATCTGTCATTATTTTTGGTGTCTGCCATTATTTTGGAAACATTCTTAGCTATTTTTACCACACATATTTTTTCTGCTTCTTTTATTTTTGTCCTCCTGGTATTCCTAATACATATATATTATACCTTTTATAATTGTCTTACAGCTTTTATGTATTTATTTACAGTTTTTCCCCTATTTTTCTCCAAGCACTTCAGCTTGGAGTTCCTAGTAACATATCTTTAAGCTCAGTAATTCTTTCCTCAGTTATATCAAGTCTACTAATGAGCCCATGAAAGGTATTCTTTATTTCTGGTATTGATTTTGATTTCTGCATTTTCCTTTGTATTTTTTCTTAGATTTTTTTCTCTGCTTACATTGCCTATTTGTTGTTGTAAGCTGCACATTTTTTTTTATTGCAGTTGTATTAATGACATTTTAAACTTCCAAACTGATATCTTCAACATGTTTGTCACTTCTGAGTTTGGTTCTGTTACTTGGTTTGTCTTTTTAGACTATGATTTTTCTTGCCTTTTATTATTCTTTTTAATTTTTATCCATGTCAGACATATTGTATTGGTAAAGGGAAGTGAGGTAAATAGACTTATAATGTGACATTTTATGTTTTCCTGGCTTGGAGTTAGGGCATTTTTACTGACTGATATAACTATAGCTTTCAGAGGGTTTAATTTTTTCTAGTGCTGTTGATTACTTTCTGTATTTTATTTTGCCTTTTGATTTTGTATTATTAGGTTCTCCAGAGGAAAATACAATAGGGTGGAAATTATCTATAGATAGAAACAGAAACAGACACAGATAAAAATACATGGCCAAGGAGTGTATTTCAGAGGCATTTTACAGGAACTGCTATGTCATTGTAGTGACCCTCTAGTCCAGTGTCTGCAGGGCAGGCCAGCATGCTGGAACAGTCAGCAACAAGTGAAGTTACAGTCTTGTGCACAAAGGCTGGATACTCGGCATAATTTTTCAGTTTCAGAATAAGGCAGAATCTCTTCTTTGGAGACCCCAGTTTTAGCATCTTAGCTCTTAAGGATTTCAACAGATATGGGAGTTCAACTCTCATGTGGAGGGAGAGATTGCTTCAATCAAAAAGTCCACTGATTTAAGTGTTAATCATACCTAAAATACACTTTAAGAACAACACCAAGACTGGTGTTTGACCAAACAACTGGTTCTCATAACCTAGCCAAGTTGACAAATGGTATGAACAATCACAGATTTCCCTGTAAGTTTCTCCTTCATTAGTCTTAGCCTTACTGATCTGACTGCTGTAATATCCTGTCATTTCTTTCAAAGAGCCTAGGCCCTTCAGCTGCCATCTTCACAAGCTCTTCTCGGCACCCCCCCATTCTCTACCCCGTCACTTAGTTAAGACAGAAATGCTGGTGTGTGCCCGCGTTGGGGATTTCCCTTTCCCCCATGCAGATCAGGTTGTATGCTACAGGAGTGTAGTATATACTCCTCAAGGGCAGTTGTGAACTGCTGGATACTGAGACGTTCCACACAGTTACTTTTCTGCTGGTCATATCTCAAGACGTTATTAAAAATGCACTCGGAAGGTAAGGTTTCTCATCAGATTTGGGAAGTTTGAGGCCATTATTTGTTCAAGTACATTTTCTGTCCATTTCTCTCGTCTTCTGGTCTTCTCACTATGCACGCATCTGCATACGAGACGGTATCCCACAATTTGTCCAGCACTCTCATTTTTCTTTTTCTTTTTTAGATGGTTTTTGCTGTTCCTCACTCTGATGATCATTTCTTACCCATCTTCAAGTTCATTGTTTCTTTGGCCAATTTATGTCTGGTATTGAGCTCTTCTAGTGAAACATCAATTTTAGTTATTCAGCTTTCCAAATCCAGGGTGTATATTCTTTATTTTATTAGAATTCTATGCATTTTGATAACCTCCATTTGGTGATGCATCTCTTGTACCTTTTCTTTTAGTGCTTTAGCCCCAGTTCCAGTGGCTCACTGAGCATATACAACAGGAATGTGTCTAGTAAATCCAATGCTTGAGCTTTCTTGTGAGGAGTTTCTATTGACTGCTTTTTGCTTGAGTAATGTCTAAAAATGTTTAAGTATTTTATAAATTTTGTTACTACTGATAATAGGATATTTAAAATAATATTAATGTGTCTACTCTGGAAATCATATTCCCCCTCTGATTTTCTTACTGTTGCTGTTTGCTGTTTTTATTGTTCTTTTTTGTTTAGGAATTTTCTAGACTAACTGTACAATGTCTGTATTCTTTGTTGTACATATCTGCTGAAGTCTCTACTTGGCTAATCTCATAGTAGAGAGAGATACTTAAATACCTTGAACTAATAAGTTTCTAAGCCTTTGTCAACAGGCTGCGTGTGTGTGTGTGTGTGTGTGTGTGTGTGTGTGTGGTGGTGCATGTGTTCAATGCTTTAGCCAGTGATTGAAAACTGTGTCATAACTTCACATATTGCTTGTCTTAGCCTCAGAGTCAGGGATTACATCACCTTGTCCAGTCTTTTCTGGGCCTGCACACAGTCCTATACATGAACATGTACATGAACAGAGAAGTACGGTGTAGCTTTTCAAAGCATTTTTCGTACTTTCTACTTCTTCCTCTGAGGATTTTCCAGAAAACTCATGATTTGTTTTATTAATGATTATGTTTAATTCTATAAGTACTGATAAATTTCATTTGTTATGAGGTTTTTTTTTTAACTTTTAAACATTTTCCCATTAATGCAATAGTTATTGTCTCCATTTTTCTAATAATGGCACAGATAGCTAAAGATGTAAATTCCAGAGCTCCAAGGATTAAATTATTGATTAAATAATTTAACTGTAATTATATATGGATTGTCATACATTTATTGAATGTTATTTATCTTTAGATCTTTGAGTTTATTGTTTTTAATCACAAGAATAAAAATAAGATTCCCTTTAATCTATTTGAATTTAGTTTGCTCTGCTGATTTAAACTTTTATTAGCTTTAGTAGAAAATTTTGTTTTAAATAATGACAATTTAAACTATTTTCTCATACTCACCAATGTAGCTATTGGCACCTTGTTTTATTATAAAATAAAGAGTTTAAATGCTATATGCATTGCCCAAGGGAAAAGTGATGAATACACATACTGTTTCTAATTGAATTTTATAGGTTTTATTATATTAGAAACAAAGCTTTGCACTGGGAGTATATCATTTAATTTGGGCCTAGGATTGCCCTCATTTTGTGGGAAAACCTCTTTTGTTTTAAAGTTGCATTTTTTTTACTTTCAGTCATTCAGTTTCTATACCTTTTTGGAAGTTTTCAGCAATTCTGGGTCACTGAATAAAGTTTTTAAGACATGAGAATACAGTTGAATTTTTGAACCCTTATTTATTTCATGTTATCTAGGCCTCTTTTGTTAAGTAACACAGCATTCTTGAAAAATAATTTACCGTACAGAACAAACTAAAGTGACTTCACAGACCTTGTATAGAAGATGGAAAACATAACTTTCTAAATTTTGTATTTTCTCTTGTTAAACCTGTTCTTTAAAGCAGTGTTTATAAGTAACTTAAAAAACAAACAGTACATTGCAACATTGATTCTACAATACCTTAATAGATATTATAATAGAAAAATTGCATAATAAGCAGTCAATAGCATTTCAGAAATTTTGCTTATAAATCTTTAGGTTTATTTACAGCAAGAATTCTCTGTACATTTGTAAATTTTTGAAAAACATGTTATTTTAGTTTCATCAATCTGCCTGCCAATTTTCATTTTGACTAAAAACATATCATAAAATATTTTATTACTATTCTAGAATATCATTAATTTTAGAAGACCAGAAGAGATTTTGCTTTTAATATTTTTTCAACCCAAATCAAACTACTTAAATCAACAATTATAAAATATATTCAAATTTTATTTAAAAATAAGTCAGTGAATTGAGTATTGCAAACACACAATACAGTATTATGTACTAGGTATCACCAATTTCCCACTTTACCTCACTACCCGTGTTAGGCCACAAAACAACTCATTTTCCCCCAGGCCAAAGTATTAAAATATTTACTGTGCTCAGTTTCTTCCAAGGCTTTTATCAATATTTCAAGGGTAGCAAGTCATGCTCCTGGGCCTCATGGGAACTTAGGCTTTGACCACCTTCATAGTTTCATCTTTCGAACTGAAATACATTTTCTTATCTATGTTTTCCTTTAATGACCTATTCATCAGATTAGGAACTAATCTCAAACTGATTTTTCCAATTTTCTTTTGGCCATGTGGCATGTACTGGGGACTTTAATTGTAGCTGGATAAACTGATGTCTTTTGGGTAGTGTGCAGAATTTTTGATTGAACAAAACACATATGTGTATCTAGGGTGTATTTTATATATATATAATATATATAAAATATATATGTATATATAATATATGTATAATATATATATATAAAACCTTCTGATTCCTTACTTTGACATGTGCAACCCAGGGCAATAAGAAAAAGAAAAAGGAGGAGTGAGACAAAGTTTTCCTCTTATTACTTCTTTTAATTTTTGTCTTTTCTTTTTTAACCAAGCTAAATACTTTATTGAAGACCTTCCTTATCACAAGCAAAGGGATACAAGGTCAGTCCAGTAGGTCATCACTTGACACAAGGAAGATGGCGAGCTTTGGGTCCCATGTACTTGATTGGTCCTTGTGCAGACTTACACTCCAAACCAGCACTGTGGTTGGCAGTGCAGGGGGTCGTGGTTCAAGTTCTCCTCCTTCATCTTCGCTGTGGGTGGAAAATGGCTTTGTCTAAGGATTACAAAATGGAGTATGATTAGCATTTTTCCAGTGGCAGGGTTTGGACCTGATGCAGAGTTGGGGTCAAAACAGAGTTCAGGTTCTCACACTCTCTCTGCTGTGACTTCAGGAAGGTGCTCAGCATGCTGACTTATGACAAAGTAGATGAAGACAACGGACATGTGAGCTGAGCCCTCCTTGCTTAGGACACTTTCCAACACGGGCAGACTGATGGTGGCTGGGACCCACCTGGCCCAGAAACCTGGGACCCAGCAGCCACCTCAACTTTTGATTTGGATTGAAGCTCTCATTGTGCCTTTGATAAATGCAATATTTCTAGAGATTAGAAATAAAATATATATCCATGATTAATGATAAAATTATCACATTTAAAATTATTGTGATGGTGGCAAACAGCAAGTTATATTCCTTGGAAAATCAATGCAATGACTTACATGTTCAATAAGTTTGCTCAGAATCTAGAAGAAAATTATGAAAGCTAAGTGAGAAGAAAAATTAAGAGAGATAAATATAGAAAATAAAGTCCAATCTATATCAAAGAACAACTTAATAAAACAGAACTAATGAAATATTGAATGGGATAAATAACTTGTTAACATAGAAGAAGAGTCCACTTGACAAATTTAAAGTATTTTAAAAATTAAAAAAAATTAAATAACATGGTTCCAAAAGCACCAGACAATATTAATAAAGTGCCACAATGGTTACTTTTGCAAACTACAAAGATTTTTTTTAAGTGCAAGTGATCTATTAGTGGATTACCAGTTACCAGTTTCACTCTCCTTGTAACATTTCTGAAGGCACATGTCCAGATGAAGATGATTCTTATCAAACATTTGGTGTGATAACAACATAATGCCACGAAGGAGGGGAAATGTTCTTTGCAAAATGAGTAGATGGAGGTAGACTGAGGAGGGAAAAGACAAAGTGAGTTTTTACCTCATGAAACTGAGAATTCATGAACTAATGCTGATTGAAAAATTAACCACAAATATTCACACTGTGACTTTAGAGCAGATAGCTAGTTTTCCAAAGCTACCAAACAGCATTTCATTTCATGGGACCACTTAGCGAATACTAAAATTCTGTAATATATTCACCCCTCTCTCCTGTGAGTACTGGAGAGTAGTCGGCATTCTTTAGAACATTGGTTTAAAGGAAAGAGACTAGAAAATTAGAAACTTGTTTGCTCTTGCCTGGCATGTTAGTATCTTCTACTAAATTTCTGTCTCCTCCCTGAGGACTTACCCTCTTCTTATAGGGATTTCCTTTAAGAGACGCACTGTGACCCTCCCCCACTGCCCCTCCAAAGTAGTACAAGTACTTCATCCTGTGATTTCTGTCAGGTGGAAATATCATAATAGAATAATGTAAAATGTGTGCTTCAACTAGTAGATCATGAATCGCCTTAGATAGACCTTACAATATAAATCAAAATAAACTCTGGGTGGAATAAAGATTTAAACATTTAAAGCATAAAATTACTGAAATAGTATGACCATATTGAGACTCTGAACTACACAATAAAAGCAGACATACTGAGAGATTTGATTAAGTATCAAAAACTTCAAAAAGTCAAAACAAATCTCATAGTAAAAAATATTTTGCAATGTTAAATAATTAATAGAATGCTAAGAGATTTGACCAATAGAAGACAAATATTACATTGAACAAATGCCAGGAAGAGGAAATTCAGAAAAGTAAATATACAAAAGCTGATAAATAGAGGGGTGCGCAAAGGTAAGTTTACAGTTGTTCATATGGAAAATACAATAATTAATAAAAATAATACAAGAATAGACCCTGTGTTTTGTGTACTCATAACTGTAAACCTACTTTTACCCCACCCTGTATAATGAAATGTTCAAACTGCCTAACATTCAACAAACCAAATTTTGAAATAAAAGTAACATCAGTGTTTTGGTTTTGTTTATACATGGAATTCATAAGATTTTAGACACCTGGCCTGCAACCCAGGCATGTGCCTTGACTAGGAATCACACCAGTGATCTCTCAGTTCACAGGCCAGCACTCAATCCACTAAACCACAGCAGTCAGGGTTTGCTTTGTTTCTGCTTAAAGGCACTTTTGTTAACATTTTGATACATACATTTTAATATGTATCCTTTTAAACAAATGTTAGACTAATACCTTGTTATTATTTTGGATCTCACTCTTTATTTGATAATAAGATTAAGATATATTTTTGTTTCTTATTTAGAGAGTTATAACTTTTTCAAAATACTGTAATATTTATATATATTATGAATTCTCCATAGTTTATTTGCCATGCCTGTAGAAACCCCAGGTCTATTTGGTTGCTATGCATACCATTCTACCCAGGACAGCCTTACCCACACACTCTGGTTTGGATATGTGTTTCTTATTTAGTACTTATTCAATTGTCCTGGGAATACCTTACCCCTTTTCCTAAACTTCCATTCAGGAATATCAAGTTTGTTACTTATCTTTAGAACTTTGTATTTCATTATTATTTTTGTGATCTCTTAGTTCTCTCCTATAGTGGTCACATTTCTATACTAACAAAATCTGTTGAGTAACCAGAGGGAGGTGGGATAAGACAATGAGGGAAAGAAGGGGAGGGGTCATGGAGCGTCAGGGTCAAAGCCAAAGGGGGGTGGGGATCAAGGGTGGGAGGTGGGGATGGGTGGGGTGGGGGCAAATGGGGACAACTGTACTTGAACAACAATTTTGTTTGAAAAGTAAAATATGATAAAAATCTGTTAAGAAGTAAGAAATATTTTCTATTTTGATTAAATGTATACTTATTTTCATTTTCCTTTACTTTTGTGTTTGGCACTAAATTACTGAGGAGGGCAGAATAAATAATTTTATTCTGCATATATAATTACAAATCAGTTTGTTTATTTTTAGTAAAATTTGTTTTTTTTTAAATATTTTATTTATTTATTTTTAGAGAGGGAAGGGAGGGAGAAAGAGTGAGAGAGAGAGAAACATCAATGTGCAGTTTCTGGGGGCCGTGGCCTGCAACCCAGGCATGTGCCCTGACTGGGAATCGAACCTGCAATGCTTTGGTTCGCAGCCCGCGCTCAATCCACTGAGCTACGCCAGCTGGGGCTGAAATTTGTTCTCTTTATAGAGCCATTATGCATGCATCTTAAGGTTTAGGATATTTACAGACTCTCAGAAGCAGGAGGTAATTCAAATTACATATTAACTTTACTCTTGAAATTACATGTATGTGTGTTTTTTTAGGTAAAAATGTCTGTCTATAGCACTTTTACATACAGTTATGTTAACATTTTCTATATTATTAAATTTTTTGAAAGTATGTTAATAAGTCATACAAGCACTACATTAATTTACCTATCCCTTTATTACTTAACATTTAATGTGTTTCTAATTTCTCCTACTTGAAAGCATTTATAATGAAAGTTTTGGTGCATTCCTTATCAATTGCTCTATTTCTTTAACATAAATTATAACAACATATAAATGAAACATACTGTGGACACTCAAAACCACAGAGAAAGCCATACCTATTTACATTATTATTTAATAAGCATAGCACACCTTAGGGGGATTTTAAGTAAACAAAACCAATGGACAATCTTACAAACACAAACCTGGAGACAACCCCCAGGCTAGGGCACGATTTTCCTGGACCTGAATCACGGTTCAACTCGTTTCCCAGAGCCCAGTCCTGCTGCAGGACCTGCTCTCAAAAATCTCCCACCTCTAAACCCCATTTCCACATGTGTGTCTGAAACTTTTCCCTTAACTTTATGACTTCTTCATAGGTTACAGATATTTTGTTTCTTTTTTATCAAGAAAAAATTTATTATTTTTGTTTTATGCACTCTAATTTATCAGTATATTATTTCTTTTTGCTAGGGAATAATAATTTTAAAGTTTATACCTGCCAACTCTATAAATTAATTTCTTTCTTTTTACTGATGACTTTAAAATTAGAGCTGTGGTTCATTTGGAAATGCCTTCCAAATAGCATTTCCAAATGTGGTTCAGTGCCTTCCTTGTCCACATCCTCTTGCCATGTGAGCATCCCATTTATAAGCCTTTTTATTTTAATTTGTGTTGTTTTTCAAAGCTTTAATCATTTTCTTACCATTTTTAGCACATTTTGAAATATGTCACCATTTTTATTTTATATTGTGATGTCATGCTCTGCTCTCATTGTCTTGTGGAGTAATATTGGTTAATTTCATCGTATTTTTCTGCTAGTATATTTGTGTGGGCTTTAAATGATTTCCTTTTCTGAGGCTTGTGTTTTAAAAAAATTTGTTCCATAGTAGGTGTGATGGTCAATTTTATGGCCGTAGCTGGTAAAACATTATTCTGGATGTGTCTGTGAGAGTGTTTCTGGAAGAGATTAGGATTTGAATTGGTATATTTATAAAGCAGAGTGCCATCTCTAATGTAAGTGGGTCTCATACAATCAACTGAAGTCCTGAGTAAAACAAAAAGAGGATAAGAGGAGACTCCTATTTGACTCCCTTCTGGCTGGGACATATCTCTTTTCCTTTCTTCAGACTCAAATGGAAAATCTGCTGTTCTTAGGTCTCATGTCTGCAGGCTTTCTGTTGAAACTTACACTACTGGTTTCTCTTGGTGCTCAGGTCTTGGACTCAGACTGGAACTACACCTTGAACTCTTCTTGGTCTGTGTCTTGCTGACAGCAGATCTAGGACTTCTCAGCCTTCATAATTAGGTAAGTCAATACCTTATAGTAAATCATTCATATAAATATGGTTCTGACTTGTGATGCATCTTACAATTTTTCAATTTTGTGATGTTGCCAGAGCATATGCATTGGGTAGAAATGGTACTTTGAATTTTGATCTTTTCCCAGGTTAATGCTGTGTGATATGATACTCTCCTGATTCACACTGGGCAGCAGCAGTGAAACAAACTTGCCCAACTATAGGCTAATGTAAATGTTCTGAGCTTAGGTAGGCTAAGCTAAGCAAAGAAGTTTGGTGAAGTGAGTTAAATGCATTTTTGACTCATGATATCTCAACTTAAAATGGGTTTATTGGGATGTAACCCTATTGTGAGTCATGGAATATGTGCATATCCTATTGGTTCTGTCTCTCTGGAGGACCTTCAATATTATATTAGGGTTTGTAATAGTAGGAGCTTATGTATGTATGTATGTATGTATGTATGTACTTATATTTTCCCCCCACTCCCCTAGTAGGAGCTTCTTTTGTCAGGAGTTTTGATGACCTTCATGCTTAAGGTCCCTCCTCTTTTATTGATATGGTTAAATATTAAAAAATATGACTCTTTTGCATGGCCATGACTCTGCATCTCAAAATTAGTGAGATTCTAACTTGGTTGACCTACATGCTATAGGCCTTGCTTTTTGAAAAAATGATTCACTTTTAAAGTTTTGTTATTTGAGGATATTGTTTCTTAAGATGTATCTATTTTGGATCTCCTTACCTCAGATCTAAACAGTCTTTCAGTGGGCTTCCTGATATTTCTATCTTCTCAGCCTGAATTTTCCCCAACCTTTTTCTTCTGATGTAGGTTTTTTGTCTTTCTGAAAAAGCATATCCGTGGTAGGTTTGGTGATGTCTGGAGATTTTTGTGCCATCTTCTTCTTCTTGTCCAGTGTGTTTCCCTGGATCTTTTTTACATGGATCTGCATCCTGGAGCTTGTAGGTTTGCAGTATTAATCTGGGTATTTTTGAGAACAAGCATTTGTTTGTTATTTTTGGGTCCTATGGCCTCTATGGTCCTTTACTCTTCGTATATCTCTTCTCATGTACCACTGGGCAGAATCTGACTCAGCAAGCATCTGACAATGTGGAGTGGCTTGGCCATACTATTACCATAGGTAGTTAGCTAATTATTGATAAAGGAAAGAGAGCGAAGGGAATTAGACATCAAGCTTAATAAACTGAGGAGCATAAGCCTACTTACTCACCAAGAAGCTACAGCTTCACACCCCAAGGGATCATAGCATTTTTTGTCAAGGGGATTGACAATCTTTCCTTTCCTCCTTCTGTACTGGATTTTTTTCTTGAGGGATACAGAAGGAGGTATTCAACCACAGAGGCCTGCCAGTCTAACTAAGGGGTGTAAACCTATCAAAAGTCCACAAAAGCTTGGAAAATTGGTTGGTTCTTTTGAAAAAAGCACATAGTCCATCCCAAGCCCAAGCTAATATAATCCCAGGGGAAAAAAGACTCTCTTCCTCTCTCTTGCTCTGTGATGCACTCACCCAATGTGTCCATGTGCTCTCTTACCCAGGAGCATTTGACCATGTGGGTCCAGCAGCTACTGGGGCTAGAGTGGACTGGGCAGGCTCCAACAGACTAAGCTTTATCATGAAGCAGAAACTCTGGACACTGGCTTTTGTTTTGGCCTCACTGAGGGTACAATTGGAAGTTTTCTGTGGGGGAATGGACAGAGATGGGACATTAGAAACAGGGGAAGTCTTTCACATGAATAAACCATCTTGTCACACCACATTCTCCTTTGTGTGGGTCCTTGGACTGTTTTTCTCATGATCTTGTAGAAAAGCCTGATTTCCTTTGACAATAGAACTCACCCTCAGAAGTTCTTGCAGGATATCCTGCCATGTAGCATTAGTGAATATGTCATCTGTGAATTATTTACTTTACTATCTCATTGGTCTGTTTGATTTTTATAAGAAGGTTTGGGAATATTTAAAGACATTGCTGCAGTCTTGGTCTTGTTGTTAGCAGCTCAGAAATAATTGGTAGTTTTTATTCATAATATTATCATTATTTATTCATTCTAGAATATTAAATTTATTATGTACTTGTATAGCTTACAGATAAGCACACATTTTCATGGTTAACTGCCTCTTTGCTCTTTTTGCAATGCTGTTAGCAGAAAGAAATAACTCTAAGCCCTGTCAAAAAAAAAAAAAGCACTTTCTGACTAATAGTGCCATCCATGTCCACACTCTAATCTCTATTTGACTTCCTTCTTCTTAATCAGGCTTGTGCTTTCTATGCTGTGACTACACAAACTGTTCTAATATGCACAAACATTATTGAATAAGAAAGGACCTTACAAGGGCCAAAATAAGAACCATGGCTTCTATATGTGAAATTTGTTAGGTATGTGAGGGTTATCTTTGGTGCTCTACTGTTCACTTTTTCCAATTGTATTTGCAGATTTCTCTTATTTTCTCTTACCTTCATGCCATGCCTAAATTTGCAAGTAATATCAAAACATATCCCAATAAGAGAAGAGCAACAGTTACCTATGAAAGAGCCAGTGCACCATGTAGAGACATCAGTTTGAAAGAAAAGGCCTAGGGCCTCTTTTGTATAAAGCTTGCCTTCAAGCGAATCGGGAATCTCTCTCTCTGTCTCTCTGGCTTTCATTTTTCTCTCACACAGAGGTTTACTTGTCTATGATTGAGTGCTGTGCATCCATAGTGTGAACACAAGGTACTATATTACCTCTCCTGGTGGATTTTTATTTCATATATCATTATAAATGGACAATAAGATATATTGTAATTTAAGACATTATGGATAGTGAATTTGCAAGTGGGACATCTGAGAATAATTGGCATTAATTCTCCAAACAATTCCACCTAGGAAAAACTCTGTTAGTATAGGTAGCCTTAAATAAACGCAGTCAAATGTCCTTGCTACTCAGGATTGTCATTGAGCTGGTTTTTTTGGTAGAGGCCCACAGTTTGTTTTTCACAGTGGTTCTTTTATCTCTCAATCGTATATAAGAGGAATATTATATATGTGTCTGAGGGTTATATCCATGGTTCAGATTAATTCTGATCAACTTTCCACTGATAGTATTAAAAATTCTGTGTTTGGTCCCATGATGTAAGGTGGTCATGTTATGCGTTATGTCTGTATATAGAGCATCTGCATTGCATTCTTCCAATGATGTGGTCCCTTTTCTCTGTGGCTATCACTCTCATAACATAACCATGTTGTATGGCAACTAATGTATAGTTTGGTCTTACAGTGTTTGTTTGGCTTTGTTGAGCTTTAAGAGATCATAAAATACGTTGAGACAAGGCTAAATTTCTTGCTTGCCATTAAATGTCAATGGTCATTGACAAAATAAGCTTTTTATTATAAATCCTCTTGAAAATGATAAACAACCTGATAAAGTTTATGTCTACAAATTCAGTGTAATCAACTCTTGTTTTTAAGAGATACCACTATTGATTAGCTAACAGATAAGATAAAATGCACTTACAAAATTCCATACTTATTATTACTCCTGTAAATCACTGGAGTGTTATTCATTTGATGGATTCAAGAGTTTACTTACATGATTTTTTTGGAAAATTACTTTTATTCTATTAAAAAAATTATGAGCAGAATTTAAAAGTCATCCAGAACATATCAAGGTAAATTTAGACTTCAAGTAACATTGTATTACTGGGATGAGGCGGGGGAAACTATATAGAATACCTGTGGATCTAAAAATCTTATTTTGTGTTTTCAAATGAGGTCTAATATTAATTTCATCATTTTACTGCAGGAGATACAGTAATTTACACATGTTTATGTTAAGTGGGGAAACTAACAATCTATTTATAGAGTTTAAATTCTAATAATTCCTCCATTGGATATATTTATTACAATAAACCTAACTCCTACTGCCACAGCGTAATCCTATACATCCTTGATGTGTGTTTTGCATTTATCTATCCTATGTCTTAAAAATATTAAAAGTGGCTAAAGATAAGTCAAAGTATCCATTACTCCAGTAATATTCTTGGAACAAGGTAGCATGGTGGCTCCAGTACTTGGGTCAGTCTACCAGAGTTAAATTCGGACTCATCCATTATCAGGTAAGTCATCTTGGAAAAGGTACATGACTTCTTAAAATATTAACTTCTTCATCTATAAAATAGGTAAATCTTGTACTTAATTCCTGGATTATTGTGAAGGGTAAGTGTGACAGAGCACACAGATTATTAGAGACAAATCCTATGTGTATAGAAAACACAATAAGTGGTTGTCAATTTGCTAGCTAACCCAAGGCATTTAGTTATTTATTCTTCCTGGATCAATGCAATCACTAAAGGCATCCAAAGCTGTTATTTTCTGAGCTCTAAAAAAAAAAAAAATGACATTAGCTGAAGAGATAGCACTACAAACATTTTTCCATTTGGCATTATTTCTTCGGCACAGGGAGGTTGGTTCTTTTCGACCATGCACCTAACACACCTTGTTTGCCTTTTGAAAATTTATGCTGATATTAAACATCAAAAATTGTGTCACATGGAAATGCCTTCCTGGGAGGGCATGCTGTTACTGTTGAATTATCTCTTTGTGCTATCATTAGATGCAAAAGCTTTGAAGTAAGACCCAAAGCCACAATCCTCACAGATGTTGCACGGAAATAAACTTCAAAAAGGATGCACAGTGTTCATTCATAGACAGGTAAACATCTGTGAGAGAGAAAAGAAAGCATGAGAGGCAAAAACTCACTTAAAGGCTTAGCTCTGAACAAAACAGGCCCTAGGCCTTTTCTTTCAAATTGATATCTCTATTTATATGCCTTCCTGCTTCTCCACCAGATAACTATTGAAGTCTCACATTTTGAACTAATTTACATTGACCTCTTCCTTAACTCCTTACAGTTTATTTTAAAGTGAGGCCTGTATTTCCTAATGAGAATCAGCTGTGAGCAGGGATGACCAAAAGAAAATAAATTTTCTTTAAGAAGTTCTGCCTCTGCTTAGGCTGATATTTGAGAAGAAAAGAGGCCAATAATGCGTACAGGATCTCAAGTCTGCAGTTTTAAAACTGGAGACCCTGTAAATGCAATGCGTTTATACCTGCCATCTCTTTTTTATTAATAAATTGATGTATTCCAGAGGCTAATACTGTGAGATGAAGATAAACAATGTCATAAAAAGCTTGACCATTTTTGATAACTCTTGGGCCATGGATTAAATTCTAGTTTTAGTAAATGTACGAAATTTAGATCATTTTACTTTAATACTTTTTTTTAAAGCAAAGGATGCCTTAAACATATTGATGCCATCACAAAATGAAGAACAAGGAAACAAAACTACAAATTAGGAAGGGTCCATCTGTCAGGATGATGGCTTGATCTCTCGAAGCCTAAAGTGTACTTAGACCCCCAAATCATTTATTACACAATGTTATCACTGGAGATAAACAGTCCAGTTCCCTTTGAGTTTTCAGGTCTCTTGTCTTCCATTATTAGTTTATTGTATGATTTATTTTTCAAAAGCCAGGATCTGTCAAATTTGTGCCACTAAAATGCTTCACCACTTTAATCTTCATTTGTGCTTTAAGACAAAACCGCCTATGTGACGCTCAGCTTTATGAAATGTAAATCCTTTGCCCTTCCTGTACAAGCCACACTTCCCTCCCCTCCAAACGTCCTGAAACTGATCGATGGCAAGAGTGCCTCAAAAAGCCTTTTGTCTTCTCAACCTTAGCGAGGATGTATCAATAAATAGGAAGAGATGATGATGCTACTGAAGCCGATGAGCACTTCTCATCTCATCAACTCGGCGTATGTTACCTCTGGCTCAGAGGTTCCATTTTCTGTCTCTGTGGAATGCACAGCGATTGCTTTGACAGCAAGCCCCACAGGCAAAAGGCAGAAAGTTTCTTGCTTTTTATGCCTGCTTCTACTGGCTCACCAGTTCAGTACAGTGGCAGCTCTAGTGACAACTGGGGAGCTGGAAAAAAATTTTAAATAGTGCTGTCCTCAAATTCTGAGATAAGACAAAAAAAAAAAAGACTATGAACTTATTAAGAATAAATGCACCTTACTCTGAAGATAAAAAAATGTGATAGTCTTCTGATTCACACTAATTATCTTTATATTACTCTTATTATTATTGTATTATTTTTTGCTAAAAGTGTGTTGTTTTGGACTCTGGCCAGGTAACTCAGTTGTTTAGAGCTTCGTCCCCATACGCCCTGGTTGTGGGCTTGTCAGAGCACATACGAGAAGCATTCAGTAAGTGTATATGTCAGTGGAACAGCAAAGTGATGTCTCTCTCTCTTTGCTTAGTCAATATATTTTTTTAAATCTCATGAGTTTTGGACAAAAAAAACTTGTGGGTGAAAACCCTGACTTTATCAGTTATGGACATTATGACCAGGGAAATTAGAATAACTTTATAACCTCCTTGAAATTGATCTTTTCTATTTATTAGTATGAACTCAGCTGTAAGTCACTTGAGATCGTCAATTGCTGACTGAGGTTTTGTGATACTGAAAGAAGATGCTATATGTTCATGTTTAGGGTCACAGTAGACCCAGAAGTAATTGAATTACTCAGAGATGGACTGTTTTTGTCTTTAAAAAAAAAACAAAACTTAAAACTCGTCCTCTCTTTCAGGTCATGTACTCCTACCTCAAATGAAGGAGGTTCCCTGACTTCTTTCTTTACTTCTGTGGCTTTTGGTGATTTTTTTTGGCCATAATGAATTGAGTCATGGACCCAGAAAAGTACTTCCATGCCCTAATATTCAGAACCTTGAAATATTACCTTGTACAGCAAAAATGTGATTAAGTTAACAATCTTAAGAGGAGAAACTCACTCTGGGCTAGCCATGTGGGCCCTAAATGCAATCACATTTACCTTTATTAGGGATAAACAGGCTTTCAGGCCAACAGAACAAGAGAGGCACAAGCAGACAAAGAGGCTATGTGACCCAGAGAGACTGAAGCAATGCATCCACAAACCAAGGAACACTTAGAGTCACCAGATGCTGGAGGTGGCAAAAACACTCCACTCTGGGAGGGAGGGAGGCCCTGCCAACACCTTAATTTAGGAAATTTGGCCTCTATAACTGTGACATAATAAATTTCTATAGATTTAAGTCACATGGTTTGTGATAATTTTTTAGCAGTCACATGAAGCTAATAATTGACATTTATCACTTTGAACATTTCATGCGTATGTTTGCAAATCCCATCAGTAGCCTGTGAGGAGGCTGAAAGTACAAATCACATCTCCTTATGTGGGACTGAGTATCCTGTACAAGTCCTTACACATAGCAGGGACTAGAAGACAATTCCTAGATGAATTAATGAATGCCACCATCAGGGATAGAATTATTCTGGACACAATCCCTAAATACGATTATGAATATTTCGGTAAAAATTCAGTAAGATTGACTAGTGATCTAGAGATATAAATTTTAGGGAAAGGATAAAATGAAGCATGTACTTTTGCACTGAAAAATGGAAAAAGTGACATAGTAATAATTGTGATTGACAAATCCAGGAGGTGAATGGACAACCTGACAGGAATTGCTAACAGGATTGTTGTGCGCTGTGCTGCTTGCACTTCTGGTTTCCATCTCACATTGTAAGGAGCTTGGAAGCTGTCACTCCCTTTCTTACAACAACAACTGTAACAAAAAATGAATAAACTGAAAATCAATAACTCCTTTTAGAGCCACCAGAGAATTAAAGCCGCAAGGCCAACTGCTGCCCCTAAAACTGGAGAGATAAGTGCATACAGAGCATCCCAATTTATAGGGAGTATAAGCCCAGCAGTGGAACTGAAGTCCATCACTGGTCCCAGTAGGAACACAAACTGTGATTACAAGTTGCTGGAGGCTCAGTGTGCACTAGGTTGAGAATTAAAGTATCCTAGTGGCCCCCGTCTTTCATGAGTTTTACCTCCAGGAGCCCCATCAGGTTCTCACTGTGAAAACTGGAGAGAAATCCTCTTATAATTCTGGCAGAGGGAGGGGGGAAAATCACTATTTTGAAATATGCCTCTATATCCTTATCATCTTGTTCTCCTTAACAGGCCTGTCCTCAAGGTTACCTATTTCATCAGAGCCTAATTGTTGGGAATTGACCTAAGCCTAACCTGGCTGGCAGGAGGGAAATGCTCAAGTCCAGCTGTCCAGATCTTTAAAAGGGAAGAACGTGGTAGATGTGTATTTGAATACATATTTAGAAAATAGAAGTGTAATGAAAGAAAAAATAATTGTTTTAGCTTGTCAGAGAAGCTACCACCCAGAGAGATGGCTTAAAGGCATCCTGGCCATTACCAGGTCAAGTTGATGCAGAATTCAAATAAGATTTGACACTGAGACACAAGATAATTATCAAAAACAGGAAGCATGGAGGTCAAGTAACAAGGGATGCACCATCGTGTAGGAAGTCCTGGGATGAAGATGAATGGGAGCCTAAGGAAGAAGACTGTGCAGCAAGACCAGAGAACAGCCAGTCCAAACAGGAACACAAGAACCATCTGCAAGAAAAATTAGGGCTGGGAAAAAGTCTAATTCTAGGGCTGAGGTCTACTGGATAGCTGGATGAAACTTAAAAATAGTTATAGAAAACAAGGCAGTGGAAGCACTGAAGTAATTATTATATCCAGAAAAACACAAGGATGTATAGAAAGACATTTAATCATACAATAAACACACTTTACATAGTATCATTTTCACTATGGGTATATATCTTTGTCAGTTTTATTAAGTATATGGGATAAAATAAGAGTTATTTATGTTTCAAATGGGTGAGTTAGATTTTTTAATATTCATAAAAATATATCTTGCAGCCCTGGTTGGGTGGCTTAATTGGTTGGACTGTTGTCCTTTATACCAAAAGGTTGTGGGTTTGAGCCTCACTCAGGGCACATACTTAGATACCTAGGTTGCAGTTTCAATCTCTGGGAGGAAGTGATTGACATTTCTCTCATATCAATGTCTCTCTCTCTCTCTCTCTCATCAATATATATGTTCTCATTGAGGATTTTTAAAAATACATATTTCAGAGAGGTTGATGGCAATCAACAGATTTATTACTTCTAATATACTGAACAATCTCAGAATTTAAAAAACTTGTACTGGTTAAAAAAAAACATTTTACACAATGTGATAATTTATGTAAATTTTGGCCTAGCCAGTTTTTGTTTTGTTTTGTTTTGTCTGCAGCAAAATTGTCTGGTTAATGTAGTACGATCATGTGGTTTCTTCTTCATCTCTATTCCATCTTGTTTCACTATTTTTTACTTAGCACTGTCTCCCATCTTACTGTACTTTCTTCCTTTTACAGTCTCATCTCTTCTTCAGCCATGGAACTGATCTTCTAAAGTCTGCACAATGAATATGTGCATGGCTGGAGATTAACTGGGATTCTCACCATGAAAGCAGAGTGGGGTATTACTTCCAAAACTGGACAAAGAAAATGGGATAATAACTTTGAAACATGCTTTCTGAACTGCTTTTTGGATAATCCTCTCCCATTATGGCAGGTCTATTTTTTTCCCCTTTCTTATATCCACCTAGATACTCTGTCATTTCAAACTCACCTTCTGGTACATTGTGATTCAACATACTACCATTTTTTTTTGTTGTTCTTAAACTGATTAGTTATTTCTCATATTTCCTTGGTTCTCTTTATTCCTTCATCTGATGGGAAAAAGAGCACTGCAAGAAATCCATCATTGTGCTCTTAGTGTGGGTTTCCTTAGGTATTGTCTGAAGTTCTCGGCTTAATATGGAAAAAATATTTGCATAAATAATGCATTTTGTTGCATAAAATGTTGCAAACTGAAGTATGTATGCAATATCGTTTATCTTCAGACTTTTCAGTTCAATCATGTAACATGTATAAAAATGTTACATATCAATGTTTCTTTTAGAATATACTGTCCAAGAATCATTACATCAGTAATAATCAATTTATTAGTAATAACTGACAAATACTTGCAACTATAATTTGAGGCTTATAGTATTATAAGCAATTGATACATAAGGGAATAAGGATTATATGAGTAGTTGTTTAAGATGACATAATAAATAAGGATGGTCATGAAATTTAAACATATATATACTTAAACCTATACATAATTAAATCCAAATTTGGTATAAATACATTAAATATTGATATGTATTATAAATATTAATAGCTATTGGTGATGATCTGTTACATTTCATGATAATTTACATTGTATGATATTTACTTGATTTTAACCCAGTTTTAGCTTCAAAATACATGGCCAAAAATAAATGAAAAAATATAACTTTTCTATAAGAATGAAGTCTTACTTTTTTTAATCTATGATGTGGAATTGAAAACTAAAATTCAAAAAAATCAATAATGTATACATAATAATGAATGATACTGACTTCTTAAGTTGTCAAAATAAACATGTCAGTATAAGCCAGCAAAAGATTTAATTATAAGCTCAAACAGAGAGATCCATCCCTACAAGCATTATAAAGCATTTTCCCTGACAGGCCATGGATTCCCTGTTATTGAATTCTGCTCAATAGCTAAAGAAATAGTCATCAATTTGGTGATTTAAACATTTAATTTTCTGGAGACATCAGGGTGAACACTGAGTGGAATGAGAATTGTGCACACAATTGCAATTTATATTGCAAACAAGAACCAAATACTACAAAGCTATATAAAACAAGGTTCACATGAACTCAGACATTTAACATGCTCTTGACTGAGAATCTCAAGCACTGTAAATAGATTATTTTTCCCTTGTGGATATACATATTTAATAAAAGTCAATAAAAATCTCAGTGTATATTGGTGCACTAATTTAAATAGTTTGGCACTGGTCTGGGAAGGAAGTTGAGGACTGTTTAACATTCTTCCACCTTTTACAGTCCATTGTCCGGCCAACCCTGCTCTTCTTGATTCAGATTTCCGTTCCTATGACATTAATATATTCCCACACATCAGCAGCGATTTTATTTTCGTCATTTCTATTTCTCTTTTAAATTCCTTGTCTCCTGATTCCAATTTCTCACTTCCTAATGCTTGAGAAACCATTTTGCTATTTCTCTTTCACTGTCCCAGCCCAGTTATGCTTATTTCTGGCCATATTTGTTAAACTGTCTTCCCCAGGCTATGCCAGCTCTTGGGTTATACATAAAAAATTGTGTATAGAGCCAGGCAGGTGGATAGACTTGTGAACTGATTGCTTCCAACTCTCTGGTAAACACACTCTCCCTCAGCTCACTCATTCACACATTCACTGGGGAAAAACAACATCTAAAACATTCACTCCTTTCAGGCCTTTGAGAATCTAGTGTTTCCTTCACATCAAGGTGACAATACTTTTTCTGTCTGCACACAGAAAAATAGAACACATCAAGAGACAGTCAATTCTAAAGCACAGCACCAAATCACCAAATAGTCCTACTTAGGAATACATACTTTTTCTCCTCCCCCATAGTTACATGTGAAAAGCCATCTTCTACTACTATGAACAGGATGGTGTGTTCAGGAAGCTTTTAATATCCATTACTTATTATCTTGTATGAATTGCCTAACTCTATCTGTCTACTGTCAGATAATGTCAGTGCTTTTAAAAATACTTTCCATGTGTCACCCATAAAGAACATGCTTTAAAACACCCCTCACAACATACACTGGAACCTTCTGTACTATCTTGGCAATTCTTCTCTATGTCTAAAATCATTTCAAAATAAAAACTTGAAATGAAGACTCTAGAATTTTATCTTCTTTTATTAGCCTACTTCTCCACTCTTTTTCATAGACAGACTTTGTGGAAAAGGTTTTTTCTTCAACTCCTGTAATTTCTAAATCATTCTGGATTCTGATTAATGGCCCTTTAGAACCATACCATTGCTTTCCATCCAATAAATCTGATCAGCACATTTGAGACCCAAATTTTTTACTTATAATGTCACTGGTTTTTTGGTTGCAATATGATCGTGAATTTTAACTCCCTGCATTCCTTTTCTCTGTGGGCTCCTTCATGTATAAAATCCTACTATTGTGTAGGATTCCCAACTAGGCCCTTTCTCTAATCTCTCTTTATTACTATGTCCATGAAATAATTTTCCAATAGAAATCTCTAAGAGATAAATCTTTGCATAACTTGTATTGGTAATAAACTTTGTATTTATTTTTTAGCAGTTTTTAAATTATGTATTTATTTCTGATGTATAAATATAGAATTTGGCACATAACAGTATATTAACCAGATTAAAAACACATTCCCAAATAATTCTTTTTTAAAATATATTTTATTGATTATGCTATTACAGTTGTCCCATTACCCCCCCTTCATTCCCCTCCACCCTGCACACCCTCTCCCACCCATATCCCCCTCTTTAGTTCATGTCCATGTGTCATAAGTTCTTTAGCTTCTACATTTCCCATACTATTCTTACCCTCCCCCTGTCTATTTTCTACCTACCATCTATGCTACTTATTCTCTGTACCTTTTCCCCCTCTCTCCTGCTCCAACTCCCCTGTTGCTAACCTTCCATGTGATTGCCATTTCTCTGGTCCTGTTCCTGTTCTGGTTGTTTGCTTAGTTTCTTTTTGTTTTTGTTTTAGGTGTGGTTGTTAATAATTGTGAGTTTGCTGTCATTTTACTATACATGTTTTTTATCTTCTTTTTCTTAGATAAGTCCCTTTAACATTTCATATAATAAGGGCTTGGTGATGATGAACTCCTTTAACTTGACCTTATCTGAGAAGCACTTTATCTGCCCTTCCATTCTAAATGAAAGCTTTGCTGGATAGAGTAATCTTGGATGTAGGTCCTTGCCTTTCATGACTTGGAAGACTTCTTGCCAGCCCCTTCTGGCCTGTAAGGTCTCTTTTGAGAAATCAGCTGACAGTCTGATGGGAACTCCTTTGTAGGTTACTGTCTCCTTGTCTCTTGCTGCTTCTAGGATTGTCTTCTTCATTTTTACCTTGGCCAATGTAATTATGATGTGCCTTGGTATGTTCCTCCTTGGGTCTAACTTCTTTGGAACTCTCTGAGCTTTCTGGACTTCCTGGGAGTCTATTTCTTTTGCCAGAATGAGGAAGTTCTCCTTTATTATTTGTTCAAATAAGTTTTCTACTTGTTGCTCTTCCTCTTCTCCTTCTTGTATCCCTATAATTTGGATGTTGAATCGTTTAAAGATGTCCTGGAGGTTCCTAAGCCTCTCCTCATTTCTTTGAATTCTTATTTCTTCATTCTTTTCTGATTGTATGTTTTTGTCTTCCTTCTGGTTCACTCCATTGATGTGAGACCCAGCTTTCATTCCATCACTATTGGCTCCCTGTGCATTTTTCTTCATTTCACTTATTGTAGCCTTCATTTGTTCATCTAATTTGCGACCCAAATCAACCAATTCTGTGAGCATCCTGATCACCAGTGCTTTGAACTGTGCATCTGACAGGTTGGCTATCTCTTGGTTGCTTAAAAGTATTGTTGTGGGGCTTTAAATTTTGTTTGAGCCATCTTTTTTTTTCCTTTAGTCTGTCCACGTCTGTTACATATAAGGGGTGGGGCCTTAGGTGTTCACCAGGGTGGGGGACCCTAGTTGCTGGGTTGTGAGCTGTATATGGGGGCGGGGTCCAAGAGGGAACAATGCACTTGCTCTGTTCTCCGTGGGACCTCAGTCCCTTCTGCCGTTTCCCCTGAGCCAACTGTACCCCTCTGGTGCCAACTCCCATGTGGGTGGGCTTGTGCACCCCATGGGACTTTCCAGCAACCTCTCCTGTGAGGTTGGGAGTATCTCCTTGCTCCTCAACACCCCCCCCAGGTGTTTTCAATCAGTGTCCTGAGACTCTATTTCCTGGCGCTGTGATCCTAGGTTGCGAGTAGTGCCTTGCTTCACAATCGCCACCTCGCTGGGTCTGCTGGTTGCCACCCCTCAGCCGGGGTCTGCCAGCTGCTGCTTGAACATTCAGGGCCCACCCTCTGTGGTCTTGCGTGCCCTGGATGCCTTATGCACCCGGTCCCAATGCTCTCTACTCTCTGTGCCCGGCTGCCCAACTCTGCCCCTCCTATCGGTCTGCATGAATGGGTCTATTTTAACGTCTTGGTTGTCCGACTTCCACACAGTTCAATTTTCTGTCAGTTCTGGCTGTTATTCTGTTTCTAAATTATTCTTGTCTCTATCTTGGTTGTGCAAGGAGGCACAGTGTGTCTACCTATGCCTCCATCTTGGCCAGAAGTCCCACCTAAACTTTGTATTTAATAGTTCTCATTGGATGTCTAAAAATACACCCTAAAGTTAACAGAGTCAGCTTCCACTTTCCCAACATTTTCTTCATTGAGGCTCTTCAACTCAAAGTCAG
This sequence comes from Tonatia bakeri, assembly GCA_004024845.1. Taxonomy (NCBI): domain Eukaryota; kingdom Metazoa; phylum Chordata; class Mammalia; order Chiroptera; family Phyllostomidae; genus Tonatia; species Tonatia bakeri. The sequence goes on along the minus strand of PVIA01002319.1, from coordinate 33,004 downwards.
TGGGCAGCCATTCACATAAGTATTTAATCTATACAATATGTCTCAGAATCATCTTTAAATCACTCTCGCATATTTTCTTACCAACTCATCACTACATTCCCTTTCTAAAAATTTCTTAGTCTGTCTCAGTTTCTTTCAATACTTTTTATTTGAACTTGGACAACTTTATTGATGATACATACTTTCTTGACAATCATTTTTGCTCTGAATCAACTTCACACATCTTAAGTATAGTGATCTTTAGAAATACAAATTTGGTTATACAACTCTAGCCTTATGATCCACTTTTGTTTTACCATTGATATGGGCATAAGATTCTCAATCTGTGCCTTGAAAAAATATATCACCCTTATCCTAACTCACCATACTTCCTCTCTAACCTTAGCTTCTTTTGCTCCAATATTGTTGCCCTTCCCTTAATTACTCAAAATAAATATGCCTTCTTCCCCACCAGACTGTTGTGCATGATTTTCACTGTGCTTCAAAGACTTTCCCATTGCTTTGACCACTTGCATAAAAGAATCCTAGTCTTTATTCTCATCTCACTTTAAACATCCTGAAAGTATTTACCTCACCTATTCTTGGCTTGTATTCAGGTAGGTTTCTAGAGCACCTAGGTGCCTTCCTCAGAGCACGCTGCACAGAGACAGGTCTCAGACCAGGGCATGATGGACTTGCACATAGCATGCATTGCATGCCCTCCTAGGGAAGGTGGGAAGTATATTTTATTTAACAATTGCTGTGTTTCTCTCTGTCTGAGGCATTCTGAAGAGCTCAAGTTTTTCCTTTAACTTACACTGAAATAACGACGAACTTACAAATGTTCCCGAATACATTTCTAGGTACACTAAATGTCATAGTTGGCTTGGCTGCCCAAACAAAATACTGTAGAATAGGTGGCTTAAACAATGGAAATGTATGTTCTCAAATTTCTGAATGTTAATGTCTGTCAGGGTTCCATTTCTGCTGAGAACCGTTTTCTTGATTTTCAGATGTCCTCTTCTTGCTGTGTCTTCAAACAGCAATGAGAAGGAGAAAAAAAAAAGAGAAGGGGAATGAGTGGGGAGGACAAGATTTCTAGTAAGAACAATAATTTTGTCTTATCATGACCCCACCCTTAGGACATCCTTTAACCTTACGTAGCTCTGTGTAGGCCCTATTCCCAAATACAGTCACATTTATGAGTAGGGTTTCATCATTTGAAATGTGAGAAGGGGGACACAATTCAGTCCATAGCACTAAATATTGATGGGGTAGCTAAGTGCTAAAGTACTGGCTTACTTTTCTATGACATTCTAAGTATATTAACTGTCTTTGAATTATTAACTGGGCATTAATCATGCAGATTTATGGGTTTCAGCGAACTCACCCAAATTAAGAAGTGAAACTGAGCTTTCCTATCTTTAGAAGAATTCTCAAACGATCCATCCTTACCAACCTAAGAAGCTCGGTGCTATGTTTGTGTGTTCATGGTTCTTGGAGATGTGAAAGACCAAGAGAGAATGGGTGTATCTGGAAGTGAACTTAAAACAATCAGAGGCAGCAAGGGGTAGTTTGGAGGTTTGCCCTATTTCTATCATTATACTATACACATTATTTTCTTTAGGCAGTGCCTATTTTCTTGTTCTTATATAGGTGATCTTTGTAACTACAAGTCAAAACAAGTCCCAGAGCCCATATGCAGAATAGGTTTTGGTACGTAAGTTCCACATGAGTATTTCATTTGAAGCTGCCCATGAGCAAAGGGTTCAATAATTGTCTAAAAAGTCAAATATATTTTACATGTTTTAGCTTTTTGTTATAATGAAAAGTATCTATTTTTATCACTTGCATGTTTTTTTTTCTCCTGGATAGTAGGTGAAAAGTATTTTTAATTTAATTTTAATAATTTATATAAGAAATATGTATATTTAGGAATTCCTGTTTTACTTATCACAACTGTTTTCTTATTGTCTCATTTGTATTTAAATATTGTTGATGATGATTTTCGTGTTTGGTAACAAACATTATGAGAGTCTTAGGCAACTATTGTCTATATTGAATGAAATTTTATGGTAAAAGATCTGACACATTTATTGTAATATTGCATGAGATGTAATTTGTAACAAGGAACATAACAATAGTATTAGATTTTAAATAATATATATTTTGGTATATATATTTTTTCTGGCCTGTCACTGGTACCTTGTGAGTTTTTTTTTTTCTCCTCTCAAGACTACATGTGAAGGGATCAAATACCTGGCATCAGAAGATGATTAGACTTTGTGTGGTGGACCCACAATGCAATATACAGATAATGAACCACAGAATTGTACACTTGGAACTTACATAATTTTATTAACCAATGTCACCCCCAAATTTTAATTTAAAAAGGAAAGAAAAGCTACAGACATTCTATGAGAAGTTTGATTTATAGGCAAGGCAAGTTTTCTTCAAAACTCCAGTGTTCATACTGACTGAAGACCACATAAGACCAAGGCTTGGAGATGGATGTAAAATGGTGGACACATGATCTGATAGAAGGAACAGATCATATAAGAGTAAAGAATAATGAGAAGATGAACTGTCTTCAAATTCTCCAACAGATTTCCTTTGGATAACTCATGGTATACCATCTATAACACTTGAAACAATCTAAACAGGAGATAAGAATTTGGATTTCTCATGTAAGAATGGGAAGGAGGGAAGGCAACAAATTTCACTCTTCGAGCCAGTCAGAGCGAGCTGGGAATTTATCTAGGATTAGGTTAGCATTGGATATTTAATTATTTTTGAATTATAATAAAAAATTAAAACATAGCACCCTGTTTCCTAGGGAAACTAAGGGAAAAGAAGCTCTTGACTAAGAAGATAATCAACATATTATTAGCATAAATAAGTGTTTTGCCTCATCTTCTTTGAGATCTCTCTCTCTACATATATATATATACGCACACATAGACATATATGTACATATGTATATATAAATGAATAACTATATTTTTATATATTATTATGTATAGTAATATAAATGAATTTAAATATATAAATATATATTACTACATAAATATATAAATATACATATTTATATATATGAATATATCTGAGTAACATATAATTTACCGCATTAGGAACAATGTAGAGGGATGTACATTTTCACCAATTTCATACCAACCAATATGAATATTTTTTCTACCCCATGTTTCATTTTCTTGCAACTTGAGTTGCTACCCAGGCTCTTCCCTTTTCCTAATACTCTGTAGTGACTTTCCTTAAGCACCTATTATTTTAAGTGTATCTTTCAGAGCTTCACGTTTGTTTTACCCATAATCACTGAGAGTAGGTTAGAGCTGAACTTTGCCCCTTGAACATTTTCTGGAACCTCGGTCTGCCGCTCCAACGGCCAATCCAGTACTTCTTCCCCGCAATGCAGTTTTCTCCCTGAAGAGGGCTGGTGCATGACATGTTCTCTTTCTGTAAATATGAGGGTTTATCTGAAATAGAACACTACCTATTTCAAACATGGGGACTAATTATCAAGTTGAAAACAAAGAAAAATGACAAAACACTTATATAATAATATGACTTGATCTCTGAAACCAAAGAAACTATAGATGTCATATGCATTGTAAAGAAGTTTGGGTAATACATTTGTCATTATTGATTGCACTCACTGTCTTTTAGAGTTAATGTTGGTCTTGAGAGATGTCAGAACATGCCCAAGATTTCTGGTGGTAACGTTTATGAAGATTTCTTAGAAACTGGGGAGGTTCCTCATCCCACTTGTTCATAAATTCTGAAGGTAAATTCTTACACTAAGTCTAGGTAAATTTAATATTTTTTTTCTCAAAGATGTTTATTTTGGTTGAGAATTTAAATTGCTGCAATATTTTTGGAATAAATACCCTATCTTTTCCCTATTCTATTTTTTATAATTTATTTTGAGTACATTATCACACATAAGTGTTTGTATATTTAACATTAAACAATATATAATAGACAGATATCATGCAGACAAAACAAGGTTCTAATACAGATACTAATAAATTACAGGAAGCTCCATAACATCTAAGAGTTGCAGAATTTCAAATGACTTTTTGTTTTTCTGTATACTCATGCACCGCTTAATGACAGGAATTTTTCTCTGAGAAACGTGTCTTAGGCGATTTTGCCATCGTGCGAGCATCATAGAGTTTACTTCCACAAACCTAGATGGTGCATTCTACTGTAATTGCATGTGCTATACTTTACATGACTGCCAGTGCGGTAGGTTTGTGTACACCACAAACATGTGAGTAATGAAATGCTCTAGGGCAGCGATTCTCGGCCTTTTTCATCTCATGGCCCACATAAACTAAATATTAACACTTTGAGACACACCCAAAAATGTATTTTTTGCCACTCTGACAGAAAATGGGCATAATTTTGATTCATTCACATTAGACAGCTATTGTTATGTTGGCTGTTGTCATTTTTTATTTGACAATCTAAGGGAAAAGAGGTCAGTGCCCCTGACTAAGTAGTCTGGTATTGCATGTTTTAAAAATTCTTGTGGCACATGGTTGAAAAAATGCTCATATAAATAGATATAGATACTAGGTGTTTCCTTACAGCTAATAATTATTTAGCTGAGTAATGCACAGACCAAGTTCTTTGTCATCTTGTTGTGTATTTAATTCTACATATTTATTTATTTTCCTCTTATCTCCAAGGCTCAACCTATGGTTTCCTATGGGGAGAGGTTTGGGGATTTATTTATATATATTGCTTATTGTTACTTCAGAAAAGAAGTCAGAATTTTCAAGTATATAGAGATCATTAGTGATATATCAATATTGAATTTATGGACAGCACATCTGTTACAAAAAACATGTTATATATTTAATTATAAGTGATTGACAAGTCTTTTTAAAATTTTTCACTGTGGTGAAATATACATAAAATTCACATCTTAGCTATTGTTAAATGTACTGTTCAAATATTAACTATAATCTCAATGTTTAGCAATCATTAAAGTCATTTATCTCTAGAACTCTTTTCATTTTGCAAACCTGAAATTCTGTGTACATTAAGTAATAAATAACTGACTATGTATTTATTGGTCAGTTAACTCCTCACACCTTGGTAACCACCACTCAACTTCCTGGCTCAATGAATTCAATTACTCTAAATACCTTGTCATAAAAGTGGAATCATGCAGTATTTGTCCTTATGTGAATGCTTATTTCATTTAGCTTAATGTCCTCAAGGCGTATTCATGTAACTGTGTGTCAGGGTTTTCCACTTTTATCATGCTAAATCATATTCCATTGTATTTATCAACTGTATTCTCCTTATCCACATATCCATCATGGATACTTGCATTGCCTCCAACTTTTAATTATTAAGAATAATGTTGCTATGAACATGAGTATACAATATCTCTTTGAGACCCTGATTTCAGGAATGGGGGATATATACCCTCAAAAAGAATTATTAAATTATAAAGTAATTCTATATTTAATTTTTAGAGGAACAGTTATACTCTTTTCCACATAGCTACACTGTACTACTTTCCCAACACTTCAAAGGGTTCCCACTTCTCCGTGTCCTCATCAGTACTTGTTTTTGTTTTGTTTTGTTTTGTTTTGTGTTATAGCAACTATCTAATGGGTGTGAGGTGGTAGTACACTGTGGGTTTCATTTGCATTTTCTAATGATTAATGTTGGTAATTGTCTTTTCTTGTTCCTGTTGGCTATTTGTATATCTCCTTTTTAGAAATCTTTTAAAGTGTTTTGTACATTTTTGAATCAGGTCACTTGTTTTTTTATGTCATTCAGTTGTAAGAAATCCTCTTAGTTTTTATTTCTTGAATGGGAATAAAAAAGATATATACATATGTTTAATATTGTGATAAAATAAGAAATTTATACATATACATTTGATTCATATAAAGGTGTATCATTATAAACCATATTTCCCTCTCTCCCTCCCTTTCCCTCTCTCTAAAGAGAAATAAATAAAATCTTTTTTTAATTTAATTTTAATCATTGTTCAAGTACAGTTTTTTGCCCTTTACTCCCATTCCAGCCTGCCCACCCATCCCTCCTTCCCCACCTCCCTCCCATTACCACTCTCCCCCTAGTTTTTGTCCACGTGTCCTTTAACTTTGTTCCTGTATACCCTTCCCCTTTTCCCCTGAAATTCCCTCGTCTTTCTTCTCTGGTCACTTTCTGCCTGTCCTCTATTTCAGTATCCTTGACTATATTTTGCTTGTTTCTTTGTTTTGTTGTTTAGGTTCCTGTTAAAGGTGAGATCATATGGTATTGGTCTCTCACTGCCTGGCTTATTTCCCTTAGCATAATGCTTTCCAGTTGCATCCATGATGTTGCAAAGGGTAGGAGCTCCTTCTTTCTTTCTGCTGCATAGAATTCCATTGTGTAAATATGCCATAGTTTTTTGATCCATTCATTTACTGATGGGCATCTAGGTTGCTCCCAGCACTTAGCTATTGTAAATTGTGCTGCTATGAACATTGGGGTGCAAAGGTTCTTTTGGATTGGTGTTTTAGGATTCTTAGGATATATATAGTCCCAGCAGTAGAATTACTTGGTTAAAAGGCAGATCCATTTTTAGTTTTCTTAGAAAATTCCATACTGTTTTCCATAGTGGTTGTAGCAGTCTGCAGTCCCACTAACAGTGCACTGGGATCCCCTTTTCTCCACAACCTCTCCAACACTTGTTGTTTGTTGCTTTGTTTATGATGGCCTTTCTGACTGGTGTGAAGTGGTATCTCATTGTGGTTTTGATTTGCATCTCTCTGATAGCTAGCAATATTGAACATCGTTTCATGTGTCTTTGGATCTTCTGTATGTCCTTTTTGGAGAAGTGTCTGTTCAAGTCCTTTGCCCATTTTTTAATTAGGTTGCTTGTCTTCTTAGAGTGGAGTTGTGTAAGTTCTTTATATATTTTGGAGATTAGGCCTTTATCTGAGGTATCATTGGCAAATACGTTTTCCCATACTGTTGATTCTCTTTTTATTTTGATACTGTTTTCTTTAGCTGTGCAGAAGCTTTTTATTTTGATGAGGTCCCATTTGTTTATTCTTTTCTTTATGTTCCTTGCTCTAGGGGACATATCAGTAAAAAAGTTTCTGCATGAAATATCTGAGATTTTCCTACCTATGTTCTTCTCTAGTACTTTAATGGTGTCATGGTTTATATTTAAGTATTTTATCCATCTTGAATTTATTTTTGTATAAGGTATAAGTTGGTGTTCTAGTTTCAATTTTTTTGCACATAGCTGTCCAGTTCTCCCAATGCCATTTGTTGAAGAGGCTATTTTTACTCCATTTTATGTTGCTGCCTCCTTTGTCAAATATTAATTGAACATAGAGACTTGGGTTTATAAAGAGAAATAAAATCTTAAAAAAGGAAACAAAGTTTATATCACTATAATTTTAATAAATGACAGCCATCATAATAGTGTTCTTTCTTTAAAAAATACTGTGTACAATATTGCTTTGTTTAATTTACTTCTATTGCAATTTTATTTACATTTTCCCCTCTCAATTTGTTGCTGTTGGAATGTATTCCTTCTATACACCTGCACCTTGCTCTCACTACAAACTCAATGCATGTTTTCCCGTGTCTGTGGCTCCAAGCTGTGTGTGTGCACATGGTTGGTCAAAGGGTAATTATGAAGAAGCACAGACATAGACACACACACATTTAAGTATAAGACAGAATACTTGCATGTGTGTGTACACATATTTACTGCATCTAGCTTATGAACATGGCATTTAATTATACTTAATTTCTTCCTGAGTTGCCTTATAGTAAATATCATGGCACAATATTCTGCTCAGGCTGTGATCTGGGATTTTTATTCATCTATTCCTACACCAGTATGATTAAGCATCCCTGTGGTATGTCAGTTTGACAGATTCTGTACATTACTAAAAATGTTCCTTATTTTACATTCCTTGATTTCATTAAAATTCTTGGTATTGTTTGAAAAACTGTCAAATATTTAGAAAAGATTTATAAGCAAAACAACATCTTTCTAGACATTATTCAAGGCTTTTGATATAATCTGTTCCTAGTTCTAAAAACATCTGTCATTTGATAAAATATTGTGTTATTATAATTCATAGAGAAAAAGAAAAATATGACACAAAATGAGAGGTTTTCATTATAGGTAATTATGAAAACATCATTTTATTTAACCAAATTAACACTTATTGGTATTATGAACAACTTTAGAAAGATAAATGACATTTTTTAATAAAGTATTTTCTCTCAATTGTATTATGAAGCTAAATACCACACGGACATGTCAGAATCCATCAGAATGTTATAGAAAGTGTTTTTCATTGAGCAAATCCTGCAAATTTAAAATGGAATCATTGTCTCCTTTTTAGTATTTTAAAAATACAAATGTACCTAATTTAACTATCCCATGTTTCCAGGATATTTTAAAATAATAATGTTAAATAAGAAATATGGAATTTAGTTTTAGACAGAACAGAAACTTTTCATTTTTATTAAATTGCAATAAACTGTAATGTCAGTGAACATTGAGTGATTTTGTTAACTTATCAAACCTACAGTTTGTCTTTAAGAATCAGACTCACATGATTTTTCACATACATTACCTAGCACTTTAATTTTATAATGTCTTAGAATTATGAGCCACTTTGAATATTCAAGTGGCTCATAATTCTAAGACATTAGAAGATGTATATTAGTTCTAGAAGAACTAATTAGTTCTAGAAGATGTATATATTGCTTTATCTGTAATGTCCATTACCAATATGTTTTAAAGTACATGTCTTTGAGTTTTGAATTTCTTTTCAAGAGAGGCATATGTTTATGTCCATATATTTATTTTAAATTGTGTTTAATATTATGGAAGTTTGCAATAAGTTAATTAAATCAATGGTTTAAATATCATTAGAAGAACTGAATGATTTATGGTTTCTTCTAGTGTCTATTTCAGTAATGTAACACTTCCCGATGGGTGTGGGTCATGCAGTTGGGCGTTGCCCCGTAAAGAGAATGGTCATTGATTAGATTCCCAGTCAGGGCACATGCCTGGCTTGCAGGTTGTCCTGGCTAGGGTGCATTGATATTTCTCTCTCGCATCAATGTTTTTCTCCTCTTCCGTCCTCTCTCCTCCCTCTCTAAAATAAATAAATAAAATCTTTAAAAAAAGTATGTATAAATGTAAAAATGTGTTCAAAATGTATATTGGTATAAATTACAAGTAATACTTATGATCAAAGTCAAGCCAACTCTATTTTCTTATAATGGCTCTATTATTTAAATCAGAAAAGTATTAAAAAAAGGCAACCAAAATTTGCCTTTTGCATCAGGGCTGGACATGTCTGCATGCAGAAATTGCAACAATTAACTCACCACTGAATGTGCCCAGACTAGAGACTAGTTATTCATTATTCCAGAGAAGACACTATAGCCAGGAACTGATTCTGCCCACCAACATGGGTTACACGTTTGAATTTTTAAAAAAATATTTGGATTTGAATTTGAATTCCAAATTTGAGGAAATTGTTGTTAATATTGAAAAAATTTCATGCTATATACTAAATTATAGTTATTAAATTTGACAATTGGTTTAAACTTAATTGTTTCTCTTTTATTATTTGTTATATTGAATGTATATAATACACAGAAAATGGTTTTCTTCAGATTCTTAAAAGATCAGATATGGGTCATTTGTTTGAGGAACTCATAGCATTTTAAATTAAATGATTAAAGAGTTCAGAGAAAACTGAAATTATTTTATTTAATGAGATCAAAGAAGTCTCCAGTGAAATGTAATTGTATTAAGTGGAATCTTGGCAGCAAAGAGTCACAGTGGGCCATGTAGGTACACATTTAGGGTGATTCAAAGAGAAGGAGGGGCAGCATGTGTAGAGGGAAGGTCGAAGTGTGTAAGGAGAGCAAGTAGCTCATTATCAGCTGGACCTAAGGACCAGTAAGAATTGATGGTAAGAGAGATTTTAAGGATTTTCCAAGATAGGCTAAGGTGTTTAAATTTTAGTCCCCTTGCAAATGGAAGATCTTATATTTCCATAGTCAGCAACAAGATATGTGTTACCTGCAGGAAAACTAATTAGGCAGCAACATTCCAAATTACTTAGAGCAAGAAAACTAAATATTATGCATCAAATGGACTATTATACAGCATATTCCGTTCCCCAACTTCTTATTTCCTGAATATTCATTTTCAATTGAGTAAAGATAGATTAGATGACAAGAGGAGACCTATAAAAATGAAATAAATTAAATTGGCTTTTAAAAATCAAGTAAAAGAAAAACATAATTTTCAACAAATCCTGCAAATATATAATGTTCATTCATTTCAAAATATGATCATATTTATAGTCATTTAATATCATTTAAAATTTGTATTTTTTCCTGGGCATACAATTCTAAGCCAAAAGTTCTTTTTTTCTTAGAATACAGATCCCATTTTCCTTTGCCATTTTTTTCTTTACATATGGCAGTTTTGTTTTTTACAGGTATTATAAATTGTTATGTGTATTTTCTTTGAGATTTTTACACTGTGATACTGTAGTCTTGTGTGTATATTCTAATCTACTGTTTCAAAATGACTGAATCATTTGGATTCTGGTTCTATCTTTTCAAGTTTTGATTTAGTTGTGCTACATTCTTATCTGTTTGTGAAATCAAGTATTGGATACCGCACCAGTATCTTTTCCTTTCTTTCTGGAAATAGCTATACAGAGTAGACTGTTTACTGCCAATTTAGGAAAAATATGGGGGTATAAACCATCACTAGCTAACCATACTGAAAAAATAGCATTGGGTAGACACATTGGAGCAGACAAGAGTCTGGGAAGCTGTGTACATCCAGCTGCTGAAGTGGCATCGCCACAGGGAGCTGGGGGGCAAACTATGGAAGTCTGGTGTCTCCGCCCTGGATCATGGCCATTGGACTCTGGTGGTCTGCAAGGCTGCAAGATGAGAAGAGCTGGGTGTAGAAATGGCTGGGTATAGAATGGGGGGCGCTGGGGCAAGGTGAAAGCTGTCAGCACCTGTGCATTAGTAATAATAACTTATTTAATTTTTACAGTTTCATATAAGGTACCATTGTTACTTTATATTATATATATTTCATGTATCATTAATTCATGCATATGTAATATGTATGATTCTATATTTATTTATTTTATATTTTAATTGATTATTTTATATACCTTTGCATTATAGTTGTTTATTTTAGTGCTATACATTTGCACCATTTTGTATTTATTAATATTTATATTTTTGATAATCTTAAACATAATATAAATACAATTTCAGATTCAAGACCAAGAAACTAGGGTATTTTCCCCATTTATTGGATACTTTGGCTACCTTTAATAAAGTTATTTTAAAAATTTTATGTTGTAAATATTCTTTAAAGGAACTTTATTTAGTTTCTTTAAAAAAAAAAAAAAGTACCTCCACCTGGTCCCTAAGGGACTCTACTTCAGAACCAAGTCATGTATTAGCAGCATGTGGTTTTGTGTTCTGTAAATAGATTCCAGACCCTGCCCCTAAGCTAACACTAAGATTGCCCTCTCTTTCAGTATAGTTCCAAGCAGTGGTCACAGGTCTTTTTAATATCTATGCACACAGGGTATCTCTGTCGTAGACCCCTTTCATGTCTCTCTCCCAGCTTAGATTTCCAAAGAACATGAATTGCTCTCCTGTGCCAGTATCCCACAGAGGTAAAATTGCCCCCTGTGTGTTTTTTTTTTTTTTTTTTTTTACCAAGATCAGGCTTTTGCTACACTGTGGCATCAGCTCATAGGTTCTCTGTTTTATCTTTTCTTGATTGCCAAGATGGACATCTAGGATTAGAATGCCTGACTCCACTTTTTGATATTTGTTGATAGACTTTAAGCCTTATCATGTTCTGTTTCTTTTCTGCCAATCATCTATCTGACCCAATAAGAAAATCTGGTGACTTTTCTATTATCAATCAAAACATTTCCCTGTCATTTGTCAATTATCTATCAATCATATTTTTAAAGGTTTTATTTATTTATTTTTAGAGGGATGGAAATGGAGAGAGAAAGAGAGGGAGAGAAACATCAATTTGTGATTGCCTTTCACTCGCCCCCTGCCAGGGATCAGGACTGAAACCGAAGCATGTGCCCTGACTAGGAATCAAACTGGCGACCCTTTAGTTCGTAGGCTGACTCAATCCACTGAGCCACACTAGCCAGGATCAATCATCTTTCATCCATCATCTATCAATCATCTATCATCTAACTATCATATTTAATCTATATTATATCTATTTTATATCATCAGTCTATCATGTATCAACAATCTATATTCAAATTATGTACATACTGATAATTCCAATTGTTGCATAATCCTAACATTCTTCCTTTTCTTTCCTCATTTTGTTTTCATTCTTTCTACAATAATCAGAAATCATACTTCCCAGTTCTATCAATTTGCTTAGTCATGCAATAAAACAGAAAATTGTTTCAGAATTGCTCATTCAATATCATTGAGGAAAAGAAACATACTACATGGAATTCAATATCTGTTTGCAGTCTTTTTATTGTCTTTGTGTGGGTATACATGGTGATAACACTGTGGTACAGGTTACCTTGGTTAATTTCCTCTTCAGTATAATTATGTTACTCAAAATAAATGATGTGAGATTTACTTATTTTTGGTTTCTGGAATCTCTGTTCTGTTTCATTTTTCTTTGTGGCAATATTCTTATTATTATCCTAATTACAGTAGCCTTATAATATACTTAATTCTGGTAGAATATATCCCATTATTTTGTTATTAATTTTGCCTGGGATATTCCAGGCACTTTGCATTGCCCTATGAATTTTAGAATCAATGTTAAAAAAGGAATTCCACATGAAACTGCTGAGATTTTGTTTCTGTTTACTTTTCATTTATAAATCACTTTGGTAAGAATATCTTAGTGTAGGGTCTTCTGATCTGTGTACTTTGAATATTTTACATTTACTTAGGTCTTCCTTATTTCATGTAGGAGTGTCTCATAGTTGATCAGGTAGTAGGTTTGCATAGCTTTTGTTACATACATTCCTATCTATTGAATGTGTAAGAGCATAGTGATCTACTTCTGTTCAAGGATGAAATATGTGAATGACTTTAATGTCTGAAATGTCTGTTGTATAACATAAATAATTCAGAAGGCATAATGACAGTTTTGAAGATATTTATAGATGAAATTGAAATTTTAAGTTGATTTTTATCCAGGGAATCTACCAATTTACATACTATTTCTTTTAGTTTTTATTTGTTTTGAGTTCTCATAGAATAAATATTCTTTTTATACCATCTTGTCATTTGAAAATGACAGTTTTACCAGAGTTAATTTTATTTCTTTTGCTTTTGTTTTACTGCATGAGTGATCTTCAATGCAATGTTTTAAAAAGTTTTCTTATCTTTTGAACAAGGAGAAAAATGTTTGATTTTCCATTTTTAAGTAGAACATTTAATACATATTTTAGTGTATTTCCAAATTGAAGAAATTCTTCCTACCTGGTTGTTTTTAGGTTTCTTATAATCATTATCTGTGTTTGAGTTCTACCAAGAATTTTAGAATATTTATTTAGCAAAAAAAAAAAAAACCTAATTGATTTTTCCTTTATTTTGTTAGTGTGCTAGAGTACTGTGAATGATTTTTAAATACTAAACTAATGGGATTTATTACCAAAAAATCACAGTCACAATATAGTGTTCTTGTTTTGTATTTCTACATTATGTGAATTATATCTTTTAAAAGTTTTTGTTTTTATGTTAATAGCAGATACTATCTTCACTTGTATTTGTTTTCCTGTCGGATTTTGTATACAAGGTCTGTCCAGAAGGTATCCTGCCATGTACTATGAAAAATAGAGACATTTATTGAAGAAGATACGAGATGAAAGAAACATTACATACAGGAAATTGGCACCTCAGTCCCCTTCAAAGTAGGCACCTAGGGACCTCACACAGCTCTCCCAATTGCTATCATCTGCCTCATCGTATTTTCCTGAATCTCACTGATGGTCTTACATCTCTTTTTCAAAGGTGATTTTAGTTTTGGAAAAGACAGAAGTTACAGGGTGCCAAATCTGGGCTGTAGCAGGGCTGAGTCACCTGAGTGATTTGATATTTTGCCAAAAACTCTGCATGAGACATGATGCATGAGTAGGTGTGTTATTGAGATGAAGGCGCCAGTCACCAGTTTCCCATAGCCATGGCCCTCTGAATCATCCAAAGATTTTCCACAGTAGAATGTTTAAGCTTAACACAAAATCTGATGCAGGTTCATTGTTCTACGTGCTCAGTCATTTTGAATGTGGTGGCCACACAGTGGCATGCTCACACAACATTGTACACTGCCCCCCACTGAGTATTATGGTGAAGTCATTATTTTTCATGCATGCACATTCCAGTCCACTCTCCTTGGCTGCCAGTTTATATCAATGTTGCACAAACCATTCTTGTTATATTAACAATGGCTGGACTTTTTCCAGACAGACCTCATCATATGGTTATTTTGGGGTCATAATTTGTGGGCTTATCTATTTTGTCAATACATAGTAAAGCTAGTTTTTAAAAATTTCTTCTTGTTTTTATTTTGGTAAATATGTTTTTTTCTACACCTAAATTATCAAATTTATTGCCATTCAGTTGTTTATATTACTATCTGATCATCACTTAAGACTTAAAAGGTCTGTTGTACTATGTGCAATTTATGTTTTTGTTTTCTTGATCTGGTTTTCAGTATTGAGGTTTTATTAAAATGTATATGTCAACCTTAGGCTTTATTGGTTTTCTTATTTGAAAATACATTTTTTTCACTATTGAATTGAATTGAATTGAATTTTTTTATTGTTGTTCAAGCACAGTTGTTTCCACTTAATATTTTATTTTTACTTAGACCTAATTATAACTCATCTATTGTTTTTATTTGAGTTTAATTTTCTACAAGGGAAATTTAGTATATTGTTTTACATTTAAAAATGTTTTATGTAAATTACATTTCCCTCTTACCCTGTTGTAGCTGTTACCCCCCAAAATTGGTAATTGTTTCATTATCTCTCATTCCAAAATATTATAATTTCCATTGCATTGTATTCCTAAATTTTGTATTGCTTAATTTCATACACTTCTGAATTTTCTACTTATATCTTCAGTGTCTAGTACATTCTATTATGGTGAGAGAGAATTTACCGTATATGAGTTAAAACCCTGGGGATTTGGTAAGATATTTTATGGTTCACCATATAGACTACATTGTCTATATTTGTAAATAGTCTGTGTGTACCTGAAAAGATTGCTTATTCTATGAATGTAGTGATTATCTAGATGATTTTAGATTTCTACAAAGAAGAATGAGCCATCTTTAACTGTCATTGTGCCATTGGGTTTCTTCAGATTGTAGATGAACAGCCAGCATTTCACGTTATGTTTGGTACTGATTCACATATTTGACAGTGGAACAGATGTGGATTACTGAGTTGGTAGCAAATATTAAAGCCTAATCTTCAATGCTGCCACAGAATAAGGACATTTACAAAACATATTGTTCTCAGTTCTCAAATGCATGAATTAACTGTTTAGAAAAAAACAAATGTATGTTAACAGATATATACAGCTGAACAGATGATGAGCGGTCTGTAAATGGATTCCTAGGAAACTCTGTGCTGAGGAACATATTCTATTAGTTTCCCCCTTGCTGAATTTCAATCATTTTGATATGTTTCCCAGCCCTAAATGCAAATAAAAACACTTCCTTATCACAAAGCCAACAAAAAAAAATCCCTCTGAGGTAATTTGATATGTCTGAGAAACAGTTTTCATAATTATGCACATTATGCTGTTGCCTCTAATGAGTTTCCAATATCTAGTCTCTCTTTCTTTTATTCTGATAATATGACAATAAATTAAAGAGTAAATGTAGAAGACATGTAATCATCCTTATTGGAAAATAAGCTGGAGGATTTGACTTAACCTGAGAGCCAAATGGACCTATTAAATGAACTTCGGCATTTGGCACCGTCAGCCTCCCAGTGATTGACAGCCTCGCACAGGAAAGGATGCAGTGCAGAGAAGAGCTGACAGAGGCTATTTACAGCAAGCCACTCCCAAGCAGAAGCCGCACAGATGATAGACAATCATATTGTATTGTTTCACCAATGCTACAACTATACTTTGCACTGAACCAGCCCCAAACTCCACAGTTTCAAACATCACAGCTTTATTTTTCTTCCACAAATCTGTGTATAAATAGGGGGCTCTGTTGCAGGCTACAGGCCAAATGGGCTTGGCTTAGGCCCCCTGGGTTTCAGGGACCTCCTAGGATTTCACGCTCCCTTTGTGCCCGCACCTAAGTGTGCACGCTTTTCCTGTGACGCGTGACCAAAACACAGACAGAATTTAAACAACCAACACCTCTGAAAGTCTTGGCTCACAAATGGCCTGTTTTTCTGCCCATATTTTCTTTCCCAAAGCAAGTCATGTAAATATACACAAATCAGTGTACTGAAAACCATATGAAACAAATCATATAAGGCATTAAAAGCTCACGTGGCAAGCAGTGTGAATACGTAATATCAGTACAGAGAGAGACTGAAAGACTGAGGATAATAATCTACCCCCAACATGCCTAGTTATTCTGCCTAAATTTAGCGAAGAAATGCACCTTATTAGTGGAGTGGGGAAAAGTAAGAGGCTCAGTAACACTGCATCTCCCTTCACAGTATGAAAGTATTAGCAATAGGGTAGAAAATTTTTCCTTTATAAAATGAGTGCATAATTATTAGTGTACTAAGTAAAGAGAATAAAATCAGTAGAAGAGCAAGCTTAATTTAAATAGGGTCTTTCTAAAATGTAATGAAAGAATATCTTAAAATGAGAATATAATTATTTTAGATGTTGAGGATTACATACATTGAAATTTCTGCTGACCATTCCCTGGCCGCTTAAAGAAATTTATAGGAAATGTCTGAGACCCCAACTCCTCTTCTGTGAGTTATTACAGCATAGACATTTTGCTTCAAAATTGATGTTAGGACGAAGGCCTGCTGTAGAATTTGGACTGTTGGCGAGAAAGTGTAATTACAAGTTTTATTGTGTGTGAATGAATTGATTGTCTCATTTTGGGACACTGCTAATTTTACTATATAATGAAGGAGAATTGAATTGGACAAGATACTGGCATGTATATTGTCAGATTATCAGCTTGGACAATTTTCAGGGATGATAGTTTTAAAAACATTAAATGAGGATAAAAAAAGAAAAGATAAATTTAGAAATATATTACTTTAAGTTTTTCTTAAATGTATTTTGGGAGCATATTTTAAAATAACTGCTGGAGTGAATAATAGTTTAAACTTATCTAAATAGAAGCAGAACAAAGAGCTTACTCCTCAATTAGAATCTTTATTCATTTCTCTGCTTTTAAAGTTTTCAAAGTTTCTTCGCCTTCAAAAAATCCATATAAAATTATTTAAATTTCTGTAGCATCATTTATTTAAAAAAAGTTGTCATAAAGTAAACAAAAACAGATGATTGTCAATATGGAAGTCAAATTTTTCCAGGAGCAATGAAAGCTTGTACTTTTAGTATATCTTGCCAAAACATCAAAACATTTGAAAATGGTAAGTTACTTTTTTATTAAGGTGTCCACATTTGTTCAAAATTTATAATATTTTAAAGCTAGTAATTACATAAGCAACAAAATATTTTTAAAACAAAATATTTTTAAAAATATTTAACATTCACTATATTTCCCAGGAAAGATTCAGGATAGCTCATAAGACTTTCCATCTAGCTGTGTGTAAGATAAGTATTATAGTACGTTATGTAACATATCTGTAATAGTACAGGATTCTTATATTTTATGTAAGCAATGCATAAACACTTGGTAGACTAAAAAATGAAATAATCATATATTAATTCAAGGAAATAAACATAAAATAATAAGGTAGGGTTGCAAAGTCAATAGGAAAATAAAATGGAAAATTGCAAAATGCTTGATTAGTCCACAAGAAGAAAGAAAATGTGAAAAAGGACTTTTATTCAGCAATAAAAAATAGTGAATGATTCTTACACTCAAGAGCAGATATGAATCTCCAGATGCTATGCAGACTATAAGAAGCAGGACAAAATTCATATAAATGAAAGGCTGTGTGTGTTGCGTGTGTGCGTGTAAGAAAAAAATAAGGATTCATTGGGAAAAATCCTCCAGAAATGTGATTGCCTCCATGTGAGGAAATGTAGAAACTTTCTGACATAAAAAAAGTTCTATATATTGATAGGGTTGTAGGTTACAGGAATAAACTGTCATTGGTCTGAACTCTCAAATGTAAATATAGCAATGAAAATATGATGTTTATTTTCCATGGTGGTATAAGTAAGCATTTCTAAAATATTTTTATGAATTTTAGACTGAAAGCATTAGTAGCAGTTTTATTGGGTCTCTTTTATCACAGATGAAGCAGGAGAAAAGAGAACGGTCTAGAATGCCTACTCAGTGTAGCTCTGAATTGAAATTGCAGGTAACTGTATCAATTCATGATGATAAGTATAGAGTTAGGTATACATTGACACATATAGTTTTATATATTTTTGTGTATATATATGAACATAAATTCATATTTAGATGTACCAGTATGTATATGTGTGTTAATATGTATATATGTGTGTTTGAATTTTTTAGTAATTCTGAGAATATCTAGAAGCAATAACTCACCAGTATCAATGAACAAACCTGCATTCATATCATGCTTTTTGTTTATTTATTTTTAATTGTGGTAAAATTGGTGTTCAACCTATGTGCATATACTTCAGTTACACAATATAATTCAGTATTTATACACATGACATATTGATTAGAACTGTAAGTCTAGTTACCATTGATCACCATACAATTGACCCCTTCATTCATTTTGCACTGTTCCAAACCCTGTACTTTCTGGAAACCACTGATTTCTTCTTTGTTTGTATGAATTTGCTTTTCTTTTGTTTGATAACTTGTGTTTTGTTTTAGATTCCACATACAAGTAAAATCATGATGCATTTTTCATTCTCCGTCTGATATATATCACCTAGCATAATACCTTTAATGTATATCCACATTATTGTAAATGACAAGGTTCCATTCCCTTTTTATAGCTCAGTTGTGTAACTAAGTTCCAGAGACTGCATGGCTTAGACAACAGATATTTCTATCTCACAGTTCTGGAAGCTAGAAGTTCAAGATCAAGGTGACAACATGGTGGAGTTCTCGGTGAGGACCTTTACCCTGGTTTAAGGAGGGCTATGTTCCGAATTATCTCTGGAGGTGGTAGGGGTGTTGCCTGGTAATTGTATTTGTACAAACTTCCAGGTGTTTCTGTTTTATGCTTAATTTTGAGAACCAATGTATTTGATGTTAATTCTGATAATATATTGATTTTTTTTCAAAAAAGGAAGTGTGTTTTCAAGCATTTGACATAAAAAGCTCAGAAAATACCATGATGAAAGTGTCAGTTCTTTTAAGAAAGATTAGTTTGACCACTGATTGAGAATGAAGGAGAAGAGTGAGTATTTGGACTTCTGTAAAATGTAATGTGATTTTTACAAGATACAAATTAAAGGAAAGACGAGGGTATAGATGAAACAAGACAAGATGAAGTATTTGATTTATTCACTTTGGTTTTCCCAAGAATGTGCTACAGAACTTATGACAGAATAAGCTTTATTTTTTACTGGCTGTGGTGGACTCTCAAGGGGGCTTCTGATTCTCTTGTGCTGGTTGTTCACCACTGAAAGAAACACTCCTTTTTAAATTGTTTGTGGGGTTTTTCGTGTGTGTATGAGCTACTACTTTGTGTGAGTTCTTTATATATTTTGGATATTAATCCCTCACCAGATACATGATATGAAAATATTCTCTCCCATATCATATGTTGCCTTTTCATCTTGCTGAGCATTTATTTTGCTATGCAGAAGCTTTTTAGTTTGATGCAGTTACAGTGTTTTTATTGCTTTAGTGTTATACAAAAAAAAAGTCACTGCCAAGACCTTTGTCAAGGAGATTTTTGCCCTGTTTCCTCTAGGAGTTTAATGGTTTCAGGTTTTACATTTAGGTCTTTAATCCATTTCAAGTTAAATTTTGTGAGTAGCATAAGATAGGGTGCTAGTTTTATTCTTTTACATGTGCATATGTAATTTTTCAGTTACCATTTATTGAAAAGGTTGTCTTTTTTTCATTGAGTATTCTTGTTTCCCTGAATACATAATTTTCTATTTCAAGCATTCTTATTTCCCAGAATAGAACTTCTTCTTTTTCAAGGACCTGAATAGATAATTTTTCCAAAAAGATATTCAGATGGCCAACAGGTACATGAAAAGGTGCTCAACGTCATCCATTAATCATTAGGGAAAGGCAAAGGCAAACTGCAGTGAGAGGTCAATGTGTGCCTGTTAGAATGGCTATTATCAGAAAGAAAAGCAACAGCAATGCTGGCAATGAAGTGGAGAAAAGGAGCCCTTGTGCACCACTGAAGGAGGAATGTAAATTTGCATAGCTGTTATGGAACACTAGCAGGGGTTAAAGGTTAGAGGTTCCTTAGAATATTAAAAGTAGAATTGCTACGTGGTCTACCAATCCCACTTCTGGATGGATACACACACACACACACACACACACACACACACACACACACACCCCTATATATGACATAGATTCTTTTATATACATCCAGAATGTATATAAAAGAATCTATGTCAAAAAGATATCTGCACCCCACTCTCATGGTCATTGTAGGATTATCTATAATAGTCAAGACCTGGAACAGACTAAGTGTTCATTGACAGATGAATATAAAAATGAATAGTAGGAGATACATAGAATTTGAAAGGAAGAGAATTCTGCCATTTGTGACAACATGGGTGGACATGGAGGACATTAAGCTAAGTGAAATAAGTCCCACAGGCAAATACTATATGATCTCACTAATATGTGGAATCCAAAAACAAACAGAACCATAGAAAAAAAGACAAGATTTGTGATTGCCAGGCATGTGGAGAGAGAATAGGCTGAAAGAGGTCAAAAGATACAAACATCCAGTAATAAAATAAGTATTTTATCATTTCCTTTCTTCCCCTGACTCTAGGTTTTATTTGTTCTTCTTCTTCTTTTTTTTTTTTAGTTCCTTTATGTGTAACATTAGATTACTTATTTGAGATTTTTCTGCTTTGTTTTGTTTTGGGGACAAGCCTGTATTGGTATAAAATTCCTTCTTAGTACCACTTTGCTGTGTCCCATAGTTTTTAGTATGTTAGATTTTCATTTTCTTTTGTCTCTGCATATTGTTTACGTTCTCTTTGACTTCTTTGTTGACCCAACAGTGTAGCATATCATTTAATTTCCATACACTTGTGAGTCTTTTCAGTGTTCTTCTTGTGATTGGTTTTAAGCTTCATGCTGTTGTGGTCCAAAAGATTGCTTGATATGACTTTAATCTTCTAAAATTTATTGAGATTTGTTTTGTGCCCCAAACATGTCCTCTCTTTGAGGGTGTTCCATGTGTACTTGAGGATGTGTATTCTGCTTCTTTTGGATATAATGTTCCATATACATCTATTAAGTCAGTCAAATTTAATGCAGCACTTGAAGGTGATGTCTCTTGGCTGCCTATCTGGATGACATAATCATTGCTGTGATTGGGTGTTCAAGTGCCCTACGGCTATGTGTTGCTGTCAGTGTATGCCTTTAGGGCTGCTCATAGTTGCTGTACATAATTTGGTGCTCCTACAGTGGGTGCATACACAAATAAATATTGTATTTTCTTGATGAATTTCTCTCTTTATTGTTACATAATGTCTATTTATCTTTTTGACATCAAGTCTTTTTGTTTGATATAAGCATGATTATAGTCACTTTATGTATTTATTTATTATTTATTTTTGCTATTACTTGCTTGAAATATCAACTTCTACACTTTCACTTTCAGCCTGTGTTTGTCTTTAGACCTGAGATGAGTCTCCTGAAGGAGCCATATAATTGGGTCTTTAAAAAAATTTATTTTCAGTCACTCTATGCCTTTTGATTGTGAATTCAATCCCGTTATGGATAGGGTACTTATTGATACATAAGATTTAGTACTATCAATTTTCTCTTTTCTGATTATTCTGTATCTTTTTAAAATCATTTTTATTGTTGTTCAAATGCAGTTATCTCCATTTTCCCATCACAACTTTCCCCCATCCCCCCCACCTCCCATCTTCAATCCTACCCACCTTTGTCTTTTGTCCATGGGTCTTTTTATAAATATTCCTTGATGACCCTTCCCCTTCTTTCCATGTTATGTACCCCCTCCCCTCTGGTTGCTGTCAGTTTCTTCTTTATGTCAATGTCTCTGGTTGTATTTTGCTTGCTTGTTTGTTTTGTTGATTAGGTTCCACTTATAGGTGAAATCATGTAGTACTTGTCTTTCATTGCCTGGCTTATTTCACTTAGCATAACATTCTCCAGTTCCACCCATGCTGTCACAAAGAACAGGAACTCCTTTCTGCTGCATAGTATTCCATTGTGTAAATGTACCACAGTTTTTTGATCCACTCATTTAGTGATGGTCACCTGGGTTGCTTCCAGTACTTGGCTATTGTAAATTGTACTCCTATGAACACTGGGGTGCATAGGATCTTTTGAAAATAAAAGAAACAATGAAGATACAGAATTTTGATTATTTTGTATCTTCATTGCTTCTTTTCTTTTTGTTTCTATTTGCTGTTTTAGTTTCATGGTATTCTATATTTTCATCAGCTTTTTTTTTTGTATTATGTCTCTGCTCTAGCTTTCTTTTTTGCAGTTAGCTTTGTATAAAATGTCTTATAGGTTAAGTTTGTATAAAATGTCTTATAGATAAAACAGTCCATTTTCTGCTGATGTCCTATTGGCATTTGTCTATACAGGCCCCATCCTTTACCCTCCTTACTTTTTATGTTGTATTTGTTACCTAATTTAAGTAGCTATAGTTATCTTTTATGTTTTTTCCACCTAATGGTATTATTTACTGTTGAACAGCACATTTTGAGATAGCTTTCTTGTATTATCATTCTATGTATTACCACAATCAATTTTTTTATATTTTTGCCTTTCTACTTCATTTAGAAGCATTCATTCTGAAAAGTGCAAAACTTCTCAGCAAGTTTCTAGTGCCCTTAGTTGTCTGAATTCCAATACTATCCTTAACTCATTGAGAATGGTAGGTTCTGTTTTGGTCTCTGTCTGTGCTGTGGCCTGGAAACAGTCTTGAGGTGACACCCTGGGGATAATTTTGTTCATGTCACTTGCTTTCCTTCTCTCAGTAATCACAATCTTCTGTGGCCTGTTGTCCGAAGTATGAAAACTATTATTTAATATAGTTAGTCTTTGAACTTATTTACCACAGGAGGAAAATTTCAATAAAGTTCAAGTCTTCTTTTAAAATAAATTTTAGATTTTATTTTAGATTTTCTAAAATGTCTTTTAGATTTTCAAGTAATATCACCATAATTCTCCTAGTTGATGAAATCTTAGCAATAGCTTTGTATCCCTTCTTTCAACAAACTTCCAGTTATGATTTTTGCCCGTAACTCTCAACAATTTCCAACATGGCCTTTTTTCTACTTTTGTTTTCCCGAAGTCCATTTTTCAGTCTTCTAAAAACTTCACACAAGATCTAGAATGAAACAACAGTAACTTTTGCAAAAATTATTTGACTTCCTTTCAGTCTAGCTTTTCTCACCCATATTTGCCCAGCTATGTTCTCATTCCATAATCTCCATCTGTCCTTGATGTACTTCTACTTAGAATGTTCTTTGGCAAGATGATCCAATCAGTATTGGCCTCTTGTAGTCAACTCTCATTCATTTCAAAACCATCTTCTCAGAGAGATGTTCTCCAAACATTTTATCAACCATTTCCCCCTTTTTAGCCATTCTTTTCTATTATTTATCTTACTGTGCATTTTATTATAATTATATTACTTTTCTTATTACTGCTTGCATTCTCTAGTACAAAGTAATCCCTCTGAAGAAAATGGCTTTCCTGTCATATTCATTGTTTTGTTCCCAATAAGTGAACAGTCACTGACTCATCCACAAATAAATCATCTTACACAAATTAGTTACAGAAAAAAAGATTTACTCTCTCAAGTAAAAAATCCTTTGAGAGCTGGCCTGCCATATCAACCACAGGACATCTCACCAAACAAATAAAAATGAATTAGAATATTTTAGGAAAGAGTGGATTTTAAGTATAATTTAATAAAGCTGTACTTTTATGTGGTGAAAATAAAAGCAGGATTCTGTATAAAAACAGGAACAACATCAGATCTGTACTGGAAACTCAATTCAAAATCATTGTTTCTTAAAAACTATACTGTGGATATTGATTTGGGATTCTGATCCCAGAAACCACTTATGCTAAGTTCTGAGCCTGAGTTTCTAATCAAGACAGCTTTTTGTTTCAAAGAGACTTTGGTCCTTCAGTCAAGAGTGAGATGTTCCATTCTTATAGATATACTTTTAAAATTTTTATTTATTAATTTAGAGAGAGATTTATTTATTGTTTCAGTTATTTCTGCATTCTGCATTCATTGGTTGATTTCTGTATGTGCCCTGACCCAGGGTGGAACCTGCAGCCTTGGAGTATTGGGATGACACTGCAGCCAACTGAGCTACACTGCCGAAGGATTTACAGATACAATTTTAAAACAGTGTTATATGATATCTTAGGATTTTTGACAGCAAACTTTATCAGTGACTTAGAAATATTTTTTTTTTTCTCAATGACAACACAGTGGTAGGAGATGCTACAATATTTTGAGCTTGTAGTGTCTTTGGGATAAATATTTTCTAGTAAGATTGCAGCTGGCTTGTGCGTCTATTATTATGTCCTGATAAGTGCCTAGGAAGATTTTCCTTTCTTTGTCTGAGTTCATTACTATTTTCTCATAATGGATGAATAACATAATGAATATTATGATTCACAAAGGAAATTTTAAGTTTCTGCACTAGAACTATGCTAGCACTATATAGACCTTAAAACTGAATTTCAACTGCATAAATAATAATATACATCAAAATATTGGAGATTGCAAAATGAATAAAAATATGAACAAACTGAAAAATTTTTAGATAAATCTGATCTACCAAATATTGATAAATTATATGACTAGTAATATATGAGATTATATTATATATAATCATGAATACTAGTTATGTAGCCCAGAAAAATAAGACCTTAAAACTAAATTTTAACTGTATAATAATTATAAACATAAAATATTGGGGAGTTCAATATTAATGAAAATATAAATGGACAGAAATTTTTAAATGGATTCTTATCAATACAATATTGCACAACTATATCAGTGGTTACATATAATGACTTATATGGACTTAGTCATATAATTATGGTAGAATTAATTTGCTACATTAAAAATTATAGTTAGCAAAAAACTTAATTAATCTTCTTTGCCATATATATGTACATATAGATAACCTTTCTTTTGTAAAAAATACAGCAGCTCTTAGGGTAAGTATTATCTTCACAATGTGATATATATTATATATCCAGATATTTCATATATATTACATATATGATGTTCTGTATATCTTGCTATGACACTATGGCATATGGGCAATAAATGAGCCAGCATACACACTCACATGCACAAAATGAACTCTCTTCCATAGCAGCAACTTTCAACCACTATGCTGTGGTAATTTTTAAAATGTGCAGTACCTGACTGTTTTGTCAGAGGCACTGACCTCTTTTTCTTCAGAATGTCAAATAAAAAATGACAACAACCAACACAACAATAACCATCCCTGTGAATGAATCAAAATTATACCTATTTGTTTCATCTGATTGACTTAAAATATATTCTTTGGTGTGCTGCAGAATTTAGCAGTCAGTTTACGTGCTCCGCTAGATGAAAAAGGTTGAACATTGTTGTTCTCCACCTTTTTCTTTATTCACTTTATGTCTGTAATGCTTATAATACATTTAAATAGATAAAAAGAATAAATATATATACTTAAAGCATTTGAAATAAATGGAGACAACTGTACTTGGACAACAATAAAAATTTATCTAAATTAATGAACTAAGTCTCTATTAGTATGTGAAAATTTTTGTTTTTTATATATGTTTTCAGGTTTACTCAGCATCACAGTAGGTAACAGTCAGATCTCTGTACTGTTTCTGCTTCTCTGCACTGAATACCTTTGTGCTTCTTTTCAAAAGATTTTTGTAACTAACATGGGAGTTCAGTGTCAGAGAGCCTGGGTTTACTTTTTTATTTATCCAATTATGTATATTTTTTACTTGCTTTCTTTAAAGGCAATGAGAAATCAATGATAAGAGGGAAAAAAAAAACAAAAAATAACAGCTCATGGGCCTGAAAACATGTGAAATGCTTTATATACATTATCTAAAATCCTGACAACAACTCTACAAAATCGTGCTACTTGGCACATAATGGTACATAATATAGACATAAAGTGTCTCTGGCAGCATTTTGCTAAAAAATAAAAAGAAAGAAAAAGAAAGATTTTCATTAAAGCACCTACATGAATTAATTTAAGAGCCATGAGCAAACTGAGTCTAAATAAGTTACATTCGCCAAACTTTTAAGTGTTGCCATTAAATACAAGCTGCCAATTCTAAGTACACTTCTATTGGTATCATTTAAAATCAGCGTTTCTTTGAGAAAGGAAATCTCACATAATTGAAAACTACTAAAGGCAAAAAGAACAAATACATTTATTATTGTATATTTTTCATAATATCAATCTCTTCCAATCGTTTATTAAAAAACCCCACGAGTCAGGCATAAACACGGTAACTTTATCACTGGTGGAGCATTCTAGGGAGATTGGATTTTGGGAAATAGTGCTATACCTAGCAGAGAATCCTGGTATTGGATGCATTTTGCCTTGGGCAGCACTAAACAGCCACATTTCTTTCCCAATAGGGGGAAATTTCAGACTGTGTGTGTGTGGAAGCAATCAGGAGGAAGAAATGTCTGGGTGGAGAATGTACAGCTGCAGGTATTAGTTTCATTTTTTGGTTTAACCAAAATCACAGAACAGATAAATCACACCTTTTAAGGAGAGAAAATAGAAAAAGCAATTAGATATATCTCTGCCTATCAATGCCAAACATAGTCCGATCACATCTCACCTTTCCACAAAACTAAACTTAGCTGAATCCATGTAATTCAATATCAAGATGTAACAGCCATGAAACACAGTCCAGAACTTTTACAGAGGACATTACAGACTAGCTAAAGGTGACACATGCTACTGTGCCTGAGGAGGGTGGGGGCAGGGGGGGCGGGCAGGCAAGGATAGAGACACAATACAAAATTATTGGGGAGATTAAAATCCCACAGGGCCAAAGGCTAATTTCATGCTCCCAAACTATTATAAATGATATGAGATTGAATGTCAGTTAGTTTAATCTATAGATGTAAAAACAAATAACCAAAGCCAAACAAATAAAGAAACAAGACCCCACCACGTTCTGGTTTTGCTACTATAGCACGAAGATTTAAAGTCGCTTACCTTGGTTGTGCCAAAGACTAGTTCTGCTAATTGTATTTGCATCTTCAGCATACTATTCAAGATGCCCAGCTGACTTAGCAGATGATAGTGTGAAAGTATTCCCAATAAATGTAGCTCTCTTCTCCAACTCAGTCGTGAATCAATTGAAGGTAAGTCAAAAGAATCAGTCGATAGGGCCTATCTCAAAAATTAAAAATGGAACTGCCTTATGACTCACTGATTCCACTTAGGGAATTCATCCAAGGAAACCCAAAACACTAACTTGAACGAATATATGCACCTCTGTATTCACTGCAGCATTATTTACAATAGTCAAGATCTGGAAGCAGCCCAAGCATCCAGAAGTAGATGAGTGGGTTAAAACAGCTATGGTATCTTTACACAATGGAATACTATTCAGTCATAGAAAAGAAGAAAAGTTTGCCCTTTGAGACAGCATGGACGGACCTAGAGAACATTATGCTAAGTGAAATAAGCCAGCCAGAGAAAGACAAATACCACATGATTTCATTCATACGTGGAATCTAATGAATAAACTGAAATAACAAGCAAAATAGAGACAGACTCATAGATAAGCAGGCTGACCACTCTGGGGGAGGGTGAAGGGATTGAACAAAAAAAGAAGACAAAAACAAAGAAAGAACTAATGGACACAGACAATAGTGTGGTGATGGGGGTGGAAGAGGGTATGGAGGAATTAATGATATTGGAAAAAATACAATTATAAAACAGAACAGAATGGAATGAAATATTCAAAGTATTGAAAGGAATAAAACCCTAAAATCATATAACCAGTAAAATTATCTTTCAACAATGAAGGATAAATAGACTTTATGGGATAATAATATAAATAAATTACTGAAGGAACTTTGCTGGCAGACACTTGTTGGAATATTTTTAGAAGTTCTTCAAGAAACAAAATGATACAGGTTATAAACTCAGATCTACCTTAAAAAGGAAGAGTGTCCAAAAGGAGTAAGTAAAGGTAAATTAAATTCTTTGTTTTTATTATTTTTAATTAGTCTAAAAGATAAATTTTTCAAGTAATTATAATAATGTATTAGGTGATGATCACAATGCAGCAATGCAAAAAAGGAAATGAGAAAGAGGAAACAATCTGCTATCTTTTCAATACAAGGGAAATAGCAGAGCATAATTTAAATAATGTGCTTAAATAAACCATGGAACTTCAAACCATGGTAGAAATCTCAAGAGGAATTTTTAAAATGTGAACAAAATTGAAAATAGTATATCAAAATTGTGAGATATAATAAAAAGAGTGGTAAGAGGAAAATTTATACCTTTAAATTCATATACCAGAAGGCAATAAAGGTGTGAAAATTAATATTGTAAGTGATCATTTTAAGAAAGCACAAAAGCTCTGACCAGTGTGGCTCACTAGGCTGGGCATCTTCCTGCAAGGCCAAAGGTCACCAGTTAGGTTCCTCTTCAGGGCACGCACCTGGGTTGCAGTTTTGGTTCTGGTCACACACCTGTGAAAAACAACTCATCGAAACTTCTCTCTCACATCTGTGATTCTCTCCCTCTCTTTCTCCCTCCCTTCTTCTCTCTATGAAAATTAATAAATAAAATATTTTTAAAAAGTAGGAACAAAAGAGAAATTTAAGCCTCAAGCAAGTAGAAGAAATGATAAAATTAAGGGACAAATCAACGAAATAGACAATGGAAAACAACATCAGTAAAACCAACATCTGGCTCTTTGAAAAGTTCAGTACAATTGATAATAAACCTCCAGACAGGCAAAGAGAGAGAGAGGGAGGGAAAGAGAGAGAGAGAGAGAGAATGACTTATATCAACAATAAAATAATTTAAAAAAACAAAAACAAAAAACTGTAAAGTACTTAAGGACACAGTTTGAGTCTATTTTTAATGAAATAAGCATAAGTTCATAGAAAGATAAGTACTTTTCAAGAGATAGTTGGTAAATTCTGGAATTCGGTTAGATTCTAGGGGTGTGTGTTTGTTCATTATTGTGAGCCCAGTACATAGAACCATGTATACCCACAGTAGAGCCTTAAATAATATTGGTTGAATAAGAAATAAATGAATTGCAAAAAAAGAAGAAAGAAATGAAATAGGGTAAGCACTGCTAATCACAAATTTAGTAAAAGGAAAATATGGAATATTATACCCACTTTATGCCAATTTATTTAATAAATGAAATGTACTTATTCCTTAAAAGACACAAGTCAGTAAAATTCACAAAAGGAGAAAGAGATAATCCGAATAGGCCAAAAACTATAATGTATGTAAAGAATGATTCTAAAATGACATTGAAAAGCAAAAACTCTAGGAGTCAACATAATTCTCAATAATTTTAGAATTTGAATACTCATTCATCTTCATAATTTATTATAAAGCTACAGTAATAAACATGGCATGGTGTGGTGAAAGAACTAGCATATAAATCCCTGGCAACAGGTACATGCAAATACAGTGAGCTGATCTTTGGAAAGGAGCAAAGGCAACTCAATGGAAACATTACAGTTGTTCAACAAAATAAATATGGGATCAGACTTTATACCATCCACAAAAAGTAACTTAAAATGGATCATAGAATAGACTCAAAAATAAAATATAAAATTATAACTTCTAGAAAAAAATATAGAGAAAAATCTGAGACCTTTGCTGTTTTAAAATAAGATTTTAGCTCCAACACCAAAATTACAAAACATGGATGAAAAACATGGATGAGTTTAATTTTATTAGCTTAAGATCTGTTACTCTGTAAAGGCACTATTAATAAGATGAAAAGACTAGACAGGTATTGGAAGAAAATATTTACAAAATGTATTTGATAGCAAGAACTTTTATCTAAATTACACAAAGAACTCTTAAAACTCAACAATAAGAAACCAAAAATCTAATTAAAATGTGCAAGATATCTGACTAGACATCTTATCAAAGAAGATTTTCAAATGACAACTAATTATGTTTAATTATGCTCAAAATCATTTGTCGGCAGGGATTTGCCAAATATTACAATACTGGAGCAAATGTATGGACATCCCTGTTAGGATATAAACCTGATACTGTCCATGGCTGATGAGCATGTGGAGCTACTGGGGACTACCTACTATTTCAAACACATGGTATTCTGGAAAAGATAAAACAAGAAAGATGGTAAACAGATCAGTGTCTCCCAGGGGTTAATGAGGAGGTGGGTAGGAGGTTGAGTAGATGAAACACAGGAGAAATTTTAGTGTGCTTAAATAAACTGCAATGTATACGATAGTTATAGTGGTTACATGACACTACAGTTTTGTCAATACTAAATATTTTAAAACACAAAGTTGTAAACTTAATGTCTGAAAAATTTTAAAGTCCTTTAGAAGATTAGAGGATTCCAGGATGGAATAAATGATATGAAAAACAATTTCACTGTATTGGAAATGTATTCGAGAACCTCATTGGAAAGCATATGGAAGATTGCTAATCTATGTGACTTTGGAAATCAGTGTGCTCTCTAACACTGTAGGCCAAAGTAACTATACTACAAGACTGTATTTAGTTGATAAATTTGCTTTCTATGTGATATGGGTTAATGATTTTGCTATCACAATACACGATACACCAGAACTGAAAAACTAAGTTAGTGGAAAATGGTATTAATTAGTTTTCTCAATTCTGAAATGGGAGGTTACAGTTGAGGAGAAGGAAGCTAGAAACGTACATGTAGGAATTTATTAGAGTCAGAGACATAAGTATTAACTCATGTGGATAAAAATAACCATTTAGAAATAGTTACAGGCTCACATATGAAGTCTGTCCAGAAAAAGTCTATCCATTGTTAATACAACAAGAACAGTTTGCATGACATTGGTGTAACTTGGCAGTTAAGGAGAGTGAACAACGGCAACTTCACTGTACTAGTCAGTGGGAGTGGTAGATGCCATTGAGTGAGCATGTGTACTGTGTGGCTGTTGCAATCAATATGACTGAGCAAATAGAGCAATAAATGGGCATCAAAGTTTCCATGAAGCTTGAACATTCCTCTGAAGAAACTATTTGGATGATTTAGAAGGCCAAAGCTATGAACAAATGGTGATTAACAGCTTCATCAAAACAATGCATCTACTGATGCATTATGTCCCATGCAGAGCTATTTGGAGAAACACCAAATCACCCAGGTGACTTAGCCCCTCTACAGCCCAGATTTGGTGCCCTGAGACTTCTGGCTTTTCTGAAACCAAAATTCACCTTTAAAAGGGAAGAGATTTCAGACAATGGATGAGATTCAGGAAAATACTACAGGGCAGCTGATGAAGATTGGAAGAGCTGTTTGGGGTCCCAAGATGCTTTTTTGAAGGTGACTAAAGTATCATTGTCCTATTTACAATGTTTCTTGCATCTTGTATCTTCTTCAATAGAGAGATATTTGAGATATTTGAATACATCCCTGAATAAAATAATTTAGAGTTCCAAGTAGATGATGAGAAAAGATATTTCTCAGGTGGATATGGGCTTAATGTGGACAAACATGAAAGGTTATTGTGTATCTGAGAGCAATGGAAAGATAATAAAATCAGAATCACAGGGGCCTGTAGATAACATCCACTCTTATAGGTCTTGGAGGGATTTTGACATTCATTCATATATAAGAAGCAACTGGAAATGTTTGAGAAGTGGAATGAAAAGATCCCATTGACATCGTTAAATTGGTACTCAGAATCCTAAATGAGGAAGAGTTCTCAGAATGGAGAGTTGTAGGACAAACACGAAAGCAGAGAACCATTTAAAAGGTTAGTACATCATTCCTTTTGAGAGAAGAGCTGATGTTATTTAGATAACAAATATTCAGAACAGGGTTAAAACTATGAAGATACTATAAGTTTGATGACAATGATGAGGTTTGCTTTATTTCCCCTACCACAGCATCCAAGCATTAACTACTTTAATGTGAAAACAGTAGTTCTGTTTAAGTAACCCTTGAACATTTCATGTATTTTGACTTGTGGGAGGTGCAAAATAATTACAAAAAAATTTCCTTTCACTGTAAAATCAATTGCAACATTTCAATTAAATTGGTTATATTAAATAAGAGCCAGAAAATTTCTCATACTTTATGAAACTTGAAAGTATGATCTAAAAAGCATTTAACCTGCACAAAATTAATGAAGCAATGGTAATAAAATGGAATAATTTGGAATTTACACAGTTTTAAGGGGGCACCTTACAGACATTCAATTAGGGAAATTAGAACACTAAGTGCTATTTTTGAAACAAGTTCTTCTAACATGAGAAATATAAACAACAAAAATATAAACATTCAGAGTCAGTATTTTGTAAAAGCATAAAGTTATGGTTGTTGACACTGTGCTCCCCTAAAATTAAATTGTGAATCGTATGCTTATATATGTATCATGTTGCAGTAGCAGGATGTCCAAGGTGCCTC
>PVIA01002318.1:138105-216939 GCA_004024845.1 Tonatia bakeri | reverse complement strand
AATAAATAAATAAATAAATAAATAAATAAATAAATAAATTACTATATCCATCTATTATATACCTACCCATCAGTTAAATTCTATTTCTATGTTTCAGAGGAGGACTGCTTTGGATTTTATTTTCTAGGTCTCATTTTTTCTTTCTAACTCCAACATCTAAAGAGAAATGTTCTGCTTTATTCCTTCACTAGGCCATTTTTTTCAGGGATTTTTCCCATTCTTTGACGTTAGAGTTTACACTCTGACTGATTCAGCTGCTGGGTCAATACTACATTTGTATTTGTTCATAAACTAATCCACCTGGCAGTAGTTTGGTCATTCCTGAGACTCACTACCAAAATCTACTAGGTTCTTATGACTAATCTGGAAGCTGATTATCAGGAATTTAAGGTTTTATTCTTGTCCTGAGACTTAACCTCTTTTATGCTTGATTTTATACCTTGATTAAACAAAAAAAAATGAAAACTAAGTCCTATGAGGCTGTACGATTCCCTGCCAAAGGCTTTACATAAGTGCACAGTGTCACTACTCATTGATCACAGGTTTGTAAGATGTTTTTGCTATTACTTCTGTAACTTAAAGAGCCAACTTGAAATAAGGAATCTGAGCAGAAAAACATCCATTTTGAATATTCCTTTTATTCTCTGAAATTCAAATCAATAGACTCTCAATAACTTTAAATGAAAATAAGTATTAAAACAACATAGAGTGCTATAAATCTTTGAAACTATAATATAACATTATTTCAGATGATACACTTTAAATAATTCATAAGTACCTCAACGTAAAATTTTCTTTTATTTCCAAGCAAATCCTAGTATATTTTAATTTATATATTTTATCACATTCATAAACATATTTACTTATTAGAAGCTATTTAAAAACTTTAAACAAAAACCTAAAAGTTAGGACTTCTGGGCAAGATGGAGGCGAAGGTAGACACACTCTGTCTATTCGCACAGCCAAAACAAGAACAACAAATTTAAAAACAAAAAACAACCATTACTGACAGAAAATCAAACTGTGTGGAAGTCCAACAACCAAGTAGTTAAAGAAGAAATATTTATCCAGACCAGTAGGCAGGAGGGGCAGAGTAGGGCAGCCAGGCAGATAGGACTTGCTGCAAGGCAGTGGCTGGTGGACCAGGCGAGATGGTGGCTTACAGAATGGGCGGCCCCACATTCACATGCTGATAAACCAGGACGAACACCTGGGGAGTGAGACAGACATCACAATCCAGGGGCTCAGTGTGGGGAAATAAAGCCTCAAAGTCTCTGACTGAAAACACCTGTGGGGGTACAGGCAGCAGCGGAAGAAACTCCCAACCTCACAGGAGAGTTCATTGGAGAGACCCACAGAGTCCTAGAATGTACATACACATTCCCATCCACCTGGGAATTAGTACCAGAAAGGCCAAATTTGCTTGTGGATAGCAAGGCAAGTGACTGAAAACCAGCAGAGAGCAGAGCAAGCAGCTCTGTTCCCTTTTGGATCCCTCCCCCTTTTACAGTGGCACCATACCAGGATGTGGGTTGCCCCGCCCTGGTGAACACTTAAGGCTCCACCCCTTATTACATAACAGGCATGCTGAGAAAAAAAAAAATGAAGCAAAGAAGAGAACAGTTCAAAACTCCAGAAAAAAAATACAACTAAACAACAAAGAGATAGCCAACCTATCAGATAAGCTGTTCAAAATGCTGGTTATCAGGATGAAGTACCCAGGAACTCACTGGGTACTTCAACAGCATAAAAAAAGACCCAGGAAGAGATGAAAGTCACATTATGTGAAATAAAGAAAAATGTATAGGGAACCAGCTGTGATGGGAAGGAAACCAGGACTCAAATCAGTGGTTTGGAGCAGAAGGAAGAAAGAACATTCAACCAGAGCATAATGAAGAAATAAGAATTACAAAAAAAAATGAAGAGAGGCTTAGGAACCTCCAGGACATCTTGAAATGTTCCACCATCCAAATCATAGGGGTGCCAGAAGGAGAAAAGGAAGACCAAGAAATTGAAAACTTACTTGAACAAATAATGGAGAACTTCCCCAATATGGCAAAGAAAATAGACTTTCAGGAGGTACAGGAAGCTCAAAGAATCCCAAAGAAGTTGGATCCAAGGAAGCACACACAGACAGTTACCTACAAAGGAGTTCCCACAAGACTATCAGCTGATTCCTCAAAAGAAACCTTGTAGGCAAGAAGGGACTGGAAGGAAGTATTCAAAGTCATGAAAGGCAGGGACCTACATCCAAGATTACTCTATATAGCAAAGCTATCATTTAGAATGGAAGGGCAGATAAAATGCTTCCCAGGTAAGGTCAAGTTAAAGGAGTTCATCATCAAAAAGCCCTTACTATATAAAATATTAAAGGGATTTGTCTAAGAAAAATAAGATAAAAATATGAAAAGTAAAATGACAACAAACTCACAACTATCAACTGTTAACCCAAAAGAAAGGAAAAACAACAGAAACAAAAACTAAGCAAACAACCAGAACAGGAACAGAATCAGAGAAATGGACATCACACAGAGGGATTTCAGTGGCGTGGGGCAAAGGAGGAATGGTGGGGGAAAGGTACAGGGAAGAAGAAGCATGGTTAGTAGGCATAAGGTAGACAGGGATAGATTAAAAAAAATAATATGGGAAACAGAAGACTCAAAGAACTTATATGTACAACCCATGGACATGGACTAAGGTGGGGGACTGCTGGAGGGTTGGGGGGGTGGAATGGGGATAAAGAGGGGAATGGGAAAACTGTAATAGCATAATCAATAAAAATATTCCAAAAAAGTCATTTCATGTGCTAAAAAAAAAAGAATAGTATAGGAAATGGAGAAGCCAACGAACTTATATGTACAACCTATGGACGTGAACTAAGGGAAGGAGGGGATGCTGAAGACTGGGGAGGTGCTAGGCAGCTCGATGAAGGGGAAAAATAGGGACAACTATAATAGCATACTCAATAAAATATACCTTAAAAAAAGTTTGTCCTCTGAATAGTCCCCTGTCTGTAACCAATATATTCTCAGTTCATCTCTATCCTGGCATTGAAAATAAACTTTTAGGAAGTTAAAAAGGGTTTCTGAAAAACTGATTAATAGCTATATAATAATGAACTATGCAGTCACAATATTTTATTAATTTTAACTTCAAACATCTAACTGTTTTATTTAGAGTCTATTATATTCATTTCTTATACTCTTTCAATAAGAAAATGTTCAGAAATATAAAAATGCTTAAAATACTGACAACTACATATAAGTGATATAGGTAATCCTAAAAATAAGTTATCAATCACTAACTTTTCTGTACTTTTCATTTTCACCCCTATACCATAATTTTAGGAATAGCAAGTATTTTTACAATATTATTATAACAATATTTTCCATAGTACTCTACTTGTGTAGTTGTTTTGGCATACCAAACACTTCCCCATAATTATAACACCATTTATTGTCAGCAATTTTGGAGGAATCGTTCTATCCCCACCTCTTTTCTTGTCACAAATCCATATTATTAATAAAATGTTTTCTTAATAAACCAAGAAACTTGATTAGTTAACCTATCTCATTAGTAGCAAAATTGTTAATAAAATTCAGTCACTCTTTAATTAATTATTTTAATCCTTCCCTGAGGATATGTTTCTTGATTTTAGAAAGGGAGGAAGGGAGAGAGAGAAACATCAATTGGTTGCCTTCCATATGCACCCTACTGAGAACAGAACCTGCAACCTAATTATGTGCCCTGATGGGGAATCAAACCAACAACCTTTTCATGCATAGGACCATGCTCTAACCAACTGAATGACTGGACCAGGGAATCTATCTTTTCCAATTAAAATTATTGGGGTAATGTTGGCTAATAACATTATGTAAGTTTCAAGTATATAATTATATATGTACATCATCTGTATATTTCAACTGTGTGCTCACCACCCAAAGTTAGCCTCCCCATCACCCTGTATTTGACTACTTTTATCCTCTTTATCTTTTCCCCACCCTTTCCCCCCTCTGGCAACCTTCATAATATTGTCTGTATCTTTCATATTGCTTGTTTTATTTGTTTATTTGTTGTTTTTCTGTTTTATATGCTACATATGAGTGAAATCTTATGGTTGTTGTCCTTTCCATCTGGTGTATTTTGCTTAGCATGATACTTATTCCAATTTCAATGCATTTTTGCTTCTGTCTGTATTACTGTTTGTGTTGGATGAAAAGGTCATAAAAATGATGGGAGATAAAATGAGTAGGGGCAAAAGAGAAAATAGGAAAAATGGATAGAAATAATATCAAAGTATTAAATGATCTATTCCCTGATATTGTCTGTGCAATAGAAGAGTAAACCAAGAGTTATTTATGTTGTGCCACATTTAAAGAGTATCAGTGAGGTAATTCATGCTTAAAAAATTGTTCTTGACTAAATGGTACATATAAGTTGTACATGTACTTCTCTCATTTTAGTATCTCTTGAAAATGTTTCCTTAGGGTATCTGAATGGCTACCTCTTTTACTTGAAATATTTGTTCATTATCTTAAAGAGACTGCTAGTCATTTGATTTTTTAAAATGTAATTAACTTCTTCTTCCTGAGATTTCTCTAACATAGTCTGCTCTGTCCATTGTATCTATCACCAAACATTCTACATGGTTTGCTTATGTATTATGTTTGTTGTCTGTTACCCCTGGCTGGAATGTAAGCCTCATGAGGGCAGGATTTTTTGCATATTTATTTTCTACTGAATATCTCTCCGTCTAGAATATAAGCCAATATGATTTAAGTGCCTAGAACATTACTTGGTAGATGATTCTCAATCAATATTTGTTTATGAAATTGAACATCTGGAATACAGGTGTAGTATCAATGTAAAAGAACTATATGAAATGGTAATTCCCCAAGATACTTACAATCTGTAATCAGCATGCTACACATGTGATTGCTTCAGTCCTGTGATACTCTTGTGAAAAATGAAGTTGGGTAGTAGTGGAATTCTGCACTCAACTTCGAACACTTCATAGCTATAGCATGCCTTTTGTTGCGTACAATGTTGTATTCCAAAGATATTTGCATTGGCAGAACACCTCACAGCAAGAAGAAAATGTCTTGCTCCCCATCGGATGCCAACATACTGGTTGAAAAGTATAATATGATATAATTTTAATCTTCATTTGGGAATTTTTGGACTGTATTAGAGTGCTGTTCATTGTTTCTGTTAAACAGTGTTCCAGTGTAATCTGGGGTTTAGAGATGGGTGGCATGCCTGGGACACATAAAGATCTTATGGGTAACAGATATAGAGAAATGTGAAGCTTTCTCAGATATACTGTAGAAATATTTTCTGAAGAGATACAAAGAGTATTTATTCTGTAAATCAATATCTAAAATAATTAAATTGTTATCTAATATAACCCTTTCAAATTCTAATGGAGTCATTATGAAGTAAATACAAATTGCTTATAGTAGGCTTAAAATAAAAGTAAAATAATTATTTGTTTGATTTCTTTTATATTGCCTTGTGTAAGCAGGAATTACAAAATGATAGGGAAATATACAAGTTATACATAATCTAGTGGATATACACAATTCAAGCTCATATGTACAAACAGATTCTGTTTTTATTGTGCTTTTTTTTTTTACCACTGTTTGCCTTTCTATTTTGTAAACATCTACTTCCTTGGTAAAAGGAATGCAGTTTTAAAAATTGTACAAACAGGGAAATGGTTTGGAAATAGAAGTATTTAAAGTTGCTTTACTTTAGAATAAAGACATTTGTGACAAGAAATATAAAACAATATTTTGTTTATTTCTTCTTTCAAAATAGGAATACTAAAATTACAATTCTGGCACCAGTTTCCATTTGAAAACAGTATTTTTCAATGTTGTTGCATTGTATAGTTTTCTTAAAACATTTCAATAAAAATAATCAATAGTGAAATTGGATGTGTTCCAATGACATTGTTTTAAAATTGTGTAAAGTAATAATGATAGCCAATTTTGTTAAGTAAGCAGATTCCATATGTGATTGTATGCAAGTTATTTTTTTCCCAATTTTATTTTAATGATTGTTCAAGTACAGTTTTCTCCCCTTTACTCCCAGTCAAGCCAGTTATTTTTTTTTTATTTTGGTATCTGTATATTATGGTTAATAATCTTGTAATGTACCATTGTGTCTGAAGATGTTTTCTTGTTATTCTATATCCAATTTATGATTATTTAGTCTGCAAATGCTTAAACTAAAATTTCTTTTTAGGTACTAGTTAACTTCTATTTTCAAAGCAAATGCTAAATCTGCAAAGACATTTCTTATTATTTTTTCTTTCATTCTTTTCTGGCAGTAAAACTTGATTGGTAATCATGTTCCAAGTTCCTCTAGTGTTCCTAGTATAACTGTTGAAGGCTATACTTCATATCATCTCACTGCACTGCCTACATTTTATAATGACTGAATATGTCTAAGGCTTGGGAAGTGAAATACTTTTCATATGACAATACACAAAAGGAGTACAAGTGCACTAGCTGCAAAAACCACAGACCATCCAATATTGTGCCTGTTGAGGGTATGAAAGCTTCAGTTGCTTAAAGTAAGGCTTGTATCTGTTGTATAACATATGGAATTTGGACTACTGTAGACTTGAGACAAATGTTGAAAATATAATATTGTCATTAGTAGCCTTGTTTCAAATAAAGATAAACAATGTACTTGTGTTGCATATAAACTAGAGTTTCAGTGTATCTTTTCAAATATTTTGTTTTTATAGATATTGTGACAAATACTAACTTCTTTAAAAAAGGATAAATAAATCATTCATAGGGTGATAATAATTTTGGGATATTTTTAGTTAACTTAAGCTTACATAGAGTTTTTATTAGAAAATTTTAAAGAACAATAATAATACAGAAAATCTCATAAATTATATATAATAAATTTTGTAATGCTTTAAAAATCCTTTGATCTAGAGTATATTTTTAAATAAATGCACAGTTATAAGAAAAACAAACTTAATTAATTATTTATTTTTATTATTGTTCAAGTACAGTTGTCTCCATTTTACCACCACCACTCCCAACAGCACTACCCATCCTCACCTACCACCCTTCATCCTATCCCCTTTGGCTTTCTCCGTGTGTCTTTTATACATGTTCCTTGATGATCCTATCCCCTTTTGCCTCTGTTATCCCATCCCACCACCCCTTTGGTTACTGTCAGTTTGTTCTTAATTTCAATGTCTCTACTTATATTTTGCTTGCTAGTTAGTTTTGTTCATTAGGTTCCACTTAGAGGTGAGATCATATGGTATTTGTATTTCATTGCATGGCTTATTTCACTTAGCATAATGCTCACAAGATCCATCCTTGCAGTCTAGAAGGGTAGGAGCTCCTTCTTTCTTTCTGCTGCATAGTATTGCATTGTGCAAATGTACCACAGTTTTTTGATCAACTCATTTACTTATGGGCACTTAGGTTGCTTCCAACACTTGGCTCTTATAAATTGTACTGCAATGAACACTGAGGTGGATAGGTTTATTTGAATCATTGTTTCAGGATTTTTAGAGTATACTGCTAGCAATGGAATTACTAGGTTAAAAGGCAGCTCAATTTTTAGTTTTTCGAGGAAATTCCGTACTGTTTTCCACAGTGACCTCACCTGTCTGCATTCCCACCAACCATGTACTAGGGTTCTCTTTTCTCCACAAGCTCAACAGCACTTATTTGTTTATTTGTTTATAATGGCCATTCTGACTGGTGTGAAGAGATATCTCATTCTGTTTTTTTTAAACATTTTTGTTGTTGTTCAAGTACAGTTGCCTACATTTTTACCCCACCCTCCCATCCTAGCCATCTCTACTTCTGACCCTTGATCCTACCCCCTTTGGTATTTCTTTTATTTGATGCCCAATTCCTGTCTGATAAATATAAAATAAACAGTATAAGTGTAAATATGTGTGTTATTTAAAAATCCATTTGAAAAAATAATTTTAGAGAAAAATTGATGGAATGGAAATTTTAGACACTCTAAATTATATAAAACAGTAAAATGTACATGCAAAAAATGAAACTAGACCCCCCAATGTACACCATACACCAAAAATAAACTCAAAATGGATATAGGACTTGAATATAAGTCACGACACCCTAAAAGTTTTAGAGGAGAACGTAGGCAGGAAAACTTGAAATATCCCATGCAGTGATATTTTCACTAATACATCCCCTAAAGCAAGAATATAAAGGAAAGAAGAAACAAATGAGAGTACTTTAAACTAAAAAAAAAAGAAAGAAAGAAACTATAGCTAATTATGGTACTCAGTTATCTTATAACTTTGGTTGATATAAGTTTATATATGTGTATAAAATTATATATGTATATATAAGTATATGAATGAGGAAGAGTATGTTTACAGTTGTTCATATGGATAGCATATAATACAGGAATAAATAATAATACAAAAATAAACCACATTTCATGTACTCACAACTGTAAAAAAAAGAAAAAAAAACTTAAAACTTCTTCATGCCTAAAGAAAACATCAACAAAATGGGAAGTGGAACAATTGTATGGAAAAGTGTATTTTGCAATGATACCTTGGAAGGTTTCATTGGTTCATAAGGTTTGATCTTCAAAATATATAAAGTACTCACACAACTCCACACCAGGAAGGCAAACACCCCAAATAAAAAATGGGCAAAGGACCTGAATAGACACTTCTCCAAAAATGACATATGGAGGGCTCAGAGACATATGAAAAAATGTTCAACATCACTAGCCATCAGAGAGATGCAAATTAAAACCACAATGAGATACCACTTCACACCAGTCAGAACTGTGTGTGGCCATCACTAACAAATCAAGGAACGAGAAGTGCTAGTGAGGATGTGGAGAAAAGGGTACCCTAGTACATTGTTGGTAAGAATGCAGACTGGTGCAGCCACTGTAGAAAATAGTATGAAATTTCCTCATAAAACTAAAAATGGAACTGTATTTCAATCCAGCAATCC
Source organism: Tonatia bakeri (assembly GCA_004024845.1). NCBI lineage: Eukaryota > Metazoa > Chordata > Mammalia > Chiroptera > Phyllostomidae > Tonatia > Tonatia bakeri. The sequence continues at coordinate 207,946 of PVIA01002318.1, read as the reverse complement.
AACTGCTGGGACTGTACTCTAAGAATCATGAATCACCAATTCAAAAGAACCCATGCACCTCAATGTTCATAGTAGCACAATTTGCAACAACCAAGTGCTGGAAACATCCTAAGTGCCCATCAGTAAATGAGTCGATAATAACTTGTGGTATACTTACACAATGGAATACTACGCAGCACAAAGAAAGAAGGGACACCTACTTTTCAAAACAGTATGTATGGAACTGGAGAGCATTATGATAAGTAAAATACACCAGGCAGTGAAAGACAAATACCATATGATCTTACTTATAAGTAGGACCTAATCAACAATATAAACAAATGAGCAAAATAGAATCAGAGACTTGCCAATAAAGTACAAACTGACAGTGACCAGAGGGCCAGGGAGAAGGGGATAACAGAGAAAGAAGGCGAAGGGGCAAGCAAAGGATAATGAATATAAGACTCATGGTCATGGACTATGGGGTGGGGCACTGACTGTGTGAGTGGTGGGGAATGGGTTATGGGTGAGCAATGGGAAAAATGTGGGACAACTGTAACTGAACAACAATAAAAAACAATAAAAATACTTGTGAGTGGGGAAATAAATCAATTTAAAAACATAACATTCTAAATAATCTGACTATACAAAAACTCCTTTATGCTTTTCCTTTTTGTTATTGTCTTGATAATACAAGATTCTTGACATAACCATTCTTTGAAATGGTTATGTGGTTTATGTCAGTTAATACAAAAGCTTTATGGCAAGAATGGTTACAAACATCTGATTACCTTTAGCAACACTAATAAAGCAAAACCTTTAACAAGTGTAAATTTCAAAATTAGATCCCAGAGGCAGAAATGTAACTTTTTAAAATACTGTTGACATCTAAACTCACCATTCATTGACTTTTGTTTTCATTATTCTTTATTCCTTTCCTTGTACCCTCATTAATTGGTTTGGTTTTTTTCCCATGTTTTCTCTTCTTTCTTTTAAGTTCTCCCTCCCCTTTCCTCTACTTTGTCCATACTTTTCCAGATATTTAAGGCATGTTTCCTCATGCCCTTAAAAATGATGTTCTTGTACATTTCCTTTTCTATGTTTCTTTTTACCTTTTCTGTTTTTTTTAAATTTTCTCTATTCATGCTACTAGTTCTCCATATCTCTTATTCTACTCCACAAGGAACTTTAATAAGTCAAACTTCCTTGGAAATTCCTGACATATCTTTTCAGTAGCTTGATATCAGTTGTTTCTGATTCCTCTTGTAAAGCCTGGTCTTATGGAAATAATACTGGCAAGATTTCTAAAGACTCAGAGTTTAGTTTAATTCTAGCCCCATCTTTCTTTTCCACAATATTAGATCAAAATAGACCAGACAATTCCTTACAGCTCTAAAATTCTATGAAGTATGCTTATGTGTGTGGAGCCATGAAGGCTGAAACTTTTACCTTTGGAAGAGAGAGGGATTTTTGCAATGTCACATCATGTGGCAGCACCGTACCCTGCAGCATTCAGAGAACAATCCAAGAATAAGCTTATAGGAATACAACCCCTTGACTCAGTTTTTCCTGGAAGCCATATGGTCCAAACAGGCTCATCATAGGGCCAGAATTTTGTGGCAATATAGGGACCCACCTCTATGTTACAACCAGAATTTTAAAATTCTAACTGTGAACAATATCTTAAGATGCATTAATACAGATCATTCAGGGTGGATCTAGTATTCTAGACAGACCTATTTCCTCCTGTCTAAATAATGCATTTTACCATGTAGAGGCAGTTTCAGACATTGTCTTTGTCCCAACAATGCTTTCTATATGTTTTCTATACAGTGGTACCTCAGTACCTATTGTTTACTAGTTCTGGAACTTGTGATGGGTGCCAAAACCTAAGAGTACCAAGTGATGAAGAATTTTTCTCTTGTGGAGCAGCATCATGATTCATACAAGTTCTAGCAAATGTGACAAGTCCCAAGCAAGTGCTGACTGTTGAAACATTTTTTTTTCATCTTCAAAATGCAATGAGTACAGGGTTTGATGAGTTTTGAAGCCAATGCATACTGAGGTATGACTGTATTTCTTGAAAGCACCTTAGGCTAACTGTGAACCTCAGATATAGCTCAGAGATATTTGGAATAAATGGTAACTGACTTAAAAACCAAGGCACTGCACTAAAATCTCTTCTAATATATAGAAGTTTATTTTTGATAGTAACAATGTATAGTTTAAATAATAAAATTTAAAGGGTAAAGCATTGATAATATTATGAAATAGGAACTATTAGGATTTTATTTTAGTGATCAGGATAATGGGGATTAGAGCAGTTGAATGAGGAGCTAATGAACAGTGGAACAGGAGACCAGCCCACTTTCTTAATTCTATGTTATTTTCCATTATATTTTAAGTGTATGATATTTAAAATGTAGAACTGCTCCTAAGCTTCTATTATTTGATAGAAAACAAAATTTCACTTAAGACGTATTTTGATTATTTCATTTACTTTACAAAGAAACGCATCTTATTTTTTTGCCATAGATCCTCACTCGTGTACTAGTGAGCATGTTTTATAGTCAATTAAATATGAAAATAGAAGAAGTAATAATTTATGGAGATGCATAGTGGTATGAACAGGGTTTATTAATTAAGTCAATTAAAGTCTTAAATCCTAGGTTAATCCAATTTGTTACAGTTACAATGTTTCCAAATCATAAAATAATTGCATAATTATGAATTATACATTGATTAAAGTGATTGCAAAGATGGTTGTACTTGGACTTATGGGGTATCTCTTGAGGAAATTCTATGGAGTGGAATCTTCCTCTCCTATGTAAAGACTAAAATACTACTAAAGATCTATGTATTACTATATATCAATAAAAAAATCCCTGTCTATAAATTAGACATGCATAAATATATCCTGAATGAACAAAAGAATAAATGATCATCACCATTCAAAATTGATAAATTATATAAGTCTTAGCACCTTGTTGCAAGTGCTATTTTTAAGACTCTCATTGAACATTCTCCTTGTATGAATGAATCTGTCTATGCCTCATTTAATGGCACAGGTTACTACCAACACCATTCAGAATGAAGCTGGCCATGATCCCTTGATTAAGCCCCCTCATGAGAGCCGCAGCTACTGTTCCAGGAGCCCTTCAATGTATAGTTGCTTCTAATTCCAGAGACCAAGAATAATTTAAAAGGTTTAAAAAATTACATTATTTTAACAACTTTATTGAGAGATAACTGACATAAACTGTATATTTTAAACTGTACAAATTGATGTCTTAGTATAGATATATAATCTGTAAAAACTTCATCATAATCAGTATAATAAACACATGTGACAGCCTCAAAGTTTCTTTCTGCCCCTTTATCTTCCCTCTGACCCACACCTACCTGCCTTTGCCCCTTTTGCAACCACTGGCAACCACTGGTTTGCTTTATGTCACTATAAATTAGTTTGGATTTTTTTTTAGAATTTCAAATAAATGGGAACAAATATAATATACTATTTTTGTCTGCCCTTTTTACTTATGTTGCTTTAATGTCCATCTATGTTGTGTTTATGAACAGTACATTTTTCTCATTGCTACATAATAGTTCATTGCTTGCATTGCACAGTGTATTATTTTACTTTTTAATGGTCTGTTTCCAAGTTTTGACTGTTAAGCATCAAGCTGCAATTGAACATTAATTTGCAATTCTTTATATGGATATAGATATTCATTTCTCCTGAGTAAATACCTATAAGTGGAATGACCGGGTCAGATTGTAGGTATATATTTAACTTCTTAAGAAACTGCTAAAACTGCTAAACTGTTTTTCCAAAGTGGTTGTAAAATTATACATTCTTACCAGCATTGGATGAGAATTCCAATTGCTGCTATCATTGCTAAAATTTGGTATGGTTTTAAATACACATCATTTAAATAGGTGTGTAGTGATAGCTCACCATGATTTAAATTTGCATTTTCTTAGTGATTAACGATATTGAATATCTTTTCATATGCTTATTTCCCTTTTGTTTCTTTTTTGGTGCACTATTTACTCAAATATTGTGCCCATTTTTTAAAGAATTTATGGAAAACAACAAGGACTCTTCTTGAATTGAAAGATAAATTTTTTGTCTAAAAAGCTGAAATCGGTTATCCTGTCACAGCTTATTTAACTGTGTTGAAAATACTCATAAAATTATTCCCATACTTCTTTATATGACATTTGAAGCTAGGACCATGTCTGTTGTAATGATATTAGATCAATACGATAAACTTGGTTATTTGTAAATATAGAAATAAACTATTAAAGTAAAAGGTAACTTACACCATTGTTATTTTCAATAAATATATAAATAGTAATGGTATATTTATTGTTGGTGCAATTGCAAATAGTAGCTTTATTATGTGTATTTTGAATGTGAATAATTGACAATAATATTTTTAAAAGAACAATAAAGTTACGTTTTATAATAAGTAGTAGTCTTTGAGTAGGGTTTTAAAGTTATATTGAAAATATCAGTGTTTGATAATCCGAATGAAACTATAACAATCCAAACTTAATTACTTTTATTTTATTTTCTTAAGTGTTATCAAACATATTTTGCTTTAAATATATTTTTACTTTAAGATTTTTCAAATATGTGCTATCATTTAGTATCATGTTGAATAATAATTGGTTTCTTTCAATATTACAATATAAAATGTAAAATTTGGCTCATTAAGACAGAAATCATGTTTTATATTATTGTACTATAGGTAATAAAGTTAATGGCACAGGTGCAAGATTTCTGTATGACTGTTTTAAATTAATATTATTCACTGTTATAGAAGTGCTTGAAATGAATGTCATAATCAGTTGTATCAAATAACAATATAGCAATAAAAAACTATGTTTTTTTAAGTTGTTCAAGGTGTTTCATTGGAGCATTGTGTTATTCTAATGTCCAAAGTAAGAAGACCTTGTTCAGTATGCACCGTGTAGATATTAGATGTTATTGTGTAAAATGGGGTGAAATTTCAAGTACATTGGGGTAAAAGATTAAAAGGAGCATATTTGCTGCACTTTGGGTCCCAGAATTTTAATACATTTCCTGCTTCAGCCTTGTTTTAGAATTCCACATTGTGATTAATCCAGAAAACAGCATCAATACTATAGAACAATGATTAATTTGTTAAAACTGCCATAACAAACTACCACAGAATAGGTGGCCTAAACAACAGAATTTACTTTTTGAAAGCTCTGGAGGCTAGAAGTCCAAGATTAAGGTGTTGTCTAGGTGGTTCCATCTGAGACCCAGAAGGGAAAGATTTGTTCCAGGCCTCTCCTCCTGCACTGAGATGGCTGTCTTTCCTGCCTTTGCAGTGTTTCCCTATGCACATGTGTGTATCCAAATTTCCTCTACTTATAAGGACACAGTCACAAAGGATTAGGGTCCACCCTTATGGCCTTGTTCTAACAACCTCTGTAAAGATCTTCTCCAAATAAAGTCACATTCTGATGTACTTCTACATAAGACAATTTTAGGGGTACACAATTCAACACATAACAATTGCCCTTTGTTTTAATATTTCTAAATTAACACATTCTTCTCAACAGATTTTTAAACCTGAAGTTACAAGGAATAATATGAATAGCTAAGAAACTATAATCCTCAGTCCTTTAACCTATTAGATATTGGGAAAGAAGAGGTTTTGTTACTCTATCTGCAATGACATTAGGCTTTGAAGAAGTGGTAATCTGTGTCACATGGACCTGGACTTGAAAGGCTACATATCAGCTTCTCACCAGCTGTCCATAAGGTAGTCCTTTAGCTCCTTCCTGCCCCCCTGCCAAAAAAAGAGAAAAGGAAAAAACAGACCTTATTCTTTCCTGGCATGATAGAAATTGTGTGTTTTCTTTGCCAAAGACAAGTTTTTCTTGTCAACACTGCTATTTGAAGCATTATTTCTTTATTCATTATAGATGATCTTCTCCTCCAGGGCTCTAAACCTTTCCTCAGATATTCCCTTTTCTGTTCCCATTTGTTAATCTGTAGGTAGTTTTGTTGTTGTTTTTTCCAGAAGCTCTATCCATCACAGTCTGGAGGCAGCTTTAATGTTATCATAGGTTCCTATGTCATCTCACTTTTTCCCCCATTTTTTAATTTTATTTTTAGTTCAAAAAAGTTTCAATTACAGTTTACACTCAATCTTATTTTTTCTTAGTTTTGGGTATACTGGTTTGACAATCATATACTTTATAAGGTTTTCTCCATGATATTTCCAGTATCCAACTGGCAACATACATAGTTGTTGCCATATTATTGACTATATTTTCTATACTGTACTTACATCCCCATGACTGATTTGTAACTACCAATTTGTTTTAAACCATCATTCAGTGGAAGGTGATATTCACATGGTTCTTAATATAATCATAAATGTACTAACAATAATGCCATCCCCTTTTATCCATTATGAAAGCATACTGAAATTTACATGAGAATGGTGTTATTGTCTAATAAAATAACATTCAGTTCATTCTAGTTTGTTTTAAATGTCATCTGAAAGTTTAAGACTATACTTTCAGGGATCATATCTATAGTTCATTGCTTTGACACTTTCTTTAGGAACACTTTACTCCTAATAGATCTCACAAATGACAAGATACTTCTGAAACTTCCTTTCAAAAAGAGAATTCCTATTATAAAACTCACTCCTTTAAGGCTTAGGTCATTTTGCCACCTTCTACCCTCTTCTTCATTATCACCTTACTGATCTCTACATCTCCAAATGTAAAATCCAGTATTCTACTTTCCAATCATTACTGTAGCTAGTAATTTTTTTTATTCCATGAATTTCTCCAAGCCCTTCTCCTTTTCATTTTTTATTAAATTATTGGGGTGACATTGGTTAATGAGATTATATAGATTTCAAGTGTACTATATAACACATCTGTATATTGCATTATGTGTCTAACACTCCAAGTCAAATCATCTTCCATTTCCATATATTTGATCCCCTTTATGTCCCCCCAACTCTTTCTTACTGGTAACCACCATACCGTCGTCTACATCTGTGAGTTTTGTTTTGTTTTTTGTTTGTTCATTTGTTGCTTTCAGTTTTATATCACACCTATGTGTGAAATCATATATTTCTTAACCTTTCTTTTTTATTTTTTTATTTTTTTAATTGTTGTTCAAGTACAGTTGTCTCTATTTCCCACCCCCCACCCAATCCCCCACCCCAGCCATCCCCCTTCCCACCCTTGATCTTACCCTCCTTTGGTTTTGTTCATGTACCCTCTATAGATGTTTCTGAAAACCCTTCACCTTTTCCCCTCCATTAACCCCTCCCATCTCCCCTCTGGTTATTATCAGTTTGTTTTTAATTTCAATGTCTCTGGTTATATTTTGCATGCTTGTTTGTTTTGTTGATTAGGTTCCACTTATAGGTGAGATCATATGGAACTGAAGAGCATTTTGTTAACTTTTTCTTTTGATTTATTTCACTTAGCATGCTATTCTCAAGGTGCATCTATTGCCCTTCTCCTTTTCAAAATAACTTTGACGTCTCTTCTAATTCATCCTTTCTCTACACCAGCTTGGCAAAATGCCAGTGCTGGTGAAGAGGTTCCCCTGTATCAAGCCTGTGCTTCTTTTCTCTCCATTACTCCAACTGTCAAAAGGAATAAATAGGCTTAATTCACTCCCACCTTAAAAATAAAGGCCTCTATGGATCCGTAAATAACATCCCATTTCTTCCTTATTTCCTTCAAATCCAAGTTTCTAGATGACATGTTTCTTTCACCCCATCCTCTATACCATATAATTTTGTTAAAGAAGTTAATTGTATCTGTAAAGTCCTTGCTCAGTTGTTTATAATCCACTGAAAGTTCTTAAATGATATATACATGGAAAGTGTACATATTACTTTTCTAATAGTTATTTTAAAAAATGAGATATTTTAAAGGAATATTTGTAGTGAAAGATGTATAATCACAGCTCTTTGATGTATACATTTAATTACAATAAAATTACTTTCATGTGTGTAAATAACTGAGCATTGCTATTGCTTTTCCTGTAATTGTTTGCAATCCTAAATTTTTCCCTTTGGTAGAAATCAGTCATGCACTTAGAATTATTTTATAATGTATCACATTATCTGGAACCAATAGTCTAACTTTTGTTCTCTGTGTTTTAGAGTATTACACTGGTGAAAATATACTATTTCGTCATTAGAAGTAGCTCCCCTTCTAGGATTTAGGGAAATAAAAATAATATCCACTCCTTTAAGAACATGCCAACCAACTGAAGAACTGAGCATCTAGCCTGACCTGTCTGGGTCAACTCCCTGGAGTCAGCAACTATCAGCTTAGTTTGGCCTTCATAGGTAATTCAGGTCTAGAATGAGATCAAATTTGACTCTCCCTTTGATTTACCTGTCCCATGGGGAAGCTGGAGCTACTTTGGACTTTCCAGCTTGGAGACTGCCCTATAAAGATACCATAATATCCACTAGCCATGTGTATAGTGTTTACCTTTGTCCTGGAAGAACAGAAAAAAAAAGAATTCATTTTTAAGTAGTATAATTATGTCGTAAATCATGTACAATCATTTCTGTAAAGAATTTTTCCTACTGTTGTATGTCTCAGATAAGATTATTTTGGAATATAATGAAGACTGCATTTTGGATCTGTATTTCAGTGTACTGAAACATGTCAGTTTATTCTTATCAGTGACAAGTCATTTATGTTGGTTTTAAAATCACTAACCTTGGATCTTGTGTATCAATTTAGACTTTGCATGTCTGAATGAAGCAAATGTTATTCCCTGTTGAAGAGGATGGCCAGGGCTAGGTGCGGAAAGGGTGATTAGTATTGCTTAACACACACAAGAAAGGTGTATCATTACCCTTAAAACATGCCCTTTTATACTCCTGCTGTCCTGGGCTCCCAGTTTCTCTGATTTGGCAATTAATTTTTCCGCATGGATAATCATTTTGGTTACATTTTGGAATTACGTATGCCAGAATCTTAAAGTGATATTTAACTGTTTTCCATAGTGGCTGCACCAATTTATATTTTCACCAACAGTGCACAAGGGCTTCCTTTTCTCCATATCCTTGCCAACGTTTGTTATTTCTTATCTTTTTGAGAATGGCCATTCTAACTGTCATGTACCTGTTGTATCTCTTCTTTGGAAAAATGTCTACTCAGCTCCTCTGCTCATTTTTAGTAAATTTTTTTTGTTTCTCTCTTTTTTGTTTGCTGTCAAATTGTATGAGTTCTTTTTACAGTATATTTTGGATATTTAGCCCTTATCAGATATGAGTTGCAATATTATCTCCCATTTAGTACATTGTCTTTTCATTTGGTTGATGGTTCCCTTTGTTATGCAAAAGAATTTTTAGTTTGATGAAGTGCCAGCTGTTCATTTTTCTTTCTTTTGCTTTTAGTGCCAGACTAAAATAATCATCACCTAGACCTATGTTGGATAGGTTACCTTCTAGGTTGTTTTTTCTAGGAGTTTTATGGTTTTAGGTCTTAGTATTTAAATCTTTAAATTATTTTGAGATAATTTTTTTAGCATGGTTTTAACACAGTAGTCCAATTTTATTCTTCTGCATGTAGCAGTCCAATTTTCCTAACATTATTGAAGAGACTGTCCTTGTCCCACTATATATCCTTGGCTCCTTTGTAATAAATTAATTAACCACACATTGTGTGTTTGTTTCTGGATTCCCCAGTCTGTTCCAGTGATCTGTGTATGTATCTGTTTTTATGCCAGTACCATATTGTTTTTGATTACTGTAGCTTTGCACTTTAGTTCAAAATTATAGATTATGATGCCTTTAACTTTGTTCTTTCTTTTGAAGATTGCTTGGCTATTTGGGGTCTCTTCTGCTTCCACAAAATTTTAGGGTTGCTTGTTATATTTCAGTGAAAAATATCATAAAGATTTTGATAGGGCTTGCATTGAATATGTATATTGCTTTGGGTAGTATGGATATTTTAACAATATTAGTTTTTCTAGTCCAAGAATACAAAATGTCTTTTCATTTATTTATACCCTCTTCTTTTTCTTTCATTAATGTATTGTAATTTTCAATATAAAGATTTTTTAACTTTTGGGTTAAATTTATTCCTGTTTTTTACTCTTGTTGATGCAATTATAAATGAGATATAAAAAATTTTCTCTTTCTTATGGTTTATTATTAATGTAAAGGAACATAGCAGATTTTTGAGTATTGATTTTGTATTATGCAACTAGACTGAATTTGCTTTGTAGTTCTTTTTATTTATTTATTTATATAATTTTATTGTTCAAGTACAGTTTTCTGCCTTTCCGCTAAACTTTCCCCCAACCCCAGACATCTCTACCTCCCTCCCCTGATTTCACTCCCCCTTGGTTTTGTCCATATGTCCCCTATAGTTGTTCCTGAAAACCCTTCATCCTTAATCCCCCATTATGCCCTCCCATCTCCCCTTTGGTTACTGTCCATTTGTTCTTAATTTCAATGTCTCTGGTTATATTTTGCTTGTTCGTTTGTTTTGTTGATTAGGTTCCACTTAAAGGTGAGATTATATGGTATTTGTCTTTCTCCACCTAATTTATTTCACTTAGCATAATGCTCTCCAGTTCCATCCCTGTTGTCCCAAAGGGTAGGAATTCCTTCTTTCTTTCTGCTGCATAGTATTCCATTGTGTAAATGTACATGGTATATTGATCCATTCATTTATGAATGGGCACTTATGTTTCTTCCAGCACTTAGCTATCGTAAATTGTGCTGCTATGAAAATTGCAATGTGTAGGTTCTTTTGAATTGGTGTTTCAGGGCTCTAAGGATATAATCCTACCAGTGGAATTGATGAGTCAAAAGGCAGTTCTATTTTTAGTTTGCAGAGGAAATTTCATACTCTTTTTAATAGTGGATGCACCAGTCTGCACTCCTACCAATAGTGCACTAGAGTTCCCTTTTCTCCACAACTTCTCCAACACTTGTTTGTTGCTTTGTTTATGATGGCCCTTCTCACTGGTGTGAAGTGGCAGCTCATTGTGGTTTTAATTTGCATCTCTCTGATGGCTAGTGATGCTGGGCATCTCTTCATGTATCTCTGTATGTCCTCCTTGAAGAAGGGTCTGTTCAAGTCCTTTGCCCATTTTTCAGTTGGATTATTTGTCTTCCTAGGGTAGAGTCATGTGAGTTCTTTATGTATTTTGGAGGTCAAACCCTTGTCTGAAGTATCATTGGCAAATATGTTTTCCAATATAGTTGGTTCTCTTGTCATTTTAATGTTGTTGTCTTTAGCTATGTGGAAGCTTTTTATTTTGATGAGATCCCATTTGTTTGTTCTTCCCTTTATGTCTCTTGCTCTAGGGGATATATCAGTGAAAATATTAGTGCATGGAATATCTGAGATTTACCTGCCTATGTTCTCCTGTAGGACTTTTATGGTGTCATGACTTATATTTAAGTCTTTTCTCCACCTTGAATTTATTTTTGTGTATGGTGTAAGTTGGTGATCAAGTTTCATTTTTTTTGCATGTAGCTGTCCAACTCTCCCAAAACCATTTGTTTTTTTTATGTCTAATTTTTATTCTGAAATATAAAGCTCTTCTGAATTAAAATACAGTTAACATATAATATTGTATTAGTTTCAGGTGTAGAACATAGTGATATTTAACATTTATATACCTTACAAAGTGATCACCATAAAAAGTCCTCTATCCATCTGTCACCATAAAAAGTTATTGTGATATTGATATTTCTATTCCTTATGTTGTCCTTTACATCCCTGTGACTTATTTATATGTTTGTACCTCCTAATCTTCTTGGTCTTTTTGCCCATACCCCCACCATCCAACCCTCTGGCAATTATCAGGCTTTCTATATCTATGCATCAGTTTGTCCTGCTTGTTCATTTCAGTTTTTAGATTCTACCCCTAAGTAAAATGACACAGTATTTGTTTTTCTCTGACTTAATTTCACCTAACATAATACCCTCTAGGTCTATCCATGTTGTAAATGGCAAGATCCATTTCTTTTATGGTTGTGTAACATCCCAGTTTGTTGTGTGCATGTGCACACACACACACACCCACTTCTTTATCCATTTACCTAGTGATGAATGCCTGGGTGGCTTCAATAAATTGGCTGTTGTAAATAATGCTGCAGGAAATAGAGGTGCACTTCTGGGGGCCTATCTGAAATTGCTGGGTCCTTCTTTGTCTCTTATTATATAGCCTTTGTTTTAAAGTCTTTGTGTCTGATATGAGTATTGCTATCCCAGATTTTTTTTTCATTTCCATTTACATGAAATATCTTTTTCATTTTTTTATTTCCAGTTTCTGTGTGTCTTTCAGTGTAGAGCCTCATGTAGGCAGTGTATGTAGGGGTCTTTTTTTTTAACCATTCAGTAATCCTGTTTTTGCAATGGAGCACCTAGTCAACTTCAGATGAAGTAATTATTGATAGGTATGTGCTTATTGCCATTTTAATTGTTTTCATACTACATTTATAAGTGGTTGGTCTACTATCTTTACTATACGTTTGCCTTTACCAGTACATATTTTTCATCTTATTTCTAGTTTTGGCTCTTTCCACTTAAAAATTCTGTTTAACATTTCTTGTAATGCTGGTTTGGTGGTGATGAACTCCTTTAAGTTTTGCTTGTCTGAGAAAATCTTGATCTCTTCTTCAATTCTGAATGATAAGCTTGCTGAGCAGAGTATTCTTGGTTGTACATTATTTATTTTTTTCTTTCATCATGTTAAATATATCATGCCACTCCCTTCTGGCCTGCAAAGTTTCTGTTGAAAAGCCAACTGACAGTCTTATGGGAATACCCTTGCATGTAACTAGTTGTTTTTCTCTTGCTGCTTTTAATACTCTCTCTTTATCTTTAACTTTCAACAACTTAATTATTATGTGTCTTGCTGTGGGTCTGTTTGGGTTCATCTTGTTTGGAACTTTCTGTGCTTCCTGGACTTAGATGTCTATTTCCTTTGCAAAGATAGGAAGGTTTTCAGCCATTATTTCTTCAAATAGGTTTTCTGTCCCTTTCTCTCTTCTTCTTCTGGGTCCCTTATGATTCTAATATTAGTACACTTGATGTTGTCCAATAGGTCCCTTATGCTATTTTCATTCTTTTTAATTCTTTTTTTCTTTTTGAACTTCCAGTTGGGTGACTTTCACTATCCTGTTTTCCTGATTGCTGATCCATTCTTCTGTGTCATTAGATTTGTTGTTGATTCACTGCAGTGATTTTTTTTTCATTTCAACTGTTATGTTCTTCAGTGCTGTTATGTCTTTTCTTAGAATTTTTAGGTCTTTGTTCAAGTTTTTGAAGTTCTGGCTGAGTGTTTTCATTTGTCTGCACAGTTGAATGAGCATCTTTATACTTGTTACTTTGAACTCTTCATCTAGTAGACAGCTGACCTCGGTTACTTGTAGTTCTTTTTCTGCAGGTTTATTCTTTCTTTTTTCTGTTTGTTTTTGTTTTTTGGGAACATATTCTTTTCTATCTTCATTTTGCCTGTTTTTTTCTATGTATTGTATTAAGTGGGTAAGCTAAATCCCTTGGTCTTGAAAAAGTGGCCTTATTTTCCTGTGGGGCCCTTATTTCAATGTCCCTCTTGTCACCAGAGCCAGGTGGTCTAGAGTAGGGGCTACTATGGACTCCTGTTGTGGCTGACAACTTATGTGGACACACCAGCAGTCAAGGCTGGTATCTGGCCTGCTGGCTGTGAGGCCTGGCCACAACTGCTGCTGGTTCACTGGAATGCAGGGCAAGGCTTTGATGTGGCTGCTTGCAAAACCCACCCTTGCTGTTGCAGACATACTGCTGTGTGCTGGTCCTGAGTGATGCTACCCACTGGGTGTGGCAGAGCAAGAGGTACTTTGGAAGGGTGCTACTTGTTGTAGGTCCTCAAGAAAAGGCCAGAGTGAGGTGGACAGTGTTAGCAAGGTTAATGGACAGTGTCAGACCAGCCAGGATCAAGGAAGGGGAAAAATGGTACCCACCAGCACCTGTGGCATGAACAAGTTCCAATAGATCCTTGTCCCTCCAGCACACACTCTAAAATTAGTCAATGTATCACCTTCACATATGACCTAGGTGCTTTTCAAACTGCTCCCTCTGTGCCAGAACTTAGAAAGAGCACAACCTGGGTCTCCTACAGCCTTTTGGCTCTCCCACATGTAAGCCTCACTGGTTTTCAAAAACAGATGTTATGAGGGCTCCACTTCCTAGTTCAGGTCAACCAGTTTAGGGTTCAGACCCTTCTTTCTTCAGGGACAACCTCTCCAAGGTTGTGATAACCCTCCCACTCATGAGTCACTGCATGAGGAATAGGAAATAGGGTAGGTGTTGACTAGGCTTAGTCTCTACACCCTCTACATGTTTCAAAGTGGGTTTTACTTTATACTTGTAGAAAATCTTTCTGCTAGTCTTCAGGTGGTCTCAGAGATAGTCGTTCAATATGTAGTTGCAGTTTTGGTATCAATGGGAATAGGTGAACTCAGGGTGTTCCAACTCCACAATCTTGAACTTGAAGCCAAGGACCTTGCTCTTAAATGTGAATTCAGCTTGTCTTTGAACACTCATTCCCTGTGGTGGGTGCACTGCCCCTGAAAAAAATATCCCAACACCACTTGTTGAAGAAGCTATTTTTACTCCATTTTATGCTACTGCCCCCTTTGTCAAATATTAATTAACCATAGAGACTTGGGTTTATTTCTGGGTTCTCTGTTCTGTTCTATTAGCCCATGTGCCTGTTGTTATGCCAGTACCAGGTTGTTTTGATTACAGTGGCCTTGTAATACAGTTTGATATGACATATTGTGATCCCTTTTGCTTTATTCTTCTTTCTTAAAATTGCTGTAGCTATTCGGAGTCATTTGTGATTTCACATAAATTTTTGAAGTGTTTGTTTTATATCTGTGAAATATATCATTGGTACTTTAATAGGGATTGTGTTGAATCTATAGATTGCTTTGGTTAGTATGGGCATTTTGATTATTTTAATTCTGATCCACGAATACGGCATATGCTTCCATTTGTTTGTGTCTTCCTTAATATCTTTCTTCAGCATTGTGTAGTTTTCTGAATATAGGTCTTTTACCTCCTTGGTTAGGTTTATTCCTAGGTATTTTATTTTTCTTGTTTCTATAGCAAATGGGATTTTTCCCCCTGATTTCTGTTTCTGATATTTCATTGTTGGTATACAAAAATGCCTTTGATTTCTGATTATTGACTTTGTATCCCACTGTCCTGCCAAATTCATTTACTAGGTTGAGCAGTTTTTTGGTGGAGTCTCTAGCATTTTCTATGTACACTATCATGTCATATGCAAACAATGACAGTTTTGTTTCCTCTTTTCCAATTTGAATGGCTTTTATTTCCTTTTCTTGTCTGATTGCTATGGCTAGGATTTCCAATACTGTGTTAATATAAGTGGTGAAAATGGACATCCTTGTCTTGTTCCTGATCTTAGTGGGAAAGTTTATAGTTTTTCCCACTGAGTATGATGTTGGCTGTGGGTATCTCACATATGCCCTTTATTATGTTGAGGAATGCTCCCTCTGTTCCCACTTTACTGAGTGTTTTTATCATAAATGGGTGCTGTACCTTATCAGATGCTTTTCCGTCATTTGTTGATATGATTATGTGATTTCTGTCTTTGCTTTTGTTTATGTAATGTATTATGTTTATTGATTTGTGACTATTGTACCATCCTTGCATCCCTGGGATGAATCCCACTTGATCATGGAGTATGATCTTTTTAATGTATTGTTGGATGTGGTTTGCCAATTTACTGTTGAGAATTTTAGCATCTGTGTTCATTGGCGATACTGGCCTGTAGTTTTCTTTCTTTGTTGTGTCTTTATCTGATGTGGGGATTACGATAGTCCTGGCTTCATAAAAAGAGTTTGGGAGTTTTCCGTCTTCTTGGACTTTTTGGAATAGTCTCTGGAGGATAGGAGTTAGCTTTTCCTTAAATGCTTTGTAGAATTCTCCTGTGAAATTATCCAGTCCAGGGCTTTTGTGTGTTGGGAGGTGTTTTTTCTTTTTATTACCACTTCAATTTTGTTAGGTGTTATTTGTCTGGTGAAGCTTTCTGCTCCTTCTTCATTCAGTTTTGGAAGATTATCTTTTTCTAGAAATTTGTCCATTTCTCCTAGGCTTTCAAATGTCTTGGCATATAGTTCCTTGTAGTAATTTCTTACTATCCATTGTTTTTCTGTGGTATCAGTTGTAATCTCTCCTCTTTCATTTCTGATTGTGTTTATTTGGGTCCCCTCTCTTAAAGTCAGTTAAATTGAGTAGTGGGGGGTTGTGTTCCAGCTTTAGTGTCACTAACATTAGTTGAGTTCTGATAATCCACTATCATCTGACCAGCCTGTTTATTAGTTGTAACAGTTTTTGATACAGTCTTTAGACTTTTCCTTATATAACATCAAGTAACTTATATGCAAATTGTGACTGTTTATTCATTTTAAATTGGAATGTCTTTTATTCAAGTCTCTTGCCTAACCATTCTGCCTAGGATAAATAGCTTTGAGAAAAATATAGGAGGCCTGATGATCAAATTAAGGATGATAGAAATCGGGAGGTGTGGGTAATATTACCCTTATTCAAATAGGTCTCAATGAAATAATAAGCCATAAAAAATTAAAATTTAATGGAGATTCATTCATTTTTTTTTCTATAAGGTGTTTTATGTTCACTTATTATGCACCTTTTATATGTAAAGCACTTGGCTTGCTGCCAAAGTGGCAAAGGTCAATAAGTTATGTCCCTGTTTGAAGTGTAGAAGAGAAGACATGTTAACAAATAACTGCAACTAAATATAAGCCCTGTTATACTATTCATAAGCATGCACAAATTGTTATGTAAGTTCAGATTGTGAATAAATAGTGGATTGAAGAGAAACTATTAGATATAAGTTCATGGATGATTTACAAAATAATAGACATGTTGAGTTCACATTGAGGGGAAAAATGTACCAGGGGCATAATTGAGTGCCTTGAAATGTAAATGCATTAATATTATGATGTTTAAACAAAGTAAATATACATTATTGTTTCTGATTCTGAGCTCACCTTTCAAAAGAATATGATTAAAAATGAGAGAAGATAAACACAGGATGTAGATTCAAGAGGTAATGGCAACTAAGTTAATTCTCTTTAGTATTAATGAGGAGAAAGCCTAACTATTGAGTAAATTATGGCAGTCCAATTTTTCCCATAAATTATAATACTTTTTATTTTTATTCTTATTGATTTTTTTAAAGATTTTGTTTAGTTTTAGACAGAAGGGAAAGGAAGGAGAAAGAGACAGGAAGAAACATCAATGTGTGCTTGCTCCTCATGTTCCCCCTACTGGGGATCAGGTCTGCAACCCAGGCATATGCCCTGACTGGGAATCAACCTGGTTACCCTTTGGTTCCTAGGCTGGCGCTTAACTCATTGAGCCACACCAGCCAGGCTTACTGATCTTTTTAAAAGTGATATGATACATTTAAAATGTTATAATGTTATCATAAGACACTCTCTAGGTTAGAAGTTGCTCCCTTTCATATCCCTTTGCTATTGCTGATATGGTCATATGTGTACTTTTATAACACAGACACTGGCCCTCCATGTCTGCAGTGTTATGGATGAGACATGAGACAAATTTACATGGACTACCAAGTCCTGTGGAGGAAAAGGGACAGCACGGCTACTCTCTCAAGGGGAGAGTGCCTCAAAGTGGTCTAGCCACTCTCTCAAAAGGAGAGTGTCCTGACCCTTGCCTTGACAGGCTTTTATTGGGCTCATTTTGCACAAGAATATAGGCAAAGCTCAGTAATCATTATCAGGCAGTAAGAATCAAACATGCAAAGAATTCTGAGGGCCTATTTTGAGTCAGGGTCAGATAGCTAAAAGGCCATAAAACTTTGAGGAACAAACTCACTTTTCACTTGGACACTTATCATTTAATTGAGAGCATTCTAAACAAAGCAGGTTTCACCGGATTTTACATATTCTTTCTCAGGTCTGATTGCCCTAGGGAACCCACCCTTTCCAGCACAGGGCGACACCCACCACCAGCATTTCAGGCTTAAGGCATTGTTTCAGGCTTAAGTCATGCAGGAGAAATAAGGCAGCCAAGAGATTAGGAGACTTCTTGCAGACAGAATGACTGAGGCTATGTCAAAGCCGAAGGGTGAGGGTCCATAACCCCCTTTTGCTGTAGCCCCCCAAGTCCTTTCCTGGGGCCTCCCTGTGATTGTGCCTGTCTTAGGTCATCCCCCTTGGGGAATCTTACCCATCATTGGCTAACCAACCAAGCACTGAGGGCCAGGCAGGGTGAAGTAAAAGGAGCAGAAGTGGCACACCTGCCAGGGAGATAAGCTTTGTCTCCTTAGTGGCTTATGGTCTGAAGGTTGCTCACTCAGCCTTAGCCATGGGGGTGGTTACAGCTTCTGAAACCAGGCAGAGCGGTTCCCAACACTTTTATATGCATGTTTCAAAAATTTTATTTCTCTTCTGGATATATTGTAAGTTTTTGCTAATATTTCTGGCTTGGCAAAGTATACATTGATTTTAATCGTTGTCCAGTTACCACATTTGGCTATCCATGTTGTTAATGAAATAAAAATAGGTCATGGGTTTCATCCCAGTGCAGGCCAGAAAACTTCTCTTTGTCAGTGGCAAACACTTCACCTTAGCCAGCTGGCTAGCAACGTATACAGTTGATGTCAAAGAGACTCTGTAGGTGGATAGGTACAAGTTCATTAAAGGTACAAAACATTAAATAAAGCACATAACTTCTGGCTGATGTCATTCAAACATCTCTTCCTCTGCATTTATTAGTATGATTTAGGTAAAATAGTAAATTTAGCGTTGTCTTATTATTTGGAAGTCTGTTTCCCTAAGCAACACAAATTAAATTAAACCATTCACTACTTTCAAAAAGGGTGCTTAATAATGTGCAGAGCAAGCTTTCAAACTTAGTTTACTTCAGCATATACTTAGCATACATTAATTACTCCCATCTAATCTTGCTGTATCACATAATTAATAAGAACATAGATAGGATTCACTTTTAACTTTTTTCTTTCCACAGGCTTTCATACAAAAGAGTATTATGTATATTTAAAATTGCAAATTAACAAACCAAATCTAACTTTTCTTTTAAAAGCAGTATACATTTCATTTGGTCATTTTATATATTTCATAAGAGACAACAGAGCATAATTACGTGAATTCTATTTTTAAATGGTGGGGTAATTTAATAGAGCAGAAATATATTATTTTAGACTAATGAATCAACATATATCAAAATCAGTGTTAGAAAAGGTGATTATGGAATATACACAGTAAATTTCTGTTAGATTCAAAATGGGTCTTTTAAACCTATTCAGGCTTCTGATTCTAATACAAAGCATAAAATATAAATATTAAAGCCGAGTGCCACTATTGATAATCAGGAAGTTTGAGAACCATGAAATATATAATTATCTGGCTTTTCAAAAATTAAAGCTCTGCAGTTTTCATTGCATAATTTTTTACATTGAAAAGACTTCAGTTTTAGAAGAGATTAATCTTTTTAGATCTCTAAAAGAATATGTTCATACCACTAGGGTCTGACAATAGCCCTTTACAGAGATTTTAAATTGTTTCAATCTGATTTTTATAAGTTATAGTATAGTATGATTGATAGCAACCATCATGTAGATTTATTTTTAATGTAATTTTAAAATTTACCTATAGAAAGTGTTTAGTACTTCTCATGCTTGTTTTAAAATAAAACGCAATCTGTATTTACATTCTGCAGTTATTTGTTGTGCCGTAAAAGAAAAAGAGGTATATTTAATTATTAAGGGTGTGTGTGTGTGTGTATGTGTAAACTTAGTAATGTGCCTAATAATTTCCCCCTGAAATTCCTATTTTTATGAGTTTCAGGGTTTTTCCAGTCATCAGTATGAATCCTGTCAGAGTGCAGACCCATTGACAATACAATCATTTAAAAATGTAATGTCTTTCACGTTTAAATAAGTGAAATTTATACTTAAAAATGTTTGCAGAATACCACAGGAAGTAGTTGAACTGCTCATTGAAGATTTTCTGGGCATGTGTTTTTATCCCTTGAGGTATTTATGTCCTTTGAGAAATTTGCACAGATTTGATCTATAGTCTCAGATATGTGACTAAATGACTGTGCGGTAGAAGCTACTAAACAATTATAAGGCTTCATAATAGATGTCTGAGGTTTATTTCAAAAGCATCATGTTTAATCTCATTAGAAAATCTGTGGCTACAAATGTTATTTTTCACTTCTGCACATTAAAGAGAGTAAATGATAGATCACAATTAATGTACTAAAAAGGCATATTTTGCCATTGTTTTTATTTTGTAATATATTGTTAGTTCACCTAACATGAAAATATGAATTTGCTTTTTTTTTGTTTTTCAGTTCTGTTTTAACTAAAAGCTTACAGATAGATAGATATAAATGATATAGAGACATAGATTACAGATACAGATATAGATATAGAAAGAAAAGATGAATTTCACTGGTTTTAAACAAATCAAAACAAAGAATAATTCTCTAATAATCTTGTAATATATCTGAATCACAGTCTGTTGTTTGAGAAAATAAATGGAATGTGTTATGAAATTCTTCAACAGCAATAGTTATACATTTCAGTTGATACTTTTAAGCTGTCACATCCTCATTTTTTCCCTGGCAACAATTATTTCATAATGAAATGAAGATAATTATAATTTTGCTTTGTCTTAGATGCCATTTATACGATACATTATACTTGTTATTATCTCTCATTCTTGTTAGATTATTTTTTAGTAAAATTAGAGTTTAGTTGAATCAAGGGAATTATACTGCTGCCTTTAAAGCATTATTAGCATTTTAAGATTGGATATTAAGGAATTCAAATGACCAGGTCCGTTATTAGAAAAGGGCAACAAATTCTACTAAGCTGTTTTGCTTTTTTTCCTTCTCCTTCAATATGTAGAGAATGCACTTTGTGCACAGATTAACTTACAATATATGTTTATGCTTGTGTGTGTACCTTACATAATATATCTAAACAAACCTGTTTAGGTAATAAGATTTACAAGCATAATTAAGAAGTTTTAAACTCATATGCTTTTGGAAGCCAAGCAAAGCACACAAACAAGTAAAATAGGCTGTTGGCAATAAATTAAGTAACAGCATGGATGGAACCAGAGAGTATTATGTTAAGTGAAATAACCCAGGCTGTGAAAACAAATACTATATGATCTCACCTATAAGTGGAACCTAATCAACAAAACAAACAAGTGGGCAAAATAGAGCTAGAGACATGGAAGTAAAGAACAAACTGACAGTGACCAGAGGGAAGAGGGGGAGGGGGATAACGAGGGAAAGAAGGGGAAGGGGTCCAGTCAAGAAACACGTATAAAGGACACATAGACAAAGACAACACTGCTAGGATTATATCCTAAGAGCCCTGAAACACCAATCCGAAAGAACCTATGCACCCCAATGTTCATAGCAGCACAATTTACAATCACCAAGTGCTGGAAGCAACCTAATTGCCCATCAGTACATGAGTGGACCAAAAAACTATGGTCCATTTACATAATGCAATACTATGAAGCAGAAAGAAAGAAGGAGCTCCTACCCTTTGCAACAGCATGGATGGAACTGGAGAGTATTATGCTAAGTGAAATTAGCTAGGCAGTGAGGAACAAATACCATATGGTCTCACCTTTAACTGGAACATAATCAACAAAAGTAAAAAGCAAACAAAATATAACCAGAGTCATTGAAATTAAGAACAATCTAATGGTAACCAGAGGGGATGGGAGAGGGGATAGTGGGGGGGAAGGGTTTTCAGGAACTACTATAAAGGACACGTGGACAAAACCAAAGGGGAATGGTGAAGCAAGGGAGGGAGGTGGGTTTGGCTGGGTTGGGGGAAATGCAGACAACTGTAATTGAACAACAATGAAATAATTTTTAAAAAGGGGGGTTTCATATTGAATTTGGGAGAGGGGTGGTAAGTAGGGCAGGTGAGAGTAATGGGGGAAAAAGAGGGACAGCTGTAATTGAACAATAAGAAAAAAGAAGAAAAAGAAGTGGAGAATATAGACAGATTACAGGCCCCTTCTAAATGATATTCAAAATTTTAAGTGTCCTTTGTATTGTCTTTATCCAATAAACCCTTCAGCTGACTCAATTTAGTCTTCAGGACACCAGTGTGAGAATTTTAAACATCCAAGTTTTTAAAAATATATCCTCAGTCAGAGATCCTCTGCCACAGAGGAATCCCTGTAGTGACCCATGCAATATGATGCCCTGTTTTTCACCGTGGTACTAGGATTTGTTAGTATAAGTATTAGTAGGCTACTGAATATTTTTGTCTGATTAATAGAGCTATTAACTAGAAAATAAGCAGCATTAAAATTAGTGCTTGAGAACACACATAGTTACATCTCTGCACCATCACACATCTTTGTTGAGATCCACTGAGTCCCAAGTCCAAAAGTTTCTATTCCTACTTCAAAATGCCTGTCTACATTTCTCTGATCCTTACTGATGCATTAACATAACTTTACAATTGTATCAATTAATATAAGCAACATATTAGTTAATATTGGGTTAGACAAAAAGTTTAGTTATTTGCATACAATGGATCTAATAGTGCTTAGTTGTCTTTAACTTCATTCAAAACAATTCTGTATTGTGACAGCTGTCATATCAATGTGCATTTTAAAAAATCTTATCAAACTTGGTGAATTTTTGTGCAGTCATTTTACTATTGATGGTGAAAGAAAATATGCAATATTTTCAGCATATTATGCTTTATTATTTCAAAAAAATAAAAATGTAACTGAAACACACAAAGAAGATCTATGCAGTGTATGGAGAAGTTGCTGTAACTGATCAAATGAATCAAAGGTGGTTTGTGAGATTTCTTGGTACTATTGACACTTTGGCCAAATATTTCTTCACTGTGGAGCTGTCTTATGCATTTGAATGCATAAGATGTTTAGCAGCACTCCTGGTCTCTACCCACTAGAAGTCAGTAGCAGGAGACAGCCCACATACTTAAAATATCCAAATCACTTAAAATATCCAAATCAATAGAGTTATTGATGAAATGAAAAATTTGTATTTTATTTTACAGAACAAAAAAACTAAATGGACTTACCCAAAAACATAATTCCACTGCTCATCCACAATTTCCCTTAAAAAATTATAGAACATTACCCCCTTTTAGTGAAGACCAGTATCTTTCTAAAAGATGACTAAGCAGGAACTTTAATATAATTGTCATATTAATACACATGTTATCTATGTAAACATATATACAACAGTAAAAATTAAGCTTTTGTGACTTGGCATTGTACATTGAAAAATATCTGGTTTTCTTAAAATTAAATATTATGCTGAAGTTAGTGAAGTAGACATAGTTGTTTGGGCCTAAGAGCAAGTACAATTTCACTTTTTATAACAGTTCATAAAACAGCTATCTAATTTTAAAAGCTGAAAGGCATGCTAATTATTTTCTTTACTTTTTAATTATTATTTTCAGTTGTAATGATACCCTCAATAATATGAAATGACTTGTGAAGCCTATTTTATTTACATTATGAATTTATTGTTTCCTTTTCTCAATTTCTTGATCCCTCCCCCCAGTACCCCAACCCCCACACCTGACAGCTTTCAGCTTGCTCTCTATCTGTGAGCCTGTCTTTATTTTGCTTGTTAGTTCATTTCGTTAATTAGACTCCACACATTAGTAAAATCATACTTATCTTTTCTGACGGCTTATTTCACTTCACATAATAGTCTCCAGGTCCATTCACGCTGTCTTAAAGATTAAAATTTCCTTCTTTTTCATAACCAAGTAGTACTCCATTGTGTAAACATACCATGCTTGTTTTATACACTCACTTTGGGTAGTTTGTAAGTCTTCCCTATAGTAAATAACCCTTCAGTGAACATAGAGGTGCACATATTCTTGAGTTAGTGTTTCAGGTTTCTTTGGAGAAATTCCCAGAAGTGGAATCATTTGGTCATCAGCAGTTTCATTTTAATATTTTGAGTTTACTTCATACTGCTTTCTGCAGTACCTGCACCAATCTGCATTCCAACCAACAGTGCATGAGAGGGTTAAACTATCTCTACATCCTCACCAGCATTTGTTATATGTTGATTTATTGATATAGCCATTCTGACCAGTGTTTTATAATTTTCTAAATCTAGGTCTTTTACATCCTCGTTTAAATTTATTCCTAAGTAATTTATTATATTTGAGGCAAATGAGAATGGGATTATTTTCTTATCTTTCCTTTCTGGTAGTTCATTATTGGTGTATAATAATGCCTTGGTTTGTTTGGTTGATTAGGTTCCACTTATAGGTGAAATCATATGGTATTTGTCTTTAGCACCTGGCTTATCTCACATAAGCATAATGCTCTCCAGGTCCATCTATGCTGCTGTGAAGGGTAGGAGCTCTTTCTTTCTTTCTACTGCATAGTATACCACTGCGTGAATGTACCACAGTTTTTTGATCGAATCATTTACGATGGACACTTAAGTTGTTTCTAGCCTTTGGCTGTTGTAAATTGTGCTGCTATGAACATTGGAATGCATATGTTCTTTTGAGTTGGTGATTCAGGATTCTTAGGGTACAGTCCCAACATGGGATCACTGGATCAAAAGCAAGTTCCATCTTCAGTTTTTTGAGAAAATTTCATACAATTTTCCATGGTGGCTGCACCAGTCTGCATTCCCAACAATTCATTAGGGTTCCCTTTTCTCCAAATCCTCACAGACATTTGTTATTTGTTCATTTTTTAATGACAACCATTATAACCAGTGTGAAGTGATACATCATTGTGGTTTTATTTTGTATCTCTCTAATGGCTAGTCATGTTGAGTATTTTTTTCTATGTCTTTGGGCCCTTTGTATGTGAGAAGGGTCCATTCAGGTCCTTTGCCCTTTTTTAATTGGATTATTTGTCTTCCTGGAGTGGAATTGTGTGAGTTCTTTATATATTTTGTAGCTCAAAACCTTCTTCAAGGTGTCATTGCCAAATATGTTTTTTTCCATACAGTTGGTTCCCTTTCCATTTTGTTGAAGATTTCTTTAGCCATGCAGAAGCTTTTCAGTGTGATGTAGTCCCATTTGTTCACTCTTTCCTTTATATCCCTTGCTATAGGGTATGTGTTAGTGAAAATACTGCTGCATGAGATATCTAAAGTTTCCTGGCTTTTTTTCCCTCTAGGGTTTTTATGGTATCACGATTTATATATTTAAGTCATTTATCCATCTTGACTTTATTTTGGTGTATGGTGTAAGTTGGTGGTCTAGTTTCATGTATTTGCATGTACTTGTGCAGATCTCCAAACACCATTTTTTGAAGCAGCTATTTTTACTCCATTTTATGTACCTAACCCCATCATCAACTATTAACTGACCATATTGACATGGGTTTATTTCTGCATTCTCTACTCTGTTCCATTGATCTATATGTCAGTCCTTCTACCAGCACCAGTCTGTTTTGACTACAGACTGTGGCCTTGTAATATAGTTTAACATTAGGTATTGTGATCCCTCCTACATTGTTGTTCTTTCTCAACAATGCTGAGGTTATTTGGGGTTGTTTATGGTTCCATATAAATTTTTTAAATATTTGTCCATATCTAAAATATATCATGGTATTTTGATAAAATTGCATTAAATATATAGATTGCTTTGGGTAGTATGGACATTTTAATGATTTTTAATTTTTCCAATCCATGAACCTAGTATATACTTCCATTTATTTGCTTCTTCCTTAATTTCTTTCTTCAGTGTTCTGTAGTTTTCCAAGCAGAGCTCTTCTTCCTCCTTTGTCAAGTTGATTCCTAAATATTTTATTTTTCTTGTTCTACAGTAAAAAGCAGTTTTTCCTAATTTCTGTTTCTAATATTTCATTGTTGATGTACAAAAATGCCTTCAATTTCTGAATGTCGACTTTGAATCCCATCATTTTGCCAAAATTTCTTAATTAGGTCTAGTAGTTTTTTGGTTGATTTTATAGGGTTTTCTATGTACACTATCATGTCATCTGCAAACAGTGACAGCTTTACTTCCTCCTTTACAATTTGGGTGACATTTATTTCCTTTTCTTGTCTGATTGCTGTGGCCAGAATTTCCAATATTATGTTGAATTTAAATGGTGAAAGCACGCACCCTTGTGTTGTGCCTGATATTCAGGGGAGAGATTTAATCTTTTGCGCATTGAGTATAATGTTGGCTGTAGGTCTCTCAGATGTAGACTTTATTATGTTGAGGTGTGTTTTCTTTATTCCCACTTTTCTGAGTGTTCTTATCATAGATGGTTGCTGTACCTTATTAAATGCTTTTGCAGCATCTATTGATAAGATCATGTGTGTTTTGTTATTCGTGTTGTTTATGTGATGTATTACATTTATTGATTTGTGTATATTGTACCATTCCTGTATCCCTAGGATCACTCTCACTTGATCACAGCACATGGTCTTTTTAATGTATTGCTGGATGTGGTTTGCCAATATTTTGTTGAGGATTTTAGCATCTCTGTTCATCAGCAACATCGGCCTGTAGTTTTCTTTCTTTGTTGTGTCTTTATGTGGTTTTGGAATTAGCATAATACTGGCATCATAAAGAGTTTGGGAGTCTTCTTGGATTTTTTGAAATAGTTTGAGAAGAAATGGGGTTAGCTCTTCTCCAAATGTTTGGTAAAATTCTCCTGTGAATTCTTTGGGCACAGGGCTTTTGTGTGCCAGGAATTTTTTGGTTATTGTTTCAATTTCACTAGCTGATAATAGTCTATTCAGGCTTTCAGAAGAGTATGTGGTTTTAGAAATTTGCCCATTTTGCCCAGGTCTTCACATTTCATGGCATATAGTTTTCAGAGTAATTTCTTACTACCCTTTGTATTTCTGTTATCAGTTATAAAATAGGCCTGCAATGCTGTGAATTTCCCTCAAAGGACAATTTTTGCTGTGTCCAACATATTTTGGTTTGTTGTGTTCTCATTTTTATTTGTTTCAAATGAAACAAATCTTTTGATTTCTTTCTTGATGTCATTGTTTACTAACTTATTGTTTAGTAACATATTATTTAGCCTCCATGTCCTTGTGTTTTTAATTTTTCTTCTTGTGAGTGACTTCTAAATTCATAGCATTATTGTCAGGAAGACACTTGGTATGATTTCAATCTTCTTAAATTTATTGAGACTTGTCTTGTGTCCTAACGTGTGCTTTATCCTAGAAGGTGTTCTATTTGCACTTGAAAACAATGTATATTCTGCTGAATATGCTCTGAAAATGTTAATTAAACTGTCTGATCTATTGTGTCATTTAAGGCCACCATTTCCTTGTAGAATTTCTGTCAATCTCTTCCTTTATGTCTATCAATTTTTCTGCATATATTTAGGTGCTCCTATGTTGGGTACATTAATGCTTACAAGGGTTATATCCTCTGTATGGATTGCTTTTTTTACTTATGTAGTATCTTATTTTGTCTCTTACTATAGACTTTGTTTTGAAGTCTGTTTTGTTACATATAAATATCACTAACACAGCTTTTTCTTTGCTTTCATTTACATGGAATATTTTATTTTCCAGCCTTTCTCTTTCAGTTTATGTGTATTTTTTGTTCTGAGGTTGGTCTCTTATAAACAGTGCATATATGGGCCATGGTTTCTTATCCATTCTGCTACCCTATGACTTTTGATTGGACCATTTAATCTGTTTATATTTAAGAATATTTTTGGTAGGTACTTAATTATTGCCATTTATTTCTTCATACCTATGTTCCTCTGTCTATATATAATTTTTCTTCTCTTTTTCTTGAAGCAGACTCTTAACAGTTATTGCAATACTGTTTTGGTGGTAATGAACATCTTCAATTTTTTTTGTCAGCTAAAATGTCAGCCTTTATGGGTAAAGCAGTCATGGTTATACGTTACCTGTTTTCCATCACTTTTAATATTTCATGCCAGTCCTTTCTGGCCTGAAATATTTTGTTGAGAGATCAGCTGACAGTCTTATGTGAGCTCACTTGTAGGTAACTACCTGCTTTTCTCTTGCAAGTTTTAAGATTCTCTATTTGTCTTTAATCTTTACCTTTTTAATTACAGTGTGTCTTGATGTAGGCCTTTTTGGGTTTATCTTGTTTGGGACTGTCTGTACTTTCTGGGCTTGTGTGTTTCTTTTTTCTTTCACCAATTTAGGAAAATTTTCAATTATTATTTCATGAAATAGGTTCTCAATCCCCTGCTGTATCTTTTCTTCTTTTTTATTATTGTTCAATTACAATTGTCCCCATTTTCTCCCCATTACTCTTCCCTGCCCTACCCACCCCTATCTCCCACATTCAATTCCTCCCACCCCTGTTGTCTTTGTTTATGGATCCTTTATACACGTTCCTTGATTTCCTTTCCTTTTCTTTCCCCCATTACCCTCTTTCCTCCCCGCCTCTGGTTACTGTTAGTTTGTTCTTTATTTCAATGTCTTTGGTTATATTTTGCTTGCTTATTTATTTTGTTGATTAGGTTCTACTTATAAGTGCGATTGTATGGTATTTGTCTTACACTGCCTGGATTATTTCACTTAGGATAATGCTCTCTAGTCTTTTTCTGGTACCCTTACGATGTTGCTGTGGTACACTTCATGTTGTCCCAAAGGTTCCTCAAACTGTCTTCATTTTTAATATTTTTTCTGCTCCACTTGGGTATTTTTTTTCTACCTTGTATTCTAAATCACTGATTACATTCTTTGCTCCATCCAATCTATTATTTATTCCTTCCAGTGTTTTCTTCATTTCAGATATCATATTCTTTATTTTTGACTGGTCATTTTTATGATGTCTATATTTTTTCATGGTGTTAAGTATCCTTATAATAATTACTTTGAATTCCATGTCTAATCTATTGCTTGCCTCATTTTCATTTAGCTCTTTTTCTGAAGATTTCTGTTATTCTCTCACTTGGGGCCTATGTCTTTGTCTCCCTATTTGGCTTCCTCTTTTCGTTTGTTTCTTTGTACTAGATAGATCTGATGTGACTCCCAGTCTTCACTGGGTGGCCTTATGTAGTAGGTGTTTTGTGGGATTCAGTGGTTGCAGTCTCCTTATTCACCTGAACTAAGTGCCACAGGAATGTCCCTTGTGTGGGTTATGTTAGCCCTCTTCTTATAATTGAATCTTGATTGCTATTGGCTCATTTGTATGTAGGATTGACCTTCAGTATGGCTGACTGTGAGTCTTTATCCTGACCACAGTGTGTGAGCTGCATTGCAAGTGCCGACCATGTAAAGTGTAATTTACCTCAGCAGTGCTTGGTGACTGCCAAGGTTTCCCTTTGGGTATGCTGCTTGTGAAGCTTAATGGATCCTGCTTTGTTGTCTGAAATGGGCTCCTGGGTGTGTTGGCCTGGGCCTCTTGGAAAGGACTCTGGTGGAAGGCACTATAAGATGCTGCCTGTGATTGGCCCTTGGCAACCTCTTTGGAACAGTCACAATGTGGCCTCTTCTGTAACTACTTGTTTATAAGACTTTTCTTCAGCAATTCTTAAGTTGGTTATTCAGGATGATTGTTCCATAATTTAGTTGCAATTCCAGTTTCGTCCTGGGAGGATGTGAGTGTAGCTTCCACCTACTCTACTCTTGGATCTCCTCATGGCTATTAAAAAAAAACACTATAAATTTCTAATTAAATTATGTACATTGGATAATACTTCATGGCATATAGACTTCAATAACAAAATTGAGTACAACATGGAGAACACAAACAGGTGATCCTCTTTTAAAGCCTACTAGCTAGTATATATGGCTTTAAACAAAAAGTAAATAAATGTCTCCATACTTAAAAATCATTATTTAAATGACAGTACCATTTTGAGAATATGGGTAATTTTAGATAGCTTATAATCACTGTGAAGAGTAACATTATATTTTTAATAGGTAATGTGTAGGTCCAGTTTTGTAAGATCATGGAATCTTAACCATGGCTCTTTCCCTGGTAGCAGAATAGTGGTATAAAATTACCTCTACCATTTTAAGAAAATCTTTGGTCTCTGAGGATACTCATAAGGAGTAGTAAGTAGACTTGTTAGCAGGTCCAGCCTCATGGCTAGTGAACAGGAATCTGAATAGCACCGTGCCAAAGTAAATTATATGCCAATAAACATAACTCTGAGGTTGTGCCTTACTAGACTACTCCAAAAAAAAATGTTTCAGTTATCTATTGCTGTGTAAAAAACCATTTGGAAACTTAGTAGCTTAAAATAACAACAATCATGTATTTTGCTTATACATCTACAATTTTTGCAGGGCTCAGCTGAACAGCTTGCCTCTACTCAGAGTAAGCTCTGTTGGGGCTGCTAGAATGAACCTGTAGGATCAAGCCATTTAAGATAACTCACTCCCAAGGCTGGTGACTTGGTTCTGACTGTTGGCTTGGAATTATGCTAGGGCTGTCAGCTGAGTGCTTTAGTTTCCTCTCAATGTGGGTTGTTTGCACTTTCTCACAGCTTGACAAGTGTTCCAAAGAATGTTCCCAAGTATAACCTAAAAAGCTATGATCTAGCCTCAGAAGTCCAAGAATATTACTTCTGTCACAATCTATTTGTTTAGGAAGTCAGTAAGGCTATTTTAAAAAGAAGAACTATTCCATCTCACAATGGGATGGGTAGCCAAGAATGTAACCATGTGTAACCTACTAGAACAAAGAGGGTGGGTGCGAATTGTGGCATTGGTTCTCCTTGCCCAGCTGGAGGGATCTTTGATATGCTAAGAGTCTTGTACAATTCACTTGAAGTGGCTTCCTAATTATAAATGACACCACGTCTACACCAACCTCTAACATATAATGGTATGTATTATGGCCAGGCAATATACTGAATCCTTTATAAGCATTTTTCAAATTACATTCTCATAATAGTCCCTTTAGGCAGATGATAATATTATCTGGGGAACAGAGAGGTTAAGTTACTTCTACAAGGTTCTGAGTAAAAGTGAGGTTCAAATGCAGACTGGCTCATGCCACAGTTCATATTCTTAAGCAATATACAGTATAATCACACATGAAATTGCTCACTTCTCACTCCTTTGACAAGTAAGCAATCAAAATACTACTTTCTCTGCTCCACTTAAGACACATCTATGAAATGACTTAATTGAACACAGAAATCTGATAAACTAAGATTCTCTGTTAAAAAATCACCTTTTAAAGGCAATATAGACTTGGCAGGGCCATAAACATGGAGTTCTGGGTTAAAAGAGGGCATAGCTTTAAAGTGGAAACCCAATCCACAATGTTATGAAAAATATGTCCCAGGAAGCAAGAGGACTTGGGGTTGGAGGTGAGGGTACTGATCAAGGATGTTGGTCAGTAGCCAGGTCATTGAGAAATGCTAAGATTTAAGCAAGGAAAGCATTAGTAAGTTCCAGGCCTAAAAAAACTCAGAAGTCCCTGAGAAAAATAAGCCATATTCTTCACAATCTCTCCAATACTTTGTGATTACCTGTCTTGTTGATAGTAGTCATGTTAAGAAGTATGAGGTGGTATCTCATTGTAGTTTTGACTTGCATTTTCCAAATATCTGTTGAAGTCCCTCATTCACTGCTGAGGGAATGTGAACTAGTATGGCCAATAGGAAAGCTATGAACAGTATGGAAGTTCCTCAAAAAATTAAGAGTAGAATTACCATATAACCCAGAAATCCCTCTTCTGGGTATCTACCTGAGAAACTAAAACATATTTATTTGTGAAGATATATGTACCCCTATGTTCATTGCAGAATTATTCACAGTGGTCAAGACATGGAGACAACCAAAGTATCCTTTGATAGAGGATTTGATAAGAAGATTTAGTACATGTATACTAAGGAATACTACTCAGCCATAAGAAAAGATAAAATACTGCCATTTGCGACCACATGGACGGACCTTGAGAATATTGTGCTAAGCAAAATAGAATAATCAGAAAAAGCTAAGAACCATATCATTTAATTCATATGTGGAATATAAAACTAAAACTCATGGACACAGACATTATGTTGGTTTTTAGAGGGAAGGGGTTGGGCAGGGGAGGGGTTGGGCATGGTAAAGGGGAGCAAATATATGGTGACAGAAGATGATTTGACTTTTGATAGTGGGCACACAAGGCAATATACAGCTCATGCATCATAGAAATGTATACTTTAAATCTTTATGACCCTATTGAGCAATATTGCCCAAATAAATTTAATAAAATAAGAAATGTAAGAATGATTAGTGAGGTGAAAATTTTTGTACTCTTGACTTTGTAAACTTCAACTACTCTTCTAAATTCCTGACTCTTGTGAAGCAGCCTGAACCCATCTAGGACTTCTAATCCTTATCTGGTCTGAAATGTGCTATTGTCAGGTCTCTCAGATGCTTCAGTTTACTTATAGAATGAATATTTCGGCAGGACACAAAGCTGTTTCCACCAGCACCTTCTTGTTTCCGCCTCTGTATTCAGAGAGTAAGCTGATCTGGCTTAGGTACTGCCAAAAAATTACGTAGAGGTCTTAATAAAGTGTCTGATGCTTCATATAGTGTCTCTCTCATAATAACTGCCATAATGGCTGAAAATTGCCAATGAATTGTTTCAGTAGTTCCTATATCATATCAAAAACTTATCAAAATAGGGTTTTTTACCATATGATTCTAATATATATAAAATTCATATCCTTTTGTTTAAACCCCTATTGAGTAATTTCCAAGGCACAGTACAATGAATTACATTTTATTGTATTTATTACATATTCATTTTATTACATTGTTAATTGCTTTTCTTCTATATGTTACATCATTCATTTCATTTATGTTCATCAAAAAAATCATATTCAAGTAATTATATTTCTCTGCTAACATATTAAAAATTCAGATGACTTAATGGAAAATATTTTAGCTTGTGATTATTAGTATTTACACATAAAAAAACATGAGAGTAAAGCAAAAGTGTCTAATGTTCTGATTAAACAAAATTACTCTAAATTTATTAATGGTATTGAGTTGTTCTTGTTCAAAATTCAAAATATTGGATAAAAATGATGTTGTCCATTGTGTTGTTGCTGCTTTGTGCTTTAGAAATTTGACTAAGTTTGTCAGTCTCAGATGAGTTGTTTTTCTTTTAACTTTTCTCTATTACCTTCTACTCTTCCTGGTGTGTGCATGTACTGGCTCTTTAGATCTATTCTCATTAGGTGTACTTGTACGGTTCATTAAGTTGTCCATACATAGATAGAGGTCACAAAGGTATGCAATGTCCAATCCTTCCCTGAAGTGAAGGAGCCCTGCCCCAATGGCTTTAGGATCATTCACTTGTCATGCATTTGGCTTTTGGCCAACAGAGATGAACAAATTAGTAGAATGTATCTGTGTTGGCCCTGTTCCTAGTCTCATTTATGTAATTGATGTCTGCTGGCCTCATTATGGATCATTAGCATATCAGCATGGTGTCTGAGCCTGGCAAAGTTCTGCTGTTATCAGGCCTTAGGAACTTACCATAATATATAAAGCAAGAAAACTTGGACATTCTAACTGGACTGATACTGAAATCAAGATGGTAGCATAGAAGGCTCAAATTCAGTAACTGCTAGAGGTCCTTTGTATTTGAAATAGTTAATAACAAGTTTAGATTTATGTTAGACTTTTTTTCTAATACAAGAGACATCTGCTTTTTATAAATAACAATATTCTATGTGGTTATTTTATATATTTTAAGTTAACTCACATTCATTCATTTCATTTTCATTGCTTCATGTCTAACTAATATACATATTTGTTGGTACTTATGACCAATGGTAATTTTCTCTTAAGTAGAACAGATTTTTAAGCCAAAATTTACATATTTGAAGATGTTTTTGATTTTAGTGAAATTACTTATTCTGAACTAATTGTCTTAGATTGCTTGAGAATTATAGGTTATTTTATAGTCAATGTGAAATATAGACTTAAAATTTTCTATTTCAGAGTTGTACTTATAAAGTGCTATTAGAGTTACAGTTGTTTATTATACAACCAAAAGAGTGTTAAATAGACAAATTCCTTATTCACTTAGAACTATTAATTTAAGGTAGATAATACAGATAGGGATGCTATTGTAACATTCACTACATTATATATTATATAATGTTATTATGTAATATATAAGGTAGTAAAAGAAATATGTAAGAAGTAAAAGAAATATGTGAAGATAAATTATACTTGATATAAAGGACATACGTTTTTAGAAGTGGAAAAATAAACCCAAATACAACTTGTGGACAAAAGCCAACCATGACAGAGTGGTTTGTGATAACAAACAACTCCAAAGGGAATACTCTTTTAAATCATTATCTCAGTTCTTTGGAAAAACTTAAAAGTTGGCAACCCAGTGTTGTTTCCATTTTTCTTTTCTTCTTCTTCTTTCTGTTTCTATTTGTTTTGTTTTAGAAAAGTGTAAGTTGTTGAATTAACAACACTGGTAGGTGCTAATTAAAGTCTCTACTCATTTTTTTGTAAAAGAAAAAAGTGGGCCATCAAGATAGTAGACTTGTTAAGGTAACCAAAATAAGAATAACAGTTGTAGCTATTGTTTCCATGACTACCATACGTGAGGTGACGGGGTAGGTGCTTTTCATACATTGTTCCTTTATGCTTTATAATATCTGTATAAGATAGGTAACTTTCTGTCCATTACATTTGAGAAAACTGAAGTTCAAAGAAGTTCAAGTAGCTTGTCCAAAAGAACACAAAAGACCATGGATGATAAATAGCAAAGCTCAGAGCTCAAACTCAGAATGGCAAAAGCAAGCTTCCTAGCCCCAGCCTGCTCCAACCCACCACTGACTCATAGAGACCGGCTGCATTATCTTCTCATCCTTTGATCTTCCTATTTTCCTCAGTTTCTCCATTTTATCACCATTTCCTTGCGCACATTTTAGATTTGGCAACAATTAAGTCAGTGATGTAACTTTCTTTTCATTTGACATTTCACAATCTTCAACAGAGAAATTAGTCTAGAAAAAATAATTATGCATAGAATATACTCTTTTTGCATGCAAGGGAAATTTTAATGACAAAAATCTGTAAATTTTATAATAAAAACAATTTATAAAGTTTAGGTGATAGATAATTTATTCAAGCTTCATATGTTATACAAAGTTTTGATAAAAGTATTAAGACTCTTAGAGTTTATTGTAATATTAATTTATTGACATATTTTAGGCTCAATAAAATAAAACTTTATTAATTTTTCCTCAAGTATTCAAAATAATGTGAAATTTAAATCAATTACCATTTTCTAAGTGTGCATTGTTTGTGTTCATTGAGTGAATCAAGAAAATATGTTAATATTTATTGGATATTCATAATGGGCAAAATGGTTAACTTAGAATCTGTGAAGAACCCAAAACATATGATAAGACATGTGCTTTGAAGAAGTTTATAATTTAATCGAAAGGAAAAAGACATACATAGTGCTTTTATCAAGTGAAATTAAGGGATTCCAGTGGTCTCTTAGGACTCATTGTTTACTGCTTTGACTTATAATCATTTGTGTACTTTGTTTACTCTCCTATCACACTGTAAATTCTTGGCTGGATGATTGTGCTTCTCTCTTATTTGTAATTTCCTCTAGCACCTGAGGCAATCAATGTATAAGGCAGGAGTGGCCCATAAGTAGCTCTGCAATGAAAAATATATAAAACACTAATAATACAAAATGATATCTCTGATCAGCCAAATTCATGGAACTGTCAAATGCTATTGAAGTTCACTGGGACTGGGTTGCTCAGGGGAGTTTCCACAAAGGACGGAGTAGTTGAGTAAAAATGTGAAAAAAAAAGTGAGAATGAAGGGCATTTCAGGCATATGGAAGAGCGTGCAAGGCATTTATATGGTAGAAATGCAGAAAAGTTATATTTTAAGCTTTAGTGCAGTGATTTTCAATTGGTCTGCCACAGCATACCAGTATGCCACAAGAATTTTTAAAACATGCAATATGTGACTATTTAGTCAGGGACACTGACTTATTTTCCCTTAGATTGTCAAATTAAAAAATGACAACAGCCAACACTATAATAGCCATACAAGGTGAATAAATAAAAATTATACCTATTTTTGTGATATCAGCAAAAATTATATTTTTTGGTGTGCCACAGATTTTTAGTATTTAGTTTATGTGTGCCATGAGACAAAAAAGGTTGAAAATTGTTGCTTTAGGGGGTATCATTGACTTCCTGGAATGGCATTTCTTTAATAGAAAAATACTGATAAAGCTCTAAAGAAATTATAGTATAGGTCTCACCCATGATCTAAATAAGGACTTTATGTCAGTTTATATTTTATCATTAATAAACATCAAAGCAACTTTTATCTTATGATACCGGCTATTTCATGGTAATTTGGAACAAAAAAAACATAAAAAGCTTGTTTTTCCATAAATAAATGTGTCTCTTACGTTCTTTTTCTCCCTTCCCTTCCATCGATTCCCATTCAGGGCACATGCCAGGGTTGCAGGCCAGGTCCCCAGTAGGGGGTGTGCAAGAGGCAACCACACATTGATGTTTTTCTCTCACCCTTTCTCCCTCTAAAATAATAAATAAAATAAAATATTTTAAAAATATATTTTAAAAAATAAGCCATTGACTCAAGGGTCAGGAATTTGGGCAGGTCTCAATGAGGAAGGCTCATCTCTGCTTCACATCATCTCAGCTGGGCTGACTCCTGTGGGTCTCCAACATCCAAGATGACCTAAGTCATATGTCTAGTGCCTTTGTGCTGGCAGCCACTTGATTCTTCTGTGTGACTTCTCACACTACATATGGTCTCTTATCATTTGACGGTCTAGCATGAACTTTTTGATGTAGATCTTAGTTCCAAGAGGATGTAAACAGAGGTTTCAAGGCTTCTTAAAGTCTAGGTCTGAAAGCCACAGTGTCATTTCTGTTGCATTTTATTGGCTAAAACAAGTAATACGGTCAGCACAGAGTTAAAGTGAAGAGAAATTCCTGTTGATAAAGATGGCAAGATGGCAAAGATGGAAAGTCCCATTGCAAAATGACTTGCAGAATGGGAGGAATTGCTTGAGCTATCTTTGGAAATATCTGTCAAAATGGATCTGTTTTATAAGGTCTTCAAGGACCCATACTACTTTTTCATGTTGCTCTGCCTTCTTTAAAATGTTGATGTCCTCTGTGTGATCCAAGATGATTCATTCAGCCAAAAGTAAAGGAGAAGAATGAAAGGGGTAGATAGATACATTCTTCCTTTTATTGCTACAGTCAGGATTCTAGACAGTCACACAGCCTACCTATGTAGGCTTACTAGATGGAAGCCTGAGAAGAAATAAAGTCTTTGTTTTGGATTGCTATAAAACCATCTGAAAATTGAGGATTCTATTTCCATCAGAGAAAGTAGGAAAATAGATATTGGGATACAATTTATAATCTCTGTGACAGTTATTTAACCTCCTTAACTTTTTGTTTCTTTATGAATTAAATGGGGGTAGTTACTGTACTTATTTTCAGCACAAATACCACACATTTATTAAGTTCCCAATAAGCATTAACTATTGTTAAATTATTATTTTTACTCATTATTATTATTTTTGAAGGAACCAAATTTGAGATATTTTTAAGGTGGCTTGTTTAATATTTAAATGAGTGGTAGTGACATTCTTTTGGGATTTCTAGCTATTAATGAGATATGGAATTCAAAGTAGGCTGGAAAAACAAATACAGTTTTAGAAAAATTGAGTTTGATACACCATCAAAATATCTAGGAGGCATAGGTTTTAAAGAGTTGGTTGAAAGTATTTGTCTTGACTAAAAAGAAAAGGCCAGAGTTAAAAATAAAGAATTGCCAGATATTTGCATCCCCCACTTAAAACAAGAATGAGTATGTTCATCCTGGAATGTAAATAGAAAACAGGGAGAGGTTGTGGAGAAAAGGGGACCCTAGTGCACTGTTGGTGGGACTGCAGACTGGTACAACCACTATGGAAAACAGTATGGAACTTCCTCAGAAAACTAAAAATGGATCTGCCTTTTGACCAGCAATTCCACTGCTAGGACTATACCCTAAGAATCCTAAAACACCAATGCAAAAGAACCTTTGCACCCCAATGTTTGTAGCAGCACAATTTACAATAGCTAAGTGCTGGAAGCAACCTAGATGCCCATCAGTAAATGAATGGATCAAAAAACTGTGGTACATTTACACAATGGAATTCTATGCAGCAGAAAGAAAGAAGGAGCTGCTACCCTTTGCAACATCATGGATGCAACAGGAATGCATTATGCTAAGCGAAATAAGCCAGGCAGTGAAAGATAAATACCATATGATCTCACCTTTAACAGGAACCTAAACAACAAAACAAAGAAACAAGGAAAATATAGTCAAAGGCACTGAAATAGAGGACAGGCAGAAAGTGACCAGAGGAGAGAGAAGAGGGAATTTTAGGGAAAAAGGGGAAGGGTTTACAGGAACAAAGCTAAAAGACACATGGATAAAAACTAGGGGGAGGGTGGTAATGGGAGGGAAGTTGGGAGGGAGGGGTGGGTGGGCTGGACTGGGAGTAAAGGGGAGAAAACTGTACTTGAACAATGATTAAAATAAAATTTAAAAAAAAAACAGGGCCAAGAGAAAGGTGTAAAAGGTAATTTCTTTTTCCAACTGGCCTTCAAAAGTCTATTCAAGCCCTTGTGAATTAGGAGCATATATGCATAGATGAAATAATGAGATGAACTAGCTGGCATCAGTTCTGTTGGAAATATGTGGTCATATTTCCTACCAGATATACAAAGGTCATATTTCCACAATACAACTGCTGTGAGGAAGTATTCTTGGCCTCTAACTAGACAGTGTGCTAGGGTCTTCCACAGCTCCAGGTTTTTTGAGCCCTAACAAGACCTGAATGATGAGAGAATAATGGGTCCCTTGCCTACTGTCATGATCTGCTAGGACTTTTCTTCACATCTATTTTTCACCTTTTTTGAAAAATCTTCCTCAATGTAGACTTACTGATTAGTTTAAAGAACAAAAGTTTGATTGTGGCTTCTCACTGTTCTGTGGATGAAGAAGAAAGCCCCTGCTTAGCTCATTGCCATTTACTTTCTTTCACACATCAACAAGATGGACTTCTCTAATCAATGACTATGACATATTCCTTTTGCCCAAGTCCTTTCCTTTGCCTAGCATGTCCATGTCCATCTCTTGCTTTACATAGGTAGCCCCAACAATTTATCTTTCCAATTTCACCTCAAAGTTCCCTACTCAAGATAGTGTTCCCTGACCTCTCAAATTCAGAACCTCATGGTAGATGCTCCCATAGAATCTTTGTAACATTCATCATGAGTACAGTTTTGCTAGTAAAAATAATTCATAACTTTTTTATTCACTACATGTAAGATATAAGTTCTCCCACAGTTGAGAAAAAGTTCATCATATTTTCTAATATGGCTTGAATAACTTCCACCTCTACCTCCAACATGAAACAGATTGAGATGTAACACAAAAGTGGGAGTCACATAGAGTATAACAGCTCTGTGAATGCTGACTCTTGATTAAACAATTCAGCCTGATATATGACTCAAATTAAGCTTCCTACTTAGTCTCTCAGAATTGAACTTATTTACCCAAAATTAGAAAAAAAGGAAGATAACAACACACTCTGCTATATCTCTCATACCTACAAGAATGCCTCATTTAGAATAGTTACTTACAAGGCATTGTTTCCTTTTGATTTAAAATGATGTATTATTGCTTTAGATAAGGGTTTCTAACATCCCTGAGCAAGTGTAAAATACCTACTTCTTAATATTTCTCTTTTATGCTACTTTCCCCACACACAGTATAATACATAGTCAATTAAGTTTTCCTAAAGGACTTACTATGTACAATAAAGGGGGAAATTGCAGGAGGTGAAATGACTCTCCTATATCCCTCCTGCTTTCTGATTTTTAAAGCTTCTTAAGCATTTTTTAAAAATTATATTGAAGAGCAAAAGCACAAAAAACATAATAGTGAACTTTTTGTTTGTTTCTAAAGGAAGAACATTCTAGAAAAAAAAGAAAACTAGATGTTAGCTACTTTAGATCATAAAGATCCTAAAAACTGCTTTTGAGACAGGGGCTTCACCTGGACCAAAAGAGTGTTATGAAGAGAGCCAGGGATCATGACCATGGGATGGGAAATGTGGAATCAACAATCATAATTTTCCTTTTTCTTTATCACTTTTACTGGTTTTACCTTTGAGGGTGCCATGATGAACAAGATTTATGCTCAGTAAATAGTGAAAATACTGAAAATGAATGCTAATCCTAGGCACCAATCAGTTGACATAAGCAAGAGGAAGGAGAGAAGGAAATTTCCAGAACTTGGTGGGGATCAGACTCCTCAGGCTAGTTCTGAGACACTTCTTATTTTAATTATTCAATAATATTTAAAATTATTTAATTTTTCCTACAACAAAAATGTGTGCTTACTATTGAAATATTTTAAAAATACAAAAAGTGAAATAATAAAAATAATCATCACATGTAGTTTTATCCTTATCTCTTCTTCCAAATATGTTTTTGATTTTGCATTTAACATGATTAAAGTAGATTATAGACCATTTAACCTTATAAGTAAAATTATTCTGGTGAGCAATTTTCTCAAACTTCTGCAACATGATATAGAATTATTTATTTTGCAGGTAGTTAATTTTATGCAAATTTAAACACAAAAGTCAATTGCTATATAAACATAGATAAGAAACAATAAGTATGTCAAAGACTGAGATATCCTTTAATATGAGTTTATGCTCAAGCTCTGTTCATTCATTTATTAATTTTTTCAATCAATCTCTTGCTTATTTATCTTACAAAAAACTGTTTATAATGGGCTTTGAAATAACTATATTTGGAAGAATAGAGTTACTACTTACAAAAACTATGTTAACCTTTGAACTTTTATTACAGCATTAGATACTTGGTTAAAAAGTATTCTCTTATCTTGAAAAAATTATATTCCATTTCCACTCTTACATACCACACAGTATAATGCTGATGTAATTTCATTGTAAGCAGAGATTATATACTATAAATCGATTCCAAGTTGTTAAGAATTTCTTTCTTCTCCCAATGGAATACACATGATTGCTGCTAGAAAATTATATTAAACCCTTTATAATTTTTAAATCGGACTGAGGAGATTTTGGCCAATAAGTATATTTTTCACTAATTGTTGAACAATAAGATTTTTGACTAAGATGTAAACATGCAAGAAAATTTAGCAAACTCAAAAATAACACAAAAAACATTTTTTCCTGGGTGAATAGAAGAAAGTTATAAATTTAGTAGAGTTTATGAAATATTCACAATAAAAGAAGTTCTTATAAATTATTATACAATTCATCATTTCTTTAAAAAATCCTGGCATGGATTCTTAGGTGTCAGACTAGGTAAATTAGTTAATTTAAAATTCATTTGTTGCCGCCCTGGCTGGTGTAGCTCAGTGGATTGAGCGAAGGCTGCGAACCAGGCATCGCAGGTTCGATTCCCAGTCAGGGCACATGCCTAGGTTGCAGGCCATGTCTCCCAGCAACCGCACATTGATGTTTCTCTCTCTCTCTCTCTCCCCCCCCTTCCCTCTCTAAAAATAAATAAATAAATAAATAAAATCTAAAAAAAAAATTCATTTGTTGCCATAATGCTGTTGAAAAACTAGATAGACAGAGACAGAATACACAGATAAATGAAATTAGAGCCCTATAAGAACAATAAAATATTTTGAACTTCAGTTGGCTACCATAAATAAATTAACAAACAAGTGTTGGTGAGGATATGGAGACAAGGGAACCCTCGTACACGTTGTGGGAATGCAGATTGGTGCAGCCACTGTGGAAAACAGTATTGAGTTTTTGGCAAAAATTTAAAAATGGAGCTGGCTGATGTCCCAGTGATTCCATCTTGAGAAATATATCCAAAGAAACCCAAAACATTAATTTAAAAAAACTATATGCAACCCCTATGTTCACTGCAGCATTATTTATAATAGCTAAGATATGGGAGCAGCCCAAGTGTCCATAAGTACAGGAGTAGATAAAAAAGCAGTGGTAAATTTACACAGTGGAATACTACTCAGTCATAAAAATTAAGGAAATCTTACCTTTTGGGACAGTGTGCATGGCCCTGGAGAGCATTATCCTACGTGAAATGAGCTAGTCAGAGAAAAACAAGTATCATTTGATTTCACTCATGTGGAATATAATGAATAAAAAACCCCTAAAAAACAAAATAGAAACAGACTCACTGATACAGAGAACTGACTGGTGGCTGTCAGGGTATGCGGGATGACAGTGCTGGGTGAAAAAGGTGAAAGAATTAAGCAAAAAAGAAGAAAGGAGAAGGAGAAGGAAAAGGAGGAGGAGAGGAAGAAGGAGGAGGAGGAGGAGGAGGAGAAGAAGAAGAAGAGAGAAGAGAGAATGAAAGGAAGGAAAAGAAAGGAAAGGGAAGGGAAGGGAAGGGAAGGGAAGGGAAGGAGGAAGGAAGGAAGGAAGGAAGGAAGGAAGGAAGGAAGGAAGGAAGGAAAAGAAAGGAAAGAAGAACACCTTATAGGCACAGGCAATAGCATGGTAATTACCAGAGTAAAAGGGAGATAGAAGGTAGAAGAGGACATAGCGCGGGGGTAAATGGTGATGGAAGAAGGCTTGACTTGGGGTGATGAACACACAATACAATATACAGATAAGGTATTATAAAATTGTACACCTGAGGAGATCCAAAATGGTGGACGAGTAAGTGAAAGTTATACTAACATCCTCCCAGAACCAATCTGGAATTACAACTGAATTGTAGAAAATCATCCTAAATAAACAACTGAATGCTACCTGGAGAGAAGCCACATACCACAAAAAGAAGAAACAACTTCACTACAATGAATCTGGTAAGGAGTGTGGAGGAAGCATGAGAGGGCTGCCTGGATTCCCATGGGTGGCAGCTCAAGTTCTAGAGGGATATTTCAGTGGCTGGGGGGTTCCCCTTGAGAAGTGTGGAGTCTAAACTTCAACCTGGTGTCCTTAGCCTACATCACCAGAGCCAGAAAGAAACCCAAATAAATCCAGTTGTGAAAGTAGGCAG
Source organism: Tonatia bakeri (assembly GCA_004024845.1). Lineage (NCBI taxonomy): Eukaryota > Metazoa > Chordata > Mammalia > Chiroptera > Phyllostomidae > Tonatia > Tonatia bakeri. Next base: position 164,819 of record PVIA01002318.1, on the reverse strand, counting down.
GGTCTCTCTGCCAGAGAAAGATGGAAGAGCCTCTTACAGGACCGATACACAAAATTTCATTTGTAGCCACTTACCCAGGCTCTAGCAAAGGGAGGGCAGAGTGAACAAGAGACACCTGGGGAGAATCTGGGGTTGGTGGCTCTAGGGAGACAACTGAAGGAGTAGCTGCCAGAATCTTTGGGCTGAGTCATATCCCATGCTGCTGAGCTATCTTTCTCAGGCAGAGCACTTGTCTGGGAATGACATCAGCCTGAGAAGAAGCAATAGCCACACTCACAGAAATTACTCTGCCCTACCCTGTGGAGCTTAAGGAAGGCAGGTAATTAGAGCTTGAGGCTATATCTCTGATAAGTTTAAAAACTAAATTGATCTCTGGGATCTCTTTGAGACTGTAGCTGAGGCTCCTAGGGCCCAGTGCCAATAAAAGGCAACTTTGATGCACAGGTTGGTTCTTTCTGAACACAAACAGGTACACCATAGGGAGACACAGTGTAGATCCCTGAAATCTCTAAACAGATTGACCAGGGCCAATCACAAGTAGTGTACGAAAAAGGTCCATCCAAGACTCTTTGCAGATTTACCAAATGCATAGAAACAAATATAAAGAAGCAGCTACGATGGGAAAACAAATAAACAGACCCCAGATGAGAGAAGAGAATTCATCAGAAGAAGAGCTGGATGAAATGGAAATAAGCAATTTATTAGATAGAGAATTTAGAGTATTGATTATAAGGATACTCAACAGCATGAAACAGACACAGAAACCATAAAAAGAACCAGTCAGAAATAAACAATGCAATATTTGAAATAAATAATACATTGAAAGAAATAAACAATAAGTTAGATGAAGCAGAGGATCAAATCAGTGAATTGGAAGACAAGGTAAAAATAAACACCCAGACAGGGAATCAAAAAGAAAGAAGAAAAAATTAAAAAATACCTTGAAACAAATAAAAATGGAGATGCAAAAATTTGAAGTTAGTGGGACACTGGGAAAAAGTCCTAAGGTGGAAAAGCATAACATTACAGGCCTATTTCAAAAAAAGAAACAGAAAAAGATTAAAGAAAACATTCATACAAACAATCTAACTTTATACTTAGAGGAACTTGAAAAAGAACAAGAAATAGGCCCAAAGTGAGTAGAAGGAAGGAAAAAATAAAGATCAGAGCAGAACTAAATAAAATAGAGTCTAAACAATAACAGCAACAACGACAAAAAAAATATAAAACACCAATGAATCCAAGAGCTGGTTCTTTGAAAAAGATAGATTGACAAACATTAAACCAGACTCATCAAGAAAAAAAGAAAGAGAGCTCAAATAAATAAAATCAGAAACAGCCTTGGCGGGTGTAGCTCAGTGGATTGAGCATGGGCTGCAAACCAGGCATCGCAGGTTCGATTCCCAGTCAGGGCACATGCCTAGGTTGCAGGCCATGTCCCCCAGCAACCGCACATTGATGTTTCTCTCTCTCTCTCTCTCGTTCTCCCTCCCTTCCCTCTCTATAAATAAATAAATAAAATAAAATAAATCAGAAACAAAGAGGGGAAATTAAAAACTGACACCAAAAAAATAAAAGGGATTATAAGAAAATATTATGAACAATTATTTGCCAACAAACTGTAAAACCTGGATGAAATACATAAATTCCTACAAATGTACTATCTTCTAAAACTAAATCAGGATATATCAGAGAACCTGAATAGACAGATTATACCTAGTGAAATCAAAGCAGTAATCAAAAAACTCCCAAGCAAAAGCCCTGGACCAGATGACTTCACAGGTAAATTCTTCCAAACAATCAAAGAAGAACTAACACCTCTTCTTCTCAAACAATTTCATAAAATTCAAGAGGATTGAAGGGTCTAAGTTCATTTTAAGATGACAGCATCATCCTGATCCCAAAATCAGATAATGACTCAACAGAGAAAGACAACCATAGACCAATATCTCTGATGAACATAGATGCTAAAATCCTCAACAAAATGCTAATAATACATCACTGAACACAGCAATATGTCAAAAAGATCATACACCATGATCAAGTGGGATTTATTCCACAAATTCAAGATTGTTACATTTACAAATCAATAAATATGATTCACCACATAAACAAAATAAAGTATAACAACCACATGATCATACCAAGAGATACAGAAAAAAGCATTTGATAAAATTCAGCACCCATTTATGATAAAACTTCTCTGCAAAGTGGGATTAGAGGGACCATACCTAAACATAATAAAGGTCATATATGTCAAATCCACTGCCAGCATCATATTCAATGGGCAAAAAATACAAATGTTCATTCACTTTAATATTGGGAGCAAGACAGGAATGTCTGCCTTTACCTCCCTTATTCAACATAGTACTGAAAGCCCTAGCCACAGCAATTATACAAGAAGAAGAAATAAAAGGCATCCATATTGAAATGAAAGAAGTAAAGCTGTCACTATTTACAAATGACATGATACTGTACATCAATAGAGAACCCCAATGATTCCATCAAGAATCTACAAGAACAGATAAATGAATTCAGCAAAGTAGGAGTATACAAAATTAGTATCCAGAAATCAGTTGCATTTTATATGGCAATAACTAACAGGGAAATGAAGAAAAAATATCATTTACAGTTGCTACAAAAAGAATAAAATACCTAGGAATAAACCTAACCAAGGATGTAAAAGACCAATACTTGGAAAATTGTAAGACACTGAAGGAAGAAATAAAAAAAGATACAAATAAGTAGAAACACATTCAGTGTTCATGGATAAGAAGAAGTATCATTAAAATGTCCATACTATCCAAAGAAACCTATAGATGCAATGCAATTCCTATCAAGATTCCCGTGTATTTCACAGAACTAGGGCAAATATTTCAAAAAAATGTATGGAACCACAAAAGGCTCCACAGAGCAACAGCGATACTAAGAAAGAAGAACATAGTTAAAGGAATCACACTACTTAATATCAAAATATACTATAAGGCCATACTAATCAAAACAGCATGGCACTGGCATAAAAACAGACACATAGATCAATGGAACAGAATAGAGAGCCCAGAAATTAACTCACACCTTAAATTCAATTAACATTTGACAGAAAAAACAAGCACATACAATGGGCTTGAGATAGTTTATTCAAAAAACAGTTTGGGGAAAATTGGACAGATAACTTCAGAAAAATAAAACTAAGCCACCTTCTTACACCCTACACAAGAATAAATTCAAAATGATCAAAGACTTAAATGTTAGATCTGAAAACATAAAAAAATGTAAAAGAAAACATAGGCAGTGAAATCTCAGACATTGCTTATTACAATATTGTATTGGACATATCTCTCCAGGCAAGGGAAACAAAATAAAAAATAAATAACTGGCATTACATCAAACTAAAAAAGTGTTTGTATAGTAGAGGAAAACATGAACAAAATAAGAAGACAACATACAAAATTGGAGAATATATTCACTAATACATCTGGTAAGGGATTAATATTCAAAATTTATAAAGAACATACAAAACTCAACACTGAACAAACAACAGCCCAGTTGAAAAATGGGCAAAGGACCTGAATAAACACTTCTCCAAAGAGGACATACAGATCGTCTATGGATATATGAAAGATGTTCAATGTCACTAATCATCAGAAAAATACAAAATAAAACCACAAAAAGATATCATCTCATACCTATCAGAATGGCTATCATCAATAAATCAACAAACAACAAGTGCTAGCAAGGAAGTGGAGAAAGGGGAGCCCTTCTGCACTATTGGTGGGAATGCAGATTGGTGCAGCCACTGTGGAAAACAGTATGGAGATACCTCAAAATTTAAAAAAAAAAAATCTTCCCTTTTACCCAAATATCCCACTTCTGGAAATATATCAGAAGGAACTCAAAACACTAGTTTGAAAGAACATAAACACCATATTATGTTCAATGAAGCATTATTTACAATTGCCAATATATGGAAACAGCCCAACTGTTCATCAGTGGATGAGTGAATAAAACAACTATGGGACAATTACACCATGGACTTGTGTAATCAAAAAAGGCATAAAAAGGAAAAATTACCCTTTAGACAGTACGGATGGACCTGGAGAACATTATGCTAAGTGAAAAAAAAGCCAGTCACAGAAGGACAAATACCATATGATTTCACTCATGTGTGGAATCTAATGAACAAACTGAACTAATAAGGTAACTGGGGACAGATTCAGAGATGGAAAGCAGGATGATAGCTGGGGGGTGAGGCAGGTTAGGGGGTGGAAGGATTGAGCAAAAAGGAAAATGGACTCATGGACCCAGGTAACAATGTGGTGATTCTGAGGGAGGGGGTATAGGAGGACTAAATACAATGGAAAAAATGCAATAAAGTTTAAATAAAAGAGAAGACAGTACCAATACAAATCATATGAATGTAAAATGTAAAGCAAAAGATGAAGAATACAGAAAAAAAAAAAAAAGAAGAGAAAGAACTCAACGTACAGTGAATGGGGGAAGAAGAGACTTGTCAACTCCCCCACCCTACCCCCCAAACAAGCTAAATAAGACTACCAAATTTAAAAAAAATGTATGCCTGAAACCTTTGTAAGTTCTTTAATCATTGCCCCACCCATAAATTCAATAAAAATGAAAAAGAGAGATCTGTCACAATAAGATTGCTTCCTCCCAGCTTTCTAAACACTATTTTTAAAATTCACCTTAAGGCTTCAATTATGGATTTCCCAAATATTAAACACTCATATTTTAATATATAACTTCACAGGGAAAGGTGCACATTAATCCCATTGATACACAAAACCAGTAAAACAAGTCTCATCAAAAGGTTTCAGTGTTATCACCAGTTATTCAAATCTCTTAGGTCATATTCAGTTCACTTTAACATCCTTGAAGAACTTTATTTTAACTATTACGGCAGGTGTCTTTTTCATACTTTCACCAGATTTGGCAGGTGGCCTCCATTAACCAGATCTGAATTACAAAATGAGCCTCACCATCAGATCAGTTGTGATCACACATTTCAATCCTATTACATTTTTTGTCAAAATGGTTTAAAAGGCAGTCTGTGCTATCTGATAACTTCTTATTTAATTGACAAGGAAGCTATCTCTCATTTTTTTTTCTCCATAAGAATTGTGTATTTTAAAAACATAGGTCATCTTAGGAAATAGAGCTAGTAAAATGTGAAACATGGGGGTTGAAATTGAATGACCCTGTTCTGTCCTTATCATTACTTCAGAGTATTTTTATTATATCTGTCTTTGTGGGATTTTGTTGTTGTTTTTCTTTTTTTTTTTTAATTGGAGTTACTGTTACCAGCAGGAACTCTGATAATCACATCCCAAAATTTATAATATGTGAACTTCACAAATTTGGTAAAAACGTACTGTTAGAGACAAAGAAGATCATCATGACATTTCTTGAATTTCATCCATAGGCAATAGCTTATTATTTTCTCCTTTATTACTTCCCAACAAATTAATAGTTAGAGTTAGACAATTTATAGCCTACAGTAAAAGTAGTAAGAAAGCATGTTTTGGAAATATTACAAAGTGCTAAACTCATCAAAGAAAAATAGATAAAAACTGTCAGTCTTCATGTTAAGTTCATTTGCTTATAATCTTTAAGGTCAAACTTTGCCACGCAGCTTATAAAGTACATCAGTAAAATAAATAGTGTAAAATAAAAATCAGAAGACTGAATCTTATAAATGAGAGTAGAAAGTGAAGATAAATAATAAGGATAGAGTCCTGTAATACCTATTAAATTGGGGAGGCAAATTTGTCTTCATACTTATTTATCCTCTTTGCTTATGACAACTCTATCACAGTGATATAATAGACACTTTCCACCACATCATAGCTTTAGTGAATATGATAGTTCTTACATAAACCTGTTTTTATTGTCCTGATAGGTAGGTATTCTTCCACAGTGCAATAAGGTAAAACTAATTTTATAACAGAACCAAGACAACATGGCCCATTTATGCAGTTTTCTAAGAACTCCTAAGAAACAACCTTCAAATTTTTGGAGGAATTAATGCATTGCATTTTTTTGTTATTTTAATTAATTTTTTATGGTTGTTCAAGTACAGTTGTCTCCATTTTCCCCTACCCCGCCCCCTCCCCCGCACCCCGCAGCCAACACCAGCCATCCCCACCTCCCACCCTGGATCCTACCCCACTCCAGTGTTGTCCATGTGTCCTTTATATATATTCCTGAAAATCCCTTCTTCTTTCCCCTCCTTTATCCCCTCCCACTGCCCCTCTGGTTACTGTCAGTTTTTTCTTAATTTCAATGTATCTGATTATATTTTGCTTGCTTTTTTGTTTTGTTGATTTTGTTCCACTTATAGGTGAGATCGTATGGTATTTGTCTTTTGCAGGCTGGCTTATTTCACTTAGCATAATGCTACCTGGAACCATCCATAATATTGCAAAGGGTAGGGGCCCCTTATTTCTCTCTTTTAAAAAAAAATATTTATTTTTAGACAGAGGGGAAGGGATGGAGAAAGAGGGAGAGAACATCAATGTGTGGTTGCCTCTCCTGTGCCCCCAACTGGGGACTTGGCCTGCAACCCAGCCATGTGCCTTGACTGGGAATCCAACCAGTGACCCTTTGGAATTAACACCAGCACTCAGTCCACTGAGCCACACCAGCCAGGGCAGAGCTCCTTCTTTCTTTCTGCTGTGTAGTATTCCATTGTGTAAATGTACCACAGTTTTTTGATCCATTCATTTACTAATGGCACTTAGATTGCTTTAAGCACCTGGCCATTGTAAATTGTGCTGCTATGAACATTGAGGTGCATAGGTTCTTTTGAATTGGTGTTTCAAGGTTCATAGCATATAATCCAAGCAGGGGAATAGTCAGGTTGAAAGGCAGTTCAATTTTTAGTTTTCTAAAGAAATTTCATACTGTTTTCTACAGTGGCTACACCAGTCTGCATTCCTACCAACTGTGCACTAGGGTTCCCTTTTCTCCACAACCTCACCACCACTTGTTATTTGTTTATTTGTTTGTTATGGCCATTCTCACCAATGTGAAGTGGTATCTCATTGAGTTTTTAATTTGCATCTCTCTGATGGCTAGTGATGCTGAGCATGTTTTCATACATCTCTGGGCCCTCTGTATGTCCTCCTTGCAGAAGTGTCCATTCAAGTCCTTTGCTCATTTTTCAATTAGGTTGTTTGTCTTCCTGGAGTGGAGTCATGTGAGTCCTTTATATATCTTGGAGATCAAACCCTTGTCCAAAGTATTGTTTGTAAATATGTTTTTCCATATGTTTGGTTCTCTTCATTTTCATGTTGTTTTCTTTAGCTATGCAAAAGCTTTTTATTTTGACAAGATTCCATTTGTTTATTCTTTCCTTTATATCTCTTGCTCTAGGGGACATATTGATGAAAATATTGCTGCATGGAATATATGAGATTTTCCCACCTATATTCTCCTCCAGAACTTTGTGTGTGTCATGACTTATATTTAAGTCTTTTATCCATCTTGAATTTATTTTTGTGTATGGTGTGAGTTGGTGATCAAGTTTAAAATACCAATGGCATATTTCACAGATATAGAACAAACATTTCAAAAATTTATATGGTACCATGAATGACCCTGAATAGCCACAGCAATTTTGAGAAAGAAGAACAAAGCAGGAGGGATCATAATACCTGATATCAAACTGTGTTACTAGGCCACTGTAATCAAAACAATCTGGTACCAGTGTAAGAACAGACACATGGACCAGTGGAACAGATTATAGAGCCAGAAATAAATTCAAATCTCTATGGTCAATTAATATTTGACAAAGTGGGCAGAAACATAAAATGGAGTAAAAATAACCTCTTCAGCAAATGGTGTTTTGAGATCTTGACAGCTGCATGCAAAAAAATGAAACTTGATTACAAACTCACACTATACACACAAAAATGAATTGCTTTTCTGAACAAATTTCCAGAAAAGACTTGAACCCCAAACATATGAAGGTTACTAAGGCCTAAAGAAAAGTTATGCTGTTATTGACTGAATATGGATCCTATGCCTCAGAGATAAAATAGGCAGACTTTAAGGTTGACAGTCTTTCATAAAAATTAAAATGCTAAGAATCTCTTTTTTCCTCAAAAAAGTGCTGTATACAAAAATAGAATTTTTCACAGGAAACTATTTTAATAAGAAAGGGCATGTGAACAAATTACTGATCAATCCCTAGTTGTGTTCAAATATCTTAAGACAGGACAAAGATGATTTTAGTTTAAAAAATGTTTAAAGAAATTTCAAAGCAGACCACAGAATATGAAATGAAGTTTAAACCATGAATAAGTTATTTATCTGTGGTAAGGAAAATGCATAAGAATGTCTAAGAAAAGTTAGTGACAATTAAAGGTTATTTTGTGTCATAAGTATTACAAAACAACATAATTATAAAATATATGCAAACAACTCAAAAATCAAAAGAAAGCATGTATTATAGTTAACTTGAACAGTGCAGTTAATCACAAAATAAAAAGACATAGAATGATGGGCATTAGAATATGAAGATGAAATAGAACAATTTATGAAGATGAGCACTTCTTGAATGTCACTATCAAACACTTCCCGCTGTGTAGGTTACACATTCCACAGAGAGATGGTATTCAGGAGCAGTACCTAAATTTGCTTATGAGAAATTATATAAGATTTGAATTGATAGTATAAAATGGGGTCATCATAAACTTAGGCTTCACCTTTTGTTATATTGCAAAATAGTGGTTTGCCAGCCAAATCCTCATGCATTTTTCTTTGCCCCCACAATTTTTAAATTGGTTTTTAACATTTAAGCATCTGGTTTTTCTAGAAATAGATGAAGCTCTGGCAACACTAAGCCCACATTCCATGTGGCAACATGTTCCTTTAGAATGGACATGCATTTGCCACTTTGCTAAATTTTCCACAGTCCTTCACTGGGCTAAGCATCTGCTTGGCCTGTGTGAGCATTTGGATGAGGTTTCTAGTTTAGATATTTTTCTATGTATTTTACTCAAGAGATCATGCCTATACAGGGAAAAGATTCAAATGAATACATCAGCACTGCGATTGCAGGTTTTTAAATGATACTTTGGTCAATATCTGTCTTTCACAACCTAAGAAAGCTCCACAAGGGCAGGTAGAACATCCAGTTGTTCACTATGGGGTTGGCAGAACCTGACACAGTGCCTGACTTATTCCAAGGTGGAGTATCGATTAATGTTTCTATGACCAACAATAGAAATGGAACTACCCACAATTATTAACTTAACATATTCCTGTTTAAAATGTACTTCATTTTAGAAGTTAAGATATTAATCATAAAAAGTAGGTGTTTTGGTCTATAGCCAGGTGTTTTAAGAACTACCAACTGACATTGTCATAAGCTAAGAAAATATTTAGTCATGATAGTTTTGGAATGTAAGAAATCAAAATAAAATCATCCTTATCAACTCTAGCTTAAGCTCGACTGTGTACTGTAAAAAGATGCTAGGTCTTTAGAATAAAGGCATGCCAACAGAACTCAGATATGTGCTGATTTTAAAATAAATTAATTTAATTGCATTAATTATGAATATGTTATTTATAACTTATGTGAAGGGAAAATATGTTTTCAAGATCTTTACTATAGTACCTGACATAGAGTGAGAATTTCATCAATTGTTCATTTACCTGAATTTCACAATGTTCAAAAAGGAGAAGAGGATGCTGAGAAAGTGAGATTCTGCCAGAAAACAGAAGCAGAGAATTTTTCAATAGATATAATGGAGAAGAGGATTTGGGCCAACAAATAAAATCAAGAAATATTGTTGAGATCCACTTAGGAAGCCAACGTCCAGTGAACCAAAATGGGAGACTGGATAAGTTCAAGACAGAACCATACAGAAGTCACAGCTAACATGAACTCGGTGGGACTAGAAACCTAGGAACTGGGGTGATGCAAATACAACCCAGAGTAAATTAGGAAGAGTTTTAAGTATTTTCTAGAATGATCTTTCATTCCCAACTTGCTTTTAAAAAGTAAATAGATTATGGTACATGGATGGGGCAACTAGTTAGAAATTGCTGGTGGAATAAAGGTCATCTGGAAAAAACAATGAATGACTCTGTGAAAAAGCAAAGAACACTTGCTATATCTACTGGGAAGATAACTAAAACAATCTGAATTGCCTCCTGACAGTGAAGATTTTCTCATAGAATGCAGCAAACTCCCTTCCTTTGTCTATGATTTTTCTGGACTTCTTTTAACCTCTGGCTCCACTCAGTGATCCCTAGACAACTTCAGGCTCTCTTCTTACAGTAGTCTCAAGCCCTATATCCTTACATCACCCACCCAGAAAAGAAGATAGAATTTTTATATCCTAGGATTTCCCAGAAGTCACTCTGGACCACTTAATCAAGTGCCTAACTTTGAACCACACAGTGTATGGCCAAGTGAATAGTGTGTGCTGATTGACTAAGGCTTAAGTCTAGGCCCATTTCTGAACTAATTGCAGTAGCCTAGATGATGAGGTAGGTTGATTGGCTTAAGAGAATCAGTGCCTACATGCAGAACTTGGTGTGAAGTTGGTCCAATCCAAACCAAGTGACTGGGAAATTAGGATGCTCAAGAAGAAAAAAATATAGCATAGATTCCCATGAGGAAACCAATAAATAAATGTCCAATATATAGAAACACAGGTAGCTTACCTGGTTTCCAGTCACTGCTTATCTTCAAGCATCTTTCAGAGTCTATGCTTCTGGGTGTCGTATTAACAGCACACTGCCCTTTTTCCTTTGGCTACTTCCCTCTGGTGTACCTGTGTGCCTTGCAAGGCAAAAGTGCAGCTCCAGTCGACAGTGTTGCCATGGCTTCCTGTGAGGTTGAGGGGTATGGGGCTTATTGCTTGGTCACATGGCTTTCAGGGCCCACCAGTCCAGACTTCCTCCCCTTCTGCCCTACTGACCTGCTGTGCTTTTTACCAGGCAGGCCCACACAGCCCAGGAATGAGCACCTGAAATATTCCCAGACCACATGGTCTCCAGGGCCTGCCAGCTCAAGAACTTGAATGGCCAGCAGCTGGGAAAGAGAGGAGAACAAAGAGAGTGGTGTTCCTGTACTCTCTGCTTTATATAGTCTGGCCCCAAATTCTCTGCGTGGTGGAAGCATGTAAGAAAGTAATTCGTTCTATCACATTTCACTGCTCAGTTGCCAGGGTGACCACTCATGCAGAGTCCTTGTTGGTTCCCAAACTCTCCCCCATCTTTGTGGGGGTGGTGCAGCCTCTTGTGCTGATCCTGGGCTCCTCAAACCCCTCTGTCCAATGATCCAGCCAGACTCCCCATTACAAGTCCCCCCATTAATAACTCTGGGCTTTATAATCTTATAAAGACAAATGGGCAAAGGTCTTATTCTTATGAAGCTACTCCCTGATGGCCATGAACACAGTCCTACCTATTCCCTGGTCCAGAGATCCCCCAAAACAGGAATTTTGGAGTGGAGGGGAACCTTTGTATGAAGGAAAAGGGTCTTGCAAAGTCCAGATTAGTTGGTTGTCCCTGGAAAGTGGCATGTGTGATGTCCAAAGAGTGGCATTGCTGGACAAGTTAGCAAACTTGTTGTATTGTGAAGGCAATAAATTTGGCAAGAGCATTAGAATGCACCATTAGAACCATAACAACTAAATGACAGAGTTAGGGACTAATTATATAGTGTCCCCATTAAGAGAGAGTGGCTTCCTTAAAGGAAGGTGTGCAACACATGGCACACCTGTCCAGAGCTCTAATGACCATTACACTTAACTAAAATCAGGCTGAGGGAAATATTCTGAAATTCCCCCCCCCCCACCTTAACACTTCTGGACTCTTTCTGTCTAAACCACTAGGGAAGAAAAAGAAAGAAGTTTTAAAGTCAAGCTGGTAGGCTGCCCCATATGACACCAACTCAATCATCTACTCCAACTAAACTGTTGAGTCTGGACTTCTGGAAGTAGAATTCTTAGGTGAGGCCTATACTGTGTAAACAAACACCCAGGTAAATGAGGTCATAGGTACACACCCTATGAAAATACAAGGAAGGACACAGAAGTTCATTAACACAACAAATCACTAACTTGTTTCTGAGTCCACAAGACTGTCTTTTGAGAAGATGTCCAGTTGCAACACCTTTGCTGGAATAATATCAAGCATTGACAATTTGGCAAACTCTTTGTGGCTATAAATTATACATCTCTGTGATGTCATCAGGTGCTAAGGTAAACCAGTTAAGTTTCCAAGAGAAAACAAAACTTTGAAGACAGCTGTACTAGAGTCCAGTATCCACAACTAAGCATTGTGATTTTCCTCAAAACATGATTCTTCTCCCTAAGATTACCCTCATTGTCATCAAAGAAAAAAGTCAGTTTTTAATTTTGCTTCATCATTTACATGAGTACGACAAGAGCAGAAATTGATCACATAGCCTCTTTCAATCTGCTCGCTGGAACTTCCACAAGAAACCTGTAGATCAACCCCTAGTAGACCCATCAGGGCACAGAAACCAACCTAGAATCCTGCCATCAACTTTGCCTGCAGTACCTGTACTCCCCAAGTCCTTGAGGTTCCCATGATGTGTTGGGATTTCTCCTTGCCATCTTTCAGCAAAGCAAACTTCATTCCTTTCCCGGAAAGAATTCCATGAACAATACAACCAAATAAGGTACCATGCCATTTCTTTAGTTGGCTTTTGTTAGCTTCAAAAGTCAATCTCAGTTTCTCAAGGCTTTCTAGTAACAACCAGAGCCCTGACATGCCTCATTCAGGCATGATATTCCAATCAAAGTCTTGGCTATTAAAACCACAATTTGAAACTGGTCTTTATGGTTTCATGCAAAAAAAGCTTTGTGTCATTCTTCACTCATTAAGAATGCTAAATTCTGGAGGGATAAGGTAAGAAGAAAATACCAAGCAAAAAACAAAACAAAACAAAACAAAACAAAAAACCCTTGTCCTTCTCCTATTCACAAAAATTGGATTTCCATACCCTATGCTTTACATTACTTTCCAACTTAATGTGAAGTTTTAATTCTCAGAAACTCTCAATTTCCTTTCAGAACAGGAACAAAGACAAAGTTTCAGAAAAAAAGTAGGGGACTGGAATTGCCTTAGAATCTTGTCTCACACCAACTGGTCCTACAGATGACCTTTCCTAGGTCCAAATGGCTTGAAGCTTCAGTGGCAGAGACATTCTCTTGCCCACCAGTGCACCAACTGATCTCACAGCAGAGACAAGAAGATTGCTGGTGTAAATGAAACAACAAAATTCCCTAGTACCCACAAGATCAGAAAGCAAGCAAGGAACTGAGATCTGAGGTTTTTTTCCTTTCAACTTAAAACTCTTACAGACTTCTATATTTGTTCAGATTTAGCGACAAGGCACTTTTAATCCTTGTTCTTTTCAACACTGGAAAGGACCATACTCTCAGTATCAAGCAGATAAAATTCCCAAGATTTGGAAGACCATAAATAAAGTACGGGCCCACTAACCACTTTGCACCGGGACCCACTGTCTTCTTTTGAAAGAGTAATTTCAAATCTCCCTCCAGAGTGTAGGTCCAGTTTTCCCTTTCATCATCAACCACAGCAGCAGGGTTCAAGTCCTCCTTAAGTAGTGACCACTTAATCCATGCATGGTGGATCCAAGGTTTGATTTCCATTAGCTTCAGGAAAGAGAATGTTGTCAGTAGGACATCATAGGGACCGGTCCATTGCTCAGCAAGCTGCTTTTTGTGGTTTTGAGTCTTCCGGGTTTTTATTAAGCCTCGTTACTCCAGATGGAACAGGTGTAAAGGCTCATCAGATGGGCAGGCAGATCTGCAATGAGCAAACTTGTGCAAAAATGGTTAGTGCTTTCCCTAAAAGATGCACATATTGCTTAATTTTTGACTCATACTCCAAATCTGGGAGGGGGACACTTGCAAAACTGAGATTTCACAGAGTCTCCCATAAACTTCAAAAGGGCTTAATTTTAGCCCACTTATGGGTGCTATCCTAATATACAGCAAGGCAATGGAGAGTACCAGGTCCCATTTCACATCCATTGCCTGGCATATTTTTGGAAGGATTACCTTTATTGTATGATTCATTTGTCTCAGTCATTCTTTAGATTGAGGTCTCCATGATGCATGTAACTTCTATTGTATTTGTAGTGCTTCTGTAGCCTTTGGGAGATCTCTGAAATGAATGATGGTCCACTTACTCTAAATGGTGTGAGAAAGTCCAAACCTAGGAATTATTTCTTTAAGTAAAAGTTTTGCTACCTCACTTACCTTCTGAGTTCTAGTTGGGTATGCCTCTACCCATCCAGAAAAAGGTGTCCACAAAAACTAATAAAATTTTGAAAATTCCCTTTGGCTTAGGCATTTGTGTAAAATCTACTTGCCAGTCCTAAAATGGGAATAACCCTTTATTTTGTACTCCCATTTTTACTGGGGCACGTTCTATCGTAGGATGTTTTTGGCACTTATTTGGTAGCCTTAGGTGAGCCTCTAAATGGTCCTTTGCAAATGAAGGCCCTTCAAATGTGATCTCATGACATCCATTAAAGCATCCCTTCCATAAGGGGTCCCTTCATGCAGGCATCTTAGGATAGGATACACTAGAGAATTGGGGAATAAGATCATACCATGGGTATTGAACTTCCACGTGGAATTAGGACCAATGTTAAAGGATTCTCATTCATGAGCCCATTCCTCATCTTGTTCTGTGCAATAGAGTTTAAATTTTGACAAGTCCAAGCATGGAATCAAAATCATTGGTGTGGTGGCCCTCTGGCTGCTTGTCTTGCCACTTCATCAGCAGTTTGGTTTTCCTGGCTCATTTGGGAACCATCCCTTCAGTGTCCTGGGCAGTGCATTATGGCAACCTGGTTCAGTAGGTGCATTGCCTCTAGCAATTGTAAAATCTCTTCTGCATGTTTGACATCATTGTTTTCCAAGGTTAAGAGCCCTCTCTCCTTCTGTACTGCTCCACAAGCATGGACTACCATGAAGGCATATTTGGAATCCATACAGATGCTAACCTTCTGTCCTTGGGACTTAGCAATTAGCCTTAGTCCCAGGTACTGTACTAAGGCTCTCATTAGAGCTATAAAATCAGCCTTTTGTGTTGAGATTCATGGCACAAGGGTTTGGGCTTCTATTACCTTGTCTATGGTTATTACCATGCACCCAGCTCATCACTGGTGATTATCCATGAAGCTGCTCCCATCTGTATAAATCCCAGTTTGGTGCTACCAGCAGCAAATCCAGTAAATCTGGCCTGTTAGAATAAACCTGGTCAATGATTTCCAAGCAGTATGCTGGGGCACTGAGTTTCCTTCCATGTCTGGGATTAGGGTTGCTAGTTTCAAAGTTGTGGTAGTCTTTAAGGTAACATTTGGATTGTCTAAGAGAATAGCCTGGTATTTTCCCATACACCCTGCCATCAGCCAATACCTTCTTTTCTGTACAATGGAGTTAGGACCTGGTATGGCACCAATACCATAGTAAGCCATCCCAAAGTGAACTTTTAAGCTTCCTGTAAGATGTCACAGATAGCTGCCACTGCTTGAAGACATGATGGCAATCCCTTTGTCATGTGATCCAGCTTCTTTGAAGGATAGGCTGTGGGTCTGGGAATGTTTCCCAGAGTCTGGGTTAGTAAGGCCTGTCCAGTCCCCTGCCTTTCATGAACATACAATTTGAAAGGTTTCTGTGAATTGGACAATCCTAGTGAGGGAGTCAAAATTAGTTTTTCCTTCAAGGTATCAATTGCTACCTGACAATTTCTTGTGCATTTAAAAGGTTAAGAGTCCAGCCTTTTAAGAAATTGTACAGTGATTTTGCTATGTGTCAAGTTTGGAATACAAATTCAGTAGAACTGTGGAATCCCTAAGAACCCATGAAGCTGCCTTTGGTTATCTGGAATTGTCTTTATAGATTTTATTTATTTATTTTTAGAGAGAGGGGAAGGGAGGGAGAAAGAGACGAAGAGAAACATCAATGTGTGGTTGCCTGTCACATGCCCCCTATTGGGGACCTTGCCTCCAACTCAGGCATGTGCCCTGAATGGGAATCGAACTAGCAACCCTTTGGTTCACAGGCTGGCACTCAATCCACTGAGCCACACCAGCAGGGGCAGTTATCTGGGATTTTTATTACAACAATGGCTTACTTTCTATCCATCATCAAGCACTTAATACCCTGTTTCAGTTTAAATCCCAGCTATGCCACCTGCTGTTTACAAATCTGGGCCTTGCAAGGTAATACCTTATATCCCCTTTTCACCAAATGATTTAAAACTGTGATAGTGTTGAGCAAATAGTCCTCATAGGCATTTCTAGCTATCAATATGTCAGCTATGTATTGCAGAAAAACTCCTGATTTCAGTTGAATATCAACTGGAAGGAAGTCCTTTGCTAATACTGTCCTGAACATAGTCGGGGAGTTCTCAAATCCTTGTGGCAGCACAGTCTAGGAATATTGGAGCATGGCTTTTGTTTCTGGATCCTGATATTCAAAGGCAAACAGTAGTTGAGCTTGTTTATCTATTGGGATGTAGAAAAAGGCAACCTCCAAGGCTAGGACTGAAAACCATTTGCTATCTCCATGCACCATGGTCAACATAGTATAAGGTTTGGGCACCACAGGATGAATGTCCTGAACAATTTCATTTATATATCTAAGATCCTGTACAAATTGATATTCCTTAGAATGAGGCCTTTTGACTGATAAATGGGAGTGTTATAGGGGGACTGGCATGACCAAATTTGTCTCAATTTTAAAAATGTTTGTGATATTGACTGAATCTTTTTTAATGCCTCTTCTCTAAAGGGGTACTTTTTCTTCCATGGGATCTGTATCCCTTCTTATAGATTAGTTTTATGGGTTGAATATTAATTGCTTTACCCCAGGTTCCATCAGTCCAAACAGTATGATCAATCTCTTCACAGATCTCAGGTGAGAAGAGTTCATCTCCAGGACCTTCCAGGTAAGTCAGGAGTACTTGGAACTGGAGAGCATGTTCCAGTAGGACCTCTACACATAATTGTCACTCCAGCTACCATTACTGAATCTGAACTTTTCTTGGTTAATTTTGTATTCAGCACTGAGTATGTAGCTCCTATATCTACAAGAAAATCAACTAGTTTGCTTCCCACAGTTAACTGTTTCAAGGCTTCCCATGGGGAAATAATAATAGGGCAGGAAATGTCCGAAGGAGCCCCTTGGCTTCCTCATTTGTCATCAGATTCTCTACTCCTTTTCAGCAGTTCTTAGTGAGGATTTTCATCTCTCTTTTCTCTTTTGCTTTTGGGTACTTCTTTCTCCAATGGCCCTCCTCCTTGGAATGGGCACATTGAATGATGCCTAGTGGACCTGTCTTTTCCCTTTAGGGTTCCAACTCTTCTTATCTCACCACCCTGTTTCTGAGAACACCATGGCCTGCTTTATCTTCCTTGCTTCCCTGGCCATTGTAGACTTTAAAGACTATGTCCACCAGCTGAGAGGGATTCATTCCCAATGCCTCATCCAAACTCTGGAATTGCTTTCTGATTTCCAGGGCACTTTGCCCCAATAGGAGTCCTGTTCACCATCCATACATTTTCTGGTGCCTGTGGGTCAGCATCAATATGCTTTTAATAGGCCTGATAGATCCTTTCTAAAAATTTGGAAGTGTTTTCATTTGGTTTATGTTGAAAGGTCTGTGTCATATTCAGGATCTTTTGCTTAGGCGCCCTACTATTTGGGTCACAGTTAGATTCTGTCAAGGGAATTGCCCCAGCTGGGTGAGGCTCACATTGGGATTCTCTTGGTAGAGGCATTGAATATCTTAATTAGCCTTATTTATAACCAGCCATCACTCATATACAGTTAACAAGATATTAAAGAAAGCCTGTATACCTGCCCAGTTTGGATGATGAATGGTGAAAGTGGAGGTGATTAGATCTGACATTCTCTGAGGATCTTCCCTATATGAGGGGTTGAATTTCTTACAATTCAGTAAGTATGAAGTGGAAAACAGATTATAGGGCCCATAATAGCCAGTGGGCTGGCCTTCCTGATTTACTCTACTTATAGGAAATAGCCTCAAAGGGAACTGTCTTACTCCAGATTAGGAGGCTTCTAGGCCAAATTGAGTGCCCTGATGGTTCTTTAAGGGGAAGACTCATCTTTCATGACAGGAGTAGGGCCATTGACTCTCTTGGCCCTATTCCAGGGGTAGCTAGCAGTGGGGTTTTGACAAAGGAAGTCTTCCGTCTACTAAACCTGTGTCCCTTAGGTGCAGGACATTAATGAAGCTTATTTCCTCATTCTCCTTTTCTTCCTGTGTCTTGCTGTTAGGAAGAGGTTTTGAGGACCCTTCCTTTCTCTGAACCATCAAACAAGCCTTTCTCTCTGGCGAAACCTTACTATACAATGACATAAATACCTTTACATGATAGGTTTTATCCCATTTGTGTAAGTGTTGGCAATACTGTTCCAATTGCATAACCATCAATAGGCCACCTTTCCCCATAATCCAAAACATAATGTAGGCCACACAGTGTTACAATAATTAACCAACACCTTCTTAAACATTGTCTAATAGTTGTACACACTCCAGTCTGCTAAAATTGTACCCGGTGGGCTCCCTTCAGTAACCAACACAAAAATAGCCCCTGCTGGCCTAAATGCAGAGCAAGCAAAACCCTATGACCAGAAGAACCCAGGTAACCTGGAAACATATAAACAAAACTGGCATCCATGACTTCATTATTCCAACAAATGCTCACAAGCAAGAATTCTGGCCACTGATCTCACAAACTGTGGTCCCCTAGTAATAGCCTTCCAAAAACTCAGTCAGTCCTTCTTTGGACACCAGTCCATGGCCCCAAAACTTGGGTGATCCTCCCTCCTACTTAGAATCTGTTTTCTTCCCAGACCCATTTTCTTTCTACCTGCCAGGTGTGTTTAAGTGGCTGACTCTTTTAGTGGGAATGCAGAAATGTTCCTAGAAACTTGGAAGCCCTCTAGTGCCATTTCTTAGGGGTGTCAACCTGCCATGAGCAGCTAGGGCCTTATGTTGGGTTCCATTATTGTAACAAAACAATCAGTCAGACCCTACCACTCACTGTCAACAGGAAAAAAAAAACTCTGGAGGCAGAGTTCAGTGGAAAGGGAAAAGAATCTTTTATGCAAAGGCTATACAGTGTGAAATAATGACAGGCTTCTACCTCAAAGTCAATTTCCTCTAAGACACTCAAAGAAAATCACCCTGCCACTCTCTGGCAACTCAGTTCAAGTCTGTATCAATAACCTCTTCTCCCATCCAAAAGTACCATACTTTACAAAACACAGTTGGCTTAGTTGGTTTGCAGTTGCTGTCTGGCTTCAGGCATCTTTTGGAGTCTGTGAGTCTGGCTGCCCTACAGTGGGCTTCCCTCTTCCTCCAGCTGTTGCCCTTTGGTGCATCTGTGTGCCTGGCCAGGCAGGACCCTCACAGTGCAGCTCTAGTTGCCAGTGCCACATGGCTTCCTGTGCAGTTGAGAGGTTGTGGGGCTTATCTTCTGGTCACATGGCTCCCAGGGCCCACCAGCCCAGGCTTTGTCCCTTTCTGCCCTACCAGCCCAGTGCCTACTGTGCTTCTGGCCAGAGGAACCTGCATAGCTTTAGAGGACGGGTGCTGAAAATGTTCCCAGACCACCCTGTCTCCAGGGCCTGCTAGCCCAGGAACTGGAGTCCCCAGCAGCTGAGCAAGAGGGGAGAACAAAGAGAGTGGTGTTTCAATGCTCTCTGCTCTATACAGTCTGGCCCAAAATCCTTTGTAGGGTGAAAGCATGGAAGAGGGTAATTCCCTCCATCACGCTTCACTGCCCCGTTGCCAGGGAAACTATTTATGCACAGTTCTCAGTGCTTCTCAACCTCTCCCCCATCTCCTGGGGGTAAGGATAGCCTCTCATGCTGATCCTGGGGTCCCTGTTACCCTCTGTACAATGATCCAGCCAGAATTGCCCCCCATAACAATACGAATCTTTTTCTTTCCAATTTTAGCTTAGATTTAGTGGTGATTTTCATGACACCTGTGTTCTGGCAGCAAACCCATTGTGAAAATAATGTCCTGTTTCCTTCTTAAACAATTTAGCCCCAAGGCCATTAGGTAGGACAAAAAAAAAAAAAAAAAGGCGTGTGTACCAGGAGTGGGACAGAAGCCTAGTTACCCAGTGATCTAGTGACCTAGTGACCCAGGGTGCCAGACAGAGACCAAGCAGGGTGAGAAAGGTGTCTTCAAATGAGAGATGTCCTGCTCAGGGTGTTAGCGCCTGACAGTCAACAGGAGGGCATCCATATAGAAGGTCACCTTGGCATGGAGTACCAGAGTGGGCTGAGGAGGGTGTCTCCATGGAGTGGGTGGCCTGGTGTAGGGAGTCAAAGCCATAGAAGAATAGTAAGTGCGTATCTACAAAAGACTACAGGTGTCAGCAGCATGGAAGTGATATCCATGTGGAAGAATAGTCTGGCATGGTTGTTGGAGTACAATCTGGGAGAAGAGGACATCCAATCAGAACAGTGGGGGCAAAGATGACAAATTAGTTATACACAGTGTATTCAAAAGGTAAATGTATTAAGGATATAGGATCTAGGTTCCTCATTGTCAAAGGTACAAATATGGAAAAGGAGGGAATTTGAATGAACTTTGTGTTGTTGGATATACAACTATCCATGTGAATTTACAATTCCAATTGATATAGAAAAATATGAGTATGGATACAGAAACCA
This sequence comes from Tonatia bakeri, assembly GCA_004024845.1. Taxonomy (NCBI): domain Eukaryota; kingdom Metazoa; phylum Chordata; class Mammalia; order Chiroptera; family Phyllostomidae; genus Tonatia; species Tonatia bakeri. Next base: position 144,063 of record PVIA01002318.1, on the reverse strand, counting down.
TTGTGGTTGTAAATATATATTATGTAATTCCCTAGCTCTGTTCACTGGAAGGTCCTGGAAACATCAATACCCCCAAAGCATTTACAACACCTAGGGCCCAGATTTTTATTCCTAAACTTCTTCCAAAAGGAGTCTGGGATTCTTGGAGAAATGTGTCATTGTACACACTTGGGGTACAGAAATTAGAAAATGAACTTTGTGCCTAAAAATAAGGAACATGCTGCAAGGACATGGAAACCAACTTGAAGAGGCTTTCACTAATCATGCTGGAGAATTAAAGTAAAAAAAATAATAATTATAAAGTAAATAAGTTTAAAAAGAACTCCCAAAAATATTAATTAATTCTAAGAAATAAAGACAATTTCGTAGTGGAGAAGCCTGGAAGACACCCTTTTAGTGAAGCGATCAATATGAACACTGTAAGCAAAGAGATACAATGAAATCAGATACTACCTGATAGACTATAATAAGAAAAACAGAGCATAATTTCTGTGTTAAGTCTACCAAAGATATATATCCTGAAACTGACCACAAGGAAAGTAAAATTAAGGGATAGCTACAAAATAACTGGCCTTATAGTCTTCAAGTATGCTAAGGCCAGGGAAATTAAAGAGAGGTCCGAACTCTTTAGACTAAATAAACATGAAAACTAATTTAATGTGTCATTCTGAACTGGATTCTCTTTCTTCAGAGGACATTATTAGGACAATTACTGAACTTGAAAGGAGGTTGAGCATTAAATGATGCTAATAATAAATCACTATCAACATCCTGATTTTGATATCCCCATGATTTTGTAGGGAACCTTTCTTGTTTGTAAGAAATACACAGTGAAGTAGTTGGAGGTGATAGGGCATAAGGTTGGTAACTTGCTCTCCAACAGTTTAGAAAAAATAATATTTGCACCAGACTTGCAACTTTTCTGTAGTTTGTGGTTAGAAGATTACTTCCCCAGGATCCCCAGTAAGAACTGAAATTGATGGTAAGCAAAATAGCCATTCATTCAATGCATTTTATTGGATGTTCTTAATCTTTTAAAAATGGCCAGACACTCTGAAATAAAATATGCTAACCATTGTTTGAATGGGCCAATCCAAAAAGTACAATAGTAGTGCAGGAGGGAGAAGTCATTGTTGACAATTATGATTAAAACAATGCAAAGGAGTCACACTGAAACATATTGTAATAAGTGGAAATGAAGGTAGGATGTTCCAGAAGAGGAAAAAGGAGCAAAAACTCAAAGATGAAGCTTAGTTTTACTTTTCTTCTTTTTCTTTTTCTTGAAAAATTGGGTAAATAGTGATTATATTAATTAAGAGAGAAGAATGGGGGAGGAGGAGTTATAATACATATTCCTAAACATAGACCTTTATTTAAAAATTAATACATAGTTTCTGGTCAAGAAGGTGACACAGGCAGACATGGCTCACCTCTTCGCACAACCATATCAAAATTACAAGTAAGAATATAGAACGACCATCAATCAGGAACATCAGAAATTGAATTGAATGGAAGTCTGACAACTATGGAATTGAATAAACCACATCCATTCTGACTGATAGAAGGGGCGTGGATGCAAGAAGTCCCAGACCCACACCAGGCCCCCCATCTCAGGATTCCAGTGCCAGGAAGATTAAGTCCCCACAAATTCTGTCTGAGAAAGCCAGTGGGGACTGAGTCAGTGGAGGAGGGTGCTGGAGCTCTAAGCAGTTCCTCTTGGGGAACCTATACACAGACTCACCTATTCAGATTCACTCCATCTGAGCTCCAGCACCAATGTGGCAGCTTGAAGGGCACCAGTGGAACACAGGGAAAGACTGAAGTATCTGGCATCTGGACAAGTAGAGGCCATTGTCCCTTTGCTGAGTCCCCCTTTCACAGAGCCAGTAGGCTGGTACCATACCTGAGACTTAATCAACATGGCTAACACTGTATAACCTTCCTTGGAGATCCATGAAAGCTCTACTCCACCCAAATTATGGGCCGACCCAAGCTGCATTTCCAAAAGAACGGCTGATCTTTGCCCCTAAATACTATCAAATAAGAAACAACTGGCTTTAGTGAGCCCTAGCAGCAGCCAGATTAGGGACACAACTTGGCTTCACCTGGGAATCTCCAAGCCCAGGATAAATAGCAGGCATCTCAGATTGCTTTACAGCTCATGCAAGGTGCCCTGGGAAAAACACGGGTGGGTGCTGACCTTGACCTGGGCCACCCAGGAAACCCCAGGGCCAACACACCCAGTAGACAGCTACAGACAATGTCAGAGCACCACCACTTTCCACCTGCACAGCTGATCCTCCACATAGATTGGTGGTCAGTGGTCACAGGCACCCCTTATAACTGACTTGCCTGGGTAAATCCATCCCATTGACCTGCCAACAGCAACCAAAGCTCAACTACAAGAGGAGGGTGTACTCAGCCCAAACAAAGGGCATGCCTCAAGTACCCAGCTTGTGTAATAGAGCAGGCTGTACCACTGGATCATACAGGACACCTACTACATTAGGCCATACTACCAAGACATGGACTCAAAGCAGCTCTACCTAATACAGAGAAACAAACACAAGGAAGCTGCCAAAACAAGGAGACAAAGAAACATGGCCCAAATGAAAGGACAGATCAAAACTCCAGAAAAAGAGATGAACAAAATGGAGGTAAAAAGTCCATCAGATGCAGAGTTCAAAATACTGTTTATAAGGATGCTGGAAGAATTTAGTGAGGACCTCAGCAGCATAAAAAAAATCCAGTCAGAAAAGAAGGATACACTAATTGAAATAAAGAATAATTTACAGGGAAACAACAGTAGAATGGATGAAGCTGAGAATCAAATCAATGATTTGGAACATCAGGAGGCAAAAAACAACTATGCAGCACAAAAAGAAGAAAAAAGAATCCAGAAAATGAGGATAGCATAAACAGCTTCTGGGACAACTTTAAGAGATCCAACATTTGCCTTATAGGGGTACCAGAAGGAGAAGAGAAAGAGCAAGAAACTGGAAATCTATCTGAAAAAAGGGTGAAAGAAAGCTTCCCTAATTTGGTGAAGGAAATAGACATGCAAGTCCAGGAAGCACAGAGAATCCAATTAAGATGGATGCAAAGAGGCCCATGCCATGACCCATCATAATCAAAAGGCCAAAGGTTAAAGATAAAGAGAGATGCTTAAAAGCAAGAGAAAAGAAGTTACCATATTTTTCAGACTATAAGATGCACTCCCCACCACAAATTTGGGAGCAATAATGGTTGTTAATGGTGCCGTTGAGTTCCATTTACATTTACATTGGTGAAATATTATGTTATTTATGTTATTAAGTATTTTACCACATTTTTTCTGCTTCAAAAAATTTTCCCTTATTTTCTTCCTCTAAAACCTTGGCGCCTCTTATGGTCCAAAAAAATACGGTAGTTACTGGAAGGTTGCCAGATGGGAGTGGGTAGGGGGGAATGGGTGAAAAGGTGGATTAAGAGGGGATTAAGAATTACAAATAGGTAGTTATAGAATAGCCATGGGGATGTAAAGTACAGTATAGGAAATGGAGCAGCCAAGGAACTTATATATGCATAACCCATGGACATGAACAATGGTGGGGGGATTGCCTGAGGGAGTAAGGGACACTGGGTGGAAGGGGGCAAAAGGGTAAAAATCAGGACAAGTGTAATAGCATAATCAATAAAATATAATTTAAAAAATACATAATTAAGAAAGCATTCCAAACTGAACAAAGGGGTAGATTTTTCAATAAAAAGTCTTCAGTATTTTGGCTAGTGCATTAATAAGTTAGATTTTTCAAAATTTAATACATTTAATTAAAATAAATGTAGTCACCTAATGCCTAATCAAAATTATACAAATATCAATTTGATCTTAGGTTAAGAAAATGCTTTTAAATTGACAAGAAATAAAAGGAACCACAAAGTAAAAAGAATCAGATTATATAAAAATGAAACAAACTGGGCCTATATTTACAAAAAAAACCACTTAAATGCCCTTAAGTAGTTAAAAAAAAACATTTTAAAATCAATAAGTACACCAAAATATAAAAATTGAGGGAAAACTGTGAACACTTTTTAAAAGAAAATTTTCAAATGACCAAGGAATATGAAGAAAAAGTTCCAATTCACTAAATTTAAGTTAATTACACACAACAGAGGTATACAGTTGCTTTATCAATAATTATTTTTAAATATATTAACGTACATAATATGAGATGAACATTGGAAGTTAAGAAATTTTTTGGTGTAGGAGGGAACGAGGTGTTATGCAAAAAAGAAAAAAAATGAACAGATTTGTATATTTCCCCTCTTTTCTAGTATTTTTAACTTTTTATTAAAATCTTGTATATCTAGTATTTTTGAGGACTGAGTTCATCATGAATTAATTTTACACATAGTTAAAGGTATTTACTTTAAATATTGAAACATATTTTTCCTAATAACAAAAATGCATTTACTTTTTTTTCATTTTAAAAGTAATACACAGCTACCGTAGTGAATTCCAATAGTGTGGAGGCATAATAAGAAAACAATACACATCATTAATAATATTATTACCCAGAGAAAACCAACATTAACATTTTGAACATATCCTTCCCATGAGGTTGCACTGAAACTTTTGCTTGTTAAAAGCAATGGTTGCTTCCATTACCTGGCAGAGATTAGAGCCATGACTACATTTTTCAGTCCTCAAGTCTCCTCCCACTTCTTTTTCATACCCTCTCCCCCTCCCATTACACCACTTATCTCATTTTCTACTAAGCACCTTTCACATATTAACCCAATTTAAGCCTTCAGCAATGCTGCTGGGCCAGTATCACTATTCACATGCTAATAGGGAAAACTGAGTCAGGATTGTGCTTTACAGTTCAGTGATTTATTTTTAGGGTAGAGCTTAAGGTGAAGGAAAGCCTGTCAGATCCCAAAGCCCTTGCCCTCCTCTCTATACTGTGCTGATTGCAGCATTGCAAACTTCCATTTAGCATTTGAAATGAAATCAGATTGACTTGAATGTTAGTTGTAGTATACTTTTAAAAATACTGTGTACAGTTTAGATTGTTACTCTAAAATAAAATGATACAGAGAAAGTGAAGAGAGTAAAATAAAAGAGATGAAAGTCATATATTTCATATCTGTAAAGGAAAGACTAAACAGGTTTGACTTTTTAACTTAGAGAAGAAATTGAAATATTTAATCTATTTTAAGTCTATAGTTTCAATACATGTCTTGTATCATAAACTAAAAGGAAGACAAATTAAAATTAAACCAGAATACAAAGAATGATATTTTCATCATCAGGATACCTTCAAGAGAAGCTCTGGAGTCTCCTCCTATAGCAATGTTTGTGTAAAGAACAGATCTCCATCTATCTTAAAAAATTTACATAGTCACATACTGGTCAGCTTTTGACTTCATCAATTAACTAATTCATTAAACAAATATTTTTTGAGCACCTACTATGTGCCAAACAGTATGTGGAGTGATATGAACAAGCTGATTCAGACTATTTAATTTGTTAGTATATTCTAATCTAATGCCATTACTAAAGTTCTGCAACATGTTTCATGCAAGTGATTTTGTTCACTTCTACTAACTCTACTTCTTGTCAACTACATTTGTAATCTTGACTTGCTTAGTTTGTACAGGTCCACAATCCCTTATGGACCTTGGGGTATACATTTTAAAATTCAGAATTCTTTGGATTAAAAATTGGAAAGGGGTAAATATTCTGCATATTATGTAACAGTCCCTGCAGAGTTGAGGCAGTAGCTTATATGAATCACAGTAACATATCTTCAGTAAAATATATGCATACAAAAGATAATATACATATATATGGGATTTAATAGTTAACTAATGAAAATGGGTACCAGTGTTCTTTACAGTATTCATACCTTTTATAAGTTAATATTTGTATATCCACAAGGGACCTAAATTTTATATATATATATATATATATAT
>PVIA01002318.1:127500-138005 GCA_004024845.1 Tonatia bakeri | reverse complement strand
AGAGAGAGAGAGAGACATCAATGTGCAGTTGCTGGAAGACATGGCCTGCAACCTAGGCATGTGCCCTGACTGGGAATCGAATGTGCGATGCCTGGTTCGCAGTCCGAGCTCAATCCACTAAGCTACACCAGCCAGGGCTGTTTTTCAGATTTTTAAATCCATGGTTGATTAAATTATATATGACCTGAATGAAATGCAGATATAAATCCCTAGAGAATAATGGTGAATGTGACAAAATGACAAGGAAAGTATCTGCTTTTTAAGAAAAGAGCCTCATAGGAGAGAGCTTTCTCCAGAACCTCTCATTTTATAGTTGTTGTAGTTCATCCAACTGTTATAAAAGAAATACCATAAATTGTGTAGCTTGTAACTAACAGAAATGCTATTTGTCACTGTTCTGGAAGCTTATAAATCCAAGATCAAGGCATTCACAGATTTGGTGTCTGATGAGGTCTTACTTCCTCATTGAGGTACTTCTTCTCACTTTAACCTCGCATAGCTGAAGGGCTGAGGGAGCATTTGGGGTCTCTTTAATAAGGAAACTAATCCCATAATTAGGACTCTGCCTTCATGACCTAACCACTTCCCAAAGACCCCCAAAACACTATCTATCATATTGGGGGTTAGGATTTCAACATGTGAAATCAATTTTGGGGGTAGAACACAAATATTTGAAGTTTGCAGGGGAATTTCCTTGGGACGAAAATACTTCTTATTAGCTAATATAATTTATTAGTCAGCAACTTATTCTTTGTGTTAAGAAGGAGCATCTTTTCTCTCCTTTCCAGTATGGGCATTCATTTTCCCTGGAGGGCAGTATAAATTCACTAGTACTATATGTAACTTTATGAATGATGTGATCATTTATACAAAGAGTAAATAGCACAGGTGATGCCCTGACAGGTGTGACTTAGTGGGTTGGGCATTGTTCTGCAAGTAAAGGATCTCTGGTTTAATTCCTGATGAAGGTACCCGCCTGGGTTGTGAGTTCCACCCCCTGCCAGTGGGCAGAGGAGAGCCAACCAATTGATGTTTCTCTCATACATGTTTCTATTCCTCTCTTTGTCTCTGCCTTCCCTTCTATCTAAAAATAAGTCAAATCTTTTTAAGGAAAGAGTAAAGAGCACAGGCAAGGGTGAAATTTAGTTGAGTAGAGGAAAGGAGTAATTAATGGAGAGAGGAGTACTGATACCAAGTGATTATAACTATTTTACAGTTGTGTCAAGACTTAGTTTACCTAGAGAAATGCCACTGTTCTGAAAATGTAAGTAAGAATTTGGAAATAAGAGTTGAGCAAGAAAACATTACCAGCTTTTAGAGAATTCTAAGTCAAAAGTTATAAACTAAGGGAAATGTCCTACTTTTTAAAAAAGTATGTGAAACAAATGTTCAGTAAGTTCTAAGTGGCTATACAATACTTTGGTAAGTATTATCAGATTGGTTTTGGAAGTAGTTTTTTCTTAGAGTAGTTTTTCTCTAATGTAAACTTTTCTTAGAAATGAAGCACATCAATTGCTCAGTGAAGAAAAGGAATATACACATTTAAAAACCAAAATAACCTTTTTAAAATTAAAGTTTTATCTTTTGTATAATAGGTAATCCACTGTAAAGTGTAGTTGCCTGTTTAACTTTGTATATGCTTTGATCTTGGTAGTTTAGTTCATTCAAATAAAACTTGTGAAATTAAGCACTTTCAAGAAAAAGAATAGGAGAACCTAATTTAACCTAGAGTGTCTCTTTTATTCTTCTGTTACTCATTTGAAGTGCCCTATCAGCTTGAGCTGACCAACTTCAGTCATTTTTACCCTTTAATTTTTTTTCTCTAATGTAAACTGAAATTCCCTGCTGTTCATGGTATTTTAGTGTTTAGCATCATTTAATGAGCAGGTATCATTAAACTTAAAAGGTTCTTTTCCATGTGTCTCTAATTAGTTAGTGAAGAACCAAAGAATTTTTTTTAATATATATGATATTGCCCTATTTTACATATAAGTGTGTTTGGAACCACCAAATAGAAAATAGTAATTTGGGTTAAAGTAGGATGAATTCTGTCAAGTGAATATGTGGCCTTCTGTTAAGTTGTAGAATATGAATTGTTTACAAGTTTCTCTCTATATTTTCCCTTGTAGATTTATGTGTATGTTTTTACAAATAATTTATTTTACGTGAATTCATTTTTTTCTAAAAAAAATCAATATATAGGCAATTTAAAAATAGATGCTTTAATATCAAGGTCCATGTAAACCTTGATATAAAAGCAATAGTTTAGTGAATATATAACTTCAGAAATGAAGTTTTTAGTAATAAGTTTGTTAAATCAAATAATTTCATACTATACTTAATAACAGTTTCTTTTAAGTTACAGTACGGAATAAACTGTTAGGCAGTAAAGAAGTAGCAGCATTCATTAATTACATACTTCCTGACATTGCTTATATTTTATTATTAGTTTTCATTTTGTTTTTAGGAAGAGAAGAATATCTGCAAGATAAATAGCATGGAGCCTAAATAATCAGGCTAAAATACAATCAAATGTCAGATAGTGTGTAGTAAGTTATAGATGGCTTGTGTGACATTAACACTGGTAACAGGTAATAGATGTAACAGTGCTACCTACTGGTAAGAAGTAGTAGTGCTTAAAGGGTAAGTGAAAATAGATGTAGTTTTCCAAAGTGTTAAGTGATATACATGATTATGTAGGGTCACTATTACTGAAACCTGTGACACACAATACTCTTTTCATTAGCATTCACAAAGTTTTGTGGTAGTAAAATTTCTGGTATGAGACTTCCTGTTTTTTTTTAGATTTGTAGCATGTTTTTAGTGTACTTACTCTCTCTTGGGAGTGCTATACAATTTTTCTTACGAGTGGCCCTTCTTTGATAACCTTGACTTTTTTTATTTTTTACAGTCAGCATTTCCAAAAAATGTTTTGTTAAAAAATAAGAACTGCCTATGAAAGACAATGGACAATTTTAGTAATAGCTGGATATTTAGATAGTGCAATGAGATGTATTATTCAGAGAAAGCAGTATAATTTATATATGCAGCAGTCAACATATGATGTCTAATTAAGAAAATGAAATCAGGCTGCTTTAAAGTACCAGTGTCAAAGTTTTAAAAATTAAAAATCAAGTGTACCTACATGTAGGGTTTATTTTTCCCTGTTCCACTTAAAATAAGTTCAGAGTTATCTGTACTACAAATAAACATTTGTACTAGATTTACCTTGGTGTATATATTAGTTTATTGTTTAATAATCTAATTTTGTTTATAATCTTGAAAAGTAATTAAAGTTACTTTTAACATTAACTCAATTGAAAGTGAGGCTTTAATTTTCTAACTATGGTTAGTTTAATGTTTGTAGTGTAGTGTTTGTATGGGCATGACATGATTGACTTAATTAAATGTGATGATTTTATTATTCCGATTTGAATCCTTCTTGCTCATATTTTAGCTTTATTTAGATACCTGTTATATAACTTATTAAACCACCATGTATAGTAAAAATAGTTGTCACAAAATCAGGAAACTGCTCCTTCACTATGGATAACTTTCTCACTTGTACGATGCTGTTTCAATCCTGAAAAAATAATAGAATAAAAACTAAGTTAACAAAAAAAGAAGAGAAGAAAAAAGAAAATGCTTTTAAATATCCTAAATGTGCCTTTGGTTTGTAGAGGGAAAAAAATACAGTCATATTGTTCCTTTCAAGGGATAAATAAGCTCTTTACACCTTGATTCTCCTTCTTTTCTTGTTTCCTCACTCCTTTTTCCTCTCCCTTCTCCCATATCTATGTTTGTCTTTAACTATATCTATGAATTACCTTTTCTTATGTTACTTTAGGTGAATATTGCCATTAAATTTTGGCCAAGTATAATTGGAAGGATTTATGTTTGTGTTTTTTTGGGGGGAGAATTTTATTTCTGCTTGTTATTATCTTGTACGGAGAGAACAAGAGAGGGAGAAGGGAAGAAGGAAGGAGAGGAAGGAAAATGAGAAAAAGAATAAAGACAGTAAGAGAAAAAGTAGAGCTAATAGCAAGTTAAAAGGAAGTAAATCAGATTACATTGTATGCAAATTTTGTGTATCAGAGGAAGATTTAAAGTGTGAAAACTGCCTAAATGTGTGAGAAACTGGTCTTCCTATTCTTTAAATAATTTTCACAATTTGCAAAATAAACCAATGGTAAATAAAATATTCATGGAAGGTTTAGTGATATCTAAAATATAAATAGTTTGAATTACACTTTAACTTGCTTTACTAATAGAACAATCAAGTATCATACCACCAATAAGATATTTTAATAACATAGAAAATAGCGGTTCAACTCCTGTTTTGAAATGATGAAAATGTTTCTTTTGTGTGAAAGCTTTTGCTAGCTTCATAACATATCTTAACAGTGTCAAAACCTGGTGCTAACAGTGGTCTTCACTGTGGTCTTTATTGTCTTCTGTTTTTTACCTAAAATTGCTAGAAATAGTTTTCAGAAAAGTGACAAGAAAAATGCTATACATAATGAGAAATGATAGTGCAAATATTATATCATTCTTTTTAACAATATGAATAAACATATTTAATCTTTTCCCTCAGCAGTCAACAAGAAAAAAGAGTTACATGTATGGGTAAACAGTGTTTTACTTAAATATAAGTATTCTCTATTTCTGTGTGAATATTTAACAGTATTTTTTGTCTTTTGTATCTACTTATGGTATTTTACAAATAATATATGCATGTTTAGTTGTGAAACATTTTGAAAAAATTTTAAAAGGATATGTAAAATGTTTTATTCTCAAATATTATTAAACAATTTTTCTGTTTTATTCTTTATAAAAATGTACAGCTAAATTTTCAGTAATATTTTATTTGTAAAATTAAACCATAATGGTAATTAAAATGTTTTATTTACATTTTTACTTTATGAATTTTGATAATCATATTTGTCATTAAATTATATTTTTGTCATAAAAATGCATCAAAAATATAAATGTATCACAACAGCTTGATTAGCAGATTGGGTTACAACAATTTACAATAAAGTTTTAACCCTTATTTTCTGTCCTTGATTATTTTTATGCCAAAATTTATATAGGAATAATTTGCTGATATAATTTCTGAAAATCTTTAAGTGTAAAATGATATTTCAGTTCTTAGCTTTCACATTAATTGGTAACAATGTTCATGTGTGTGACCCCATGCTAAGTAATATAATGAATGTGTGTCTTATCTTCCCATTTCATTGATGATTTCATATTTAAGGAAAGGAACTTGTTAATTACAATGTAAAGTGGCTAAAAGAAAGCAAACCTTCACTTTAGCATCATCTACTTCAGTACTTGTTACTTTTTCTTCACGGTCTTATCAGTAACCTTTGGCGTTTCTTTTGCTGTAATTCTGAAGAGTTCTATCATTTCTCATTAATGAAAGAGTCTTTTAAATGTAAGACTGAGCCCTTTATTTGATTAGAGAAAAGTTGCCTGTTTGTTTAATTATCACTGATTTAGAACTTTTGATATCTTTTACTGGAATATTTTAACTACTATTCTGAAGTTTGAGTCAATAGTTTTTAGACTTTTTTGAAATAATATTTCCTTAAAGAATCTAATAGCAATTAGATGATTAAAACTTGTTCAATAAATTTTAAAAAATTATGAGAGATATATTTATTCTAATCTATTTTTTTCTCTTAAGATAATCATACAAATTGGATAGTACCTTATGGCACACTCATGCTACTTTTTCTTACTTAAGTCAGATCCAGAGATGAAGTGTATGAAATGTTAAGTTTAGCTTTAGATATATAAAAACCTCATTGATGTATGATGATCTTTCTACATTCTCCATAAGACAAAAGTAATTTTGTATCATCTTTAAAGAACTTACCAAAAAAGTGTGTTTCTTTTAGAAAAAAATAAACTTGATACATTTTAATGAATATTTTATTGACTCTTTAAACTTTTATGTTCATATGACTATTTTAACTGAATACTTAAATCTTCTTTTATTTTAAACATACTAATTGTTAACTGGCTGTTGCCCTGGCAAGTTACTTAATTATTTTCTGCCTAAGTTTTCCCCTTTGTAAAATAAGGAAGGTAATACTACTCACATCACAGAGTTCATTTTTTTTCTAATTGATTTTTCCTTTCTCCATTTCCCACCACTTTTTAATTTTATTTAATACACAAGTCAAAGTTAACTTTCTTAAAATGCCTATATTCTTATTACTCTCTAGCCTTGATGAGAATTTTGATACTCTTATGCCTAAAGAATGCAGTTCAGACTCCTGACATTCAAGTTCCTCCAATTTCAAATCTAGTGTACCCTTGTGTATTCACTACTCACTGACTCATTGAGTAAGCTTCTGTCAATCTGACCATATGACAGTCTCAAGATACAGTTCATCATTATATTTTAGTTTTCAATCTTTTTGTCTGGAATATACTCAAATATATTTTCTTTTACAGAAATCCTGCTTATTCATTGGTAGACCATTTCCAGTTCTTGGATCTCCATATAGACTTCCATGATTTCCCAGGATAATCTTTCAGAGTTCGAAACTCACACAACATGGCCTTTGTACACTCTTAATGTACTTTTCATATTCTAACTTGTATTCTAGATAGGCTAGATAAGATCTGTACCTTATCTATTTTCCTTAATTGGAATTCTCTAAGGCAGAGCCTAGATTGTGTTTTATTATGAATTCCTCTCCTGCCTCTCTATAACACCTAACATAGTACTCTGTACATAAAACATGGTCTGTGAAATAGTTGATTAAAAAGACATTGTGGCATAACAGAAAGAACAAGTATTCGAGTAAAAAAGACTTGGATTTGAAAACTGAATTAAATATTGTTTGACCCTGAGCAACTTAAACTATATGAGTCCCAGTTTCCTCAGTTTATAATAAGGGGGATGTTATTATCTACTTTTGAAGCTGGGTGCAAGGATTAGAAATAATGCATGTAAAACATTTATAATGTGTCTAGATGTAGTAGATACTGAATAAATATTTACATTTTTGCTTCATGTGATGAAAGCCATGTAGACTATGGGAGGGCATGTGAGGTTGATAACTGCAAACACACTAGTAGAATTCACTTTTGAGTAACAGATAGCGTGTGTTGTCTGGAGAAGAAAAAATACCACTGCCTTTGTAAAGATGTCCTCATTACATTATGGCTATAGATGAGTAGTTTCCTTGTTCACATATGTCAACTATTTCCTCTCTGATATCTCCCTCTCAACAGTAGTGCTACAGTGCCATAGGCACACAATACATGAATGTAATAATATTCAAAAAAGAAGATGTTTGCTACCTTCATGTATTAAATATTTGACTTATTTATTCATTTATAAAGCAACAAGTATTTAAAGGCTTTAACTATATGCAGATCACACTGATGGGATAAAATATTGAACTAGAAAGAGATCCCACTCTCAGTGAATTTACAATTTAGGATAGGAAGAGGAAATGCATAACATAAGTGGCTATGAAATAGAAGGGGCTTGGTTAAAGTATTAAGATTATAGTTGTAGTCTTGGAGCAAAACTCAAGTGGTGTCCGCAAAAGACAATTGTCTCAGTATTTCACATCTCCAAAGATGGACCATGTTCTCTATCTGGCTTGGAATTTGAATTACTAAAGTGATATAAAAATGTATTGGAACTGATGGAAAGGAAATTGTGATTATACCCAAGCCTGTGTATTTATTAAAGTGCTGATTAAAATACATAAATATAAATGAAATAATGTTTCCACTCAAGCCCCTCACAATGAAAAAATACACCTGTAACTTAAATTGGTCTCATGTTTGAAAGATCATAGAATTTCCTCTGTACTTTATATTTTTATGTAAGCTTAAATACAGGATAAGCACATCACTCAAAATATAGATATCCATTTTGAATAAAAGAATTTCACAGTACTGTTGTAGAACAATGCAGTCTGTTCTTCCAATTTTATGTTTACTAAAAATATCTATTTCAGCTTTTATCTATTTGAAATGGTGGCTGCAATTTGGTAAATGCCACTGATTTAGTTTAGATGTTATTGTTACAGTTATAGTTTTGATAGCACTGGACATTTCTTCCTGTTAGTTTGTTCTGCTGCTTTCAAGAATGGTATTTAATCAGTGTCCTAGCTCATTCGATGTGTCTTGCTTATAAATCCCTTTCCACCAGAAAGAACAACCAAGTCTTCTAAATGCTGACAGTTTTTCAGGAGATTCACAACTGATTACATCCAATTGGGAGGAATTTTGACCTTTCATACATTCTTTTGCATAATTATTTCTGAGAGAAAAGCAAAATAGATTTTGATAGAGCCTAGTCCATGGCACATAGTAGGTACCCAGTATGTTTAGAAAGAGATTTAAATAAATAAAGCAAAATATTTGCTATGTTATTCTTTAAAGTGTGCTTACTTCAAATTATCTGTATCATAGTACAGTCACATTGCCAATGGGGTGTCTCATATTTGAGAAACTAAAAGCATTTTAAGGATTGCTATTAGAAAGGGGAAATTACAACAGAGACAAAGAAAACACCACATTCTGGTTAGAAATCTATTTATAAAATGAACTATTATTTTGAAAGACATTAAGTTAGGATTTTTCACTTAGTTTCATCCCCCTGATCACATACCCTGCCAAAATAGGCAGGGTTATTTTTGAAGATAGTTTTATCATGTAATGTAACATAGTCTTTGATGCTAAGCAAAATTTGATTGTGAAAACTAATACACAGAGTGTAACATTTTATTTAATAACCTGGGGTTATTCACAGGTAATACTGATGAGTAGTATGCTGGCAGTGAAGAGTATGGAAAACCCAGGAAAAAATAACTTGACAAAATGGATATATACTTTTTCCTCCTAATACATTTTTGTTGTGAATGTTTGTATACACTGAGAAGTATTTGCATTAGTTAATTATTTCTTTTCCTGATTTTTGTCACCTTTATATGTGCTTAGTGAAGCTTGTTATAAATTATTTAGGCCTGAACTGAAGGTTAATGTCATTGTATCCAGCCAAACTTGACGAACCCCGATACAGCTTTGTGCAGGAGGCACCTATGGTTTGATAGCTGTGTGAAACTGTTGCCTACAGAGATGGGCTCTTGACACTGTCTGCCAGCCTGAGGCTGTCTGCTTTGTGTCTGCTTTAATTGAAAATTAATAGTTAGGGGGTTGCTATGGAAATGATACCATTGCTTGCAGACAGCAAACCCAGCTTTTTGCAAAGAGACACTAGTGGTATTGTTTGTCCTTGTTGACCTCAGAAGTTCAAAAGCCTAGAGGAGGAAAGGAGATGCAAATATTTTACTTAAAAATGAATTTACATATTTATAACATTATTTTTTAATGTCAGAGATACCAAGTTTTTTTTTTTAACTTTTGTTGGTAAAATGAGTATAAGCTTTTAAATTTTATGTTAATTTCTGCTACACTGCTTTCTAGGTTGATAAGGCACTTGGAGCATTATGTTATCATTTTAGTGAATGTAAACAGATTTGTGTGAAAATGTTATTTGACTGATATGATAATGGAAACTATCCTTTATTTCCCCTGGAGTACATAGAGTCATTTTTGTCATTCTATACATTATTCACAGTTTCTTTGAAATGTGGAAGCACTGTAAAACTGTGAAGACTTGGGAGAAAAATCTTTAAATGAATAAAGCAGACTTAAAAATGCATTCTTGACTATACTGTACTTGAATATTCATAATTGTTTAATTCCCTTCACATAGAAGTTAGTATAGCTCATATAATAATTTCATTTGCTTTGTTTGTTGTATGATAAAAAGAATATTAAAAATAAATATTTGTGAATACTTGCCTATTTCATGAGATTTTCTGACATTTAAATTTTGCTTTGAAAAAGAACCAATACAAATAGCTTTTAATGATTAAATTATTTAACTACAAAATGAAAAAAAAAATTGCTAACAGAATTTTAAACTGTTCTATATTGCAGAGCTAAAGAATAAGTGCTTTCAGTTCCTTTCAGAGGAGGTGGAGAAATGGTGTAGCCTCAGGGGTTGAAGGTGAAATGTGAAATTTGCTGTAATTACTTACCCAAAATGTCTGTATTAAAGGCTATTAAAAGCAGTTATTTTAAGTACTTCTTTATACATTTTTCTCTCTTCTGTTTAGTATTTAAATATGCAGCAAAGTAGAGGCAGATGTTACTCACCTGAAAGAACTAAAACAATACGGAACAAGTCAGTGGCAGGAGTGGCGGCTGGTTACAGATCTTTCGAAGTGCATTGTTCAGTAACTGCTATTTTATCTAGTGTTAAGTTGTAGATAGAATACTGTTCAGGCTTGTCCACTCGTGCTAATATTCAGCTCAGACCTGTGAGTTCCAGTTGCCTTTGCCCAGAGTTAAAGGCCATAAAACTAAGAGTGTCGTGCCTGTCTTGGGTGTGACTCCTCAAACACTAGCCAGTTCTTGTAATGTGAGGGAAAATTATTGCAAGTAAACCTTTGATTTAC
>PVIA01002318.1:112500-122500 GCA_004024845.1 Tonatia bakeri | reverse complement strand
AATGTTATATTACAGAATATGCTTGTCTGTGTACAAATAAAAACAGTTGTTACAGATGTATATATGTCAAAAAATGTGAGGGCTTTTATCAGTAAAATGTAGGCTTTATGACAAAACTGTTATTTATGTTTTCTATTGTTTATCAGGAGTAGTGAATTCATGCAAAATAGGTGTATTTTATTTTAAATTGGAAGAGAAAACACTCTCAAATAGCAAATTTAGGTTTGAAATATGACAGAAAGGTTTATACTATTTTTTGATGTTCTGATGTGTACTAGCATTTAAAACAATTTATGATAATCACATGTTGTCTATTAATACAGGTGTTTTTGGATTACAGCTGTTTCATAGTATATTGTTTTATACAACTTGAGACCAGTGTATAAATCATACTACACCCATCACAGTTATTTATCCTTGGAACATACTTGCTGTTTAGATAAGACTACGGTAGGAGTGTGTGACTCATGCTAACATTAATGGAGCTAATTATAAAAATGTTCATTTTGATGTCTAAAATTAAATCTCAATCTCAAGAATAATGTATAAACCATTCTGAAACAATGTTGTCAAATATGGCAGGACCCCTTTCACATACACACATACCAGAAAAGAATACAAAAGCAGTTTTCTGACAAGATCTTGAAACTCTGTTCAACACAATCATGCCATTACCTTGAAATTCTGGCCTTATTATTGCATTCACGTGTTAGGCTCATGTGGACTTTTGCACTAAGTTGAAGCCGGTAGAAGAAATTTCTCTAAGTGTACCTCCTATGCTGTGGGTCTTCCAATAGGAAGGCAAGAAGTGGGTCTGATGAAGAGCAATATTAAAGGGACATTTGGAACGCAAAAGACAGCCTGGAAGTAAAAGGTGCTGAAAGGGCAAGTGAATGAGGATCTCTGGGAGATTTGTATTATGCTCAGGAAAAACACCAAGGAATCCCAGGGAGTTGTTGTGGACAGGAAACTGAAAATTGAAGTAAAGTAAGCTTGAGGGCAAAGGGAAGATAGGTGGCAGGAAAGGCGAAAATGCCATCACAAGTGAAGTGTATGCTCAGAGCTCTCATTAGTCAGGGGATCAGTGAAGGCTATTGCAAGTAGTCCAGCCTTTGGGAATTTGACTGAAAGTGGACCCAATGCATGGAAGCTTGCAAACTTACAAACTTGCGCAAGTCAATCACTAAGCTTTTAAAATAAAAAAGAAGGAGGTTTTGCCTGCTAGGCAGGTCTTTCTATGTTCTTGGAGATCTAATTATTTCTTATTGCTTTAGCACTTTTTTTACTGTTAAACTCTCTAGTTTCTAAACTAAAATATTCCTGGTCTCAAGAATTTGAAGATTTTTTTTCTTTAGACAAGAAAAGGCATGACAGAATATACTTGCTTATCAGGTCTTTTGTAACCTGTAACCAGTATTCATTTTTGTATTGCCACATAGGTAATATTTTTTGGTTTTTAAGTCATCCTCTCTCATATGCAAAATATATAAATAGATATAGTTCAACACATTGCAAAGAAATAACATTTTTGTATTATAAATTAATGCTAACTCAGTTGTCAGAGGCTGTAAAGTAACAGAATGAAATACATTTTCCCTAATCTTTCTTCTTCCCTTATTAAAAAAAATATTAACACTATAAAAGACTGGTTTAAAACATTAAAAAAATACATGAATTATCTAACATTAAAATTGATAGACTGAAAAGAAAGATTGACCATTTAGCATGGACCTAGAAAAGTAAAAGTTGATATACATCTTCAACTGTTTGAGAAATGATTCTATACACAGTAATTGTATAAATATATGAAACTAAAATGAAACATTAAAATATAAAGATTAGTTTAAAAATGTAATTTTGAAATATGTATGGGAATAATTCATCACAATCATCAATATTATCAAATCCCTTTCAATTATATTTGTGAATGTGAATTATTCAACTGTAAGATGCGTGATCGTAATGCTGCTGTAAAATACATCTATACATCTATCATTCTTTCATATTTACTGTTGTGCTATATTTAAATGAAAAGGCACAAAGATTAAACACTTTAATTTTATCATTTTATAACATTTCCATGATGAAATTTTTATTTACTTGGATTTTAAAAGTTAGTTTTATTTTAATCCTGGAGCAAAACATAACATACTGAGTTGCTAAATTAATAGCTGATTGAAGTGAAATGTAAGAATTTCATTTGTTCTACTCTGTCAGATGTTTGCTACTGTTGAAGATGTAACAATATTTTGTTTACTGAAGGTAATCATGATTATTATTTTTAAAAATTACAGTGTTGAAATGTCCTACAATGTTGCATGTTTAAAATGCTAATATTTTTAAGTAAAAATTTGAACTTTACTACTAAGTTGTTTTTTATCCAAGAAGTTAACCTTAATTTGTGATTAGCACTTTAAACATGTTTATATAACTGAAATGCAGCAGCAAATACTTTTAAACAGCTTAGTATTAATTTGCTTAACATAATATAGCATGTTATAATAAAGATTATATATATTGCTTGCTACAACAGCAAATATCCTTCCTCTAAAAGGACATTCAGTTTCAGTTTTTAAAAATTAAAAGTATCCATGTACTTGTTCAATTCTTGTTCTTACACATTCAACTATGTCCTTTACATTTGGCATTTTGATTTATTAGGCAATCTTAGCATTAAAGACTTTTAGCAAAGCAGTAAGAGATTTCAAAAGCAATGTGCCTGATATCCATGATGAATTAATTCCACTAGAGCACAAAAGTTATCATTATTTAAATGCTAGTTACTTACAGAAGTTTTACATCACAGTCATTTTCAAAAGCAGAATTTAGCTGATATTTTCAGGTAAATGTATATGATTTTTTTGTTGGATATGTACGTTTTCCTCATACTTAGCCCTTTATTGTGTGAATCTGCATAGAAATATTGTATTACTAATTTTAAATGGTTAAACATTATTTAAGAATATAAGTTTTTTATCTTATTGTGTATTTTTACTTAAATGCTATATTCAAAATCTTTTGTAATATATATATATTTAACCATATATGGTTAAATAAATTAGACACTAGAAGAAACCAGGTACTGGACATAAAACACCTTTTAATGTCACTGTAATTTTGTCTAAGAAAAGTTCATACAAATAGTTATAAACTTTTTCTATGTACTGTTATTTCTTCTTAGTTTTTCAGGAAATCATTTTTATCCATTTTTTAATTAAGTGATAACATGCCAAAAATTGAGATTTAACATTAAGGTACCAATATTATAAGATAAAGCATCAGTGTTTGTGGAATAAGGGAGTGCAGACGGAAGTAGAGATTATGTGTTCCTTCTTACCATCTTTGACATACATAGTTTGACCTATCTATCATCTATCTTTCTATCTTATCTACCTATCATCTATCTATCTATCTATCTATCTATCCATCCATATACATACATATGCATACACACATGGGGATAGGTGGTGAAAAAGAAGAAAGCAGGGAGAGCTGTAAGAAAAATGAGAGAGGGAGGCAGAAAAGATGAGAGAAAAGTCCAGAGGGAAAACTTATGTAAACAACAAGGACCAATAGTGTCCCTGGTGGTGGTTGAGATAACATAGTTAACAGGTCAAGTTATAGTGAATATGGAGTAGAATATATGCAGGTTTCTGTTATTGCCTGACAAGTGTCTATTTCACATGGTACATAGTTTCATACCAGTGGAACCTATAACTCTAAGAGGAAAAATAAAACCAAGTCTAGCATTCAGTACCACCCTGTCATAAAATAAGGAGGTCTAATTGAGCTAAGTCTTTACATCCTGCTATTTGTACAAATAAAAGACTACATCTTGATGCAAAATAAACACAAAAGCACTGTTGTGACTATAACAGGGAGTCATATACTAATTTATATAATAAGTGGTTGTGCACACTTTATTCAAGATTATGGCTGCAAGAAATGGCATGAATTGCTGGGTGTGTTTAATGCTGGATTATAGCAATTTGAAACATGTCAAACACATGGCTAATGCCTCATGCTTCACTCATTCTTGCGTAAACCTGCATAGCCACCATCCATTATACCCTTAGTAACAACACAATTCTGCAAGTAAATATTGTTACACTAAGTAACCTTTCAATTCAAGTTGTTTAGGAGGAGAAAATGCAATCTTGTGCAGTCAGTTCCAGTGTCAGTTTAATGTTTCAAAAGGGAAGTGGTGTAGAGAATAAGTATCTGTACAGTGACTTGCTTAAAAAAAAGAAAAAGAAGAAGAAGAAAAGAAAGAAAGGAACACTTAATGATGGAGAAAAGTAGGATTGTATCATCTGAGTGCAGGATATGAAATGTTATTTTCTGAAGTGGCTGTAAAGGTGTGTATGATGAAGGATTTAAAGGTTTAGCTAACAGTTCAGACAAACATTAAAACAACGATTCACAATTTCACCTTTCCCTTTAATGATCTGGAATTTATTTTCACTGATTTTTGTAAAAACTTTGTGGTAGGATTGAAAAGAATGAATAATTTAGTTTGGTGTGTTTGGGACAATAAGCACATTCACTTTGAAAGAATATGCTGAATTTGTACTTTAAAAGGTAAACAGCACCTCGCATTGTGCTAGAAATATTTCCTCTAGTAGAAAATAGGTGCAGAAGTGTCACTAGTAGAAACTTAGTTAATGCAAAAGCATCTTCATTATTTTTGAGGATATATCTCCTTTATAATAGACATACTCCAAGCTTTCTTCTTTGGGTGAAATGTACATTGCAATCATCTTATCACACAATTGCCTTTCTTTTAGCATATTAGTTGTCAAATCTGATGCTTCTGTTTTATAAATTAAAAAGTACTATCACTGTAATTGTTTTTCTTAAGCCTGATTTTACTGACTGTTAGACAATTGAACTTAAATTGTAAATCACGATTTATACTTTAGAGTTTTATAAAGTCAGAACTCCACGAAAGACAATAAAATCTTCTGGTTAAGAGGAATTGGAAGCTACATAGGTGTTTCTTCATAATTATAATTAAGATTTAAACCCATGATTCTCTGCTTGTTGATTATTCTTAATTATTTGATGGACTTGGTTATAACATCGTAATACATGAAAACTTATTTAATTCATCCAATTGTCACTGACATTAACTACCCAGAAATTACTATTAAATACTTGCATCTGTCTACTACATTGGAAAATACATTTTTAAAAAATATTGTTTTGGTTGCAAACTCCACCCAGAGATAAGCATTTCAAATAAAATAGGATGACAAAAGAAAAACATATATATACATATATACTCCAATTGCATTGTCAAAAGTAAAATTCAAATGCAATATGGAGAAGTTATGCCTATCTGTTTCCACAGTTGGAGAGGACCAAAATTATAATTTTCATATAACTACTAAAGGCAATCAGACCTTTTCTCTGAATATTTTAAACATTGTGCATGTAAAATTTATGCCTAATTTGAATACTTATTAGCTGCCTAATCTCAGAAAAGAGTATTAGCTTTGTTTTTTCCTTATAAAATTCATCACTGTGTATCAGTTTTCCTTTGTATAATTTTTCTTTGTTAATGTTCAGAAAGATGTTTAATAAAACCAATTTGTTCATAAACATATTTGCTTCAAGAATTGTTTACTATGGTCACAGCAATTGTTTCCTTTATGATTATAGGATTTTTTTGTTGTTTTTTAAAAAATCAGAGTAGGTTTCACTTGTATATGTAGTTTTTGTTATTCTAATTTGCTTTACTAACCCAGCTACTGATGATCTTTTATAAATAAGCAAGTTTTGTTTATTGAATTTTTGGAGTTATAAAAATAATCTAATAATTTGATCTTGAAGAAAATACCTGTTAAAAGTATTATTATAACCATTTGTTTTAATAATTATAATATTAACATGCAAAAAATCTCTGTTGCACAAGCATATTTGTGTATGTGTGTGTCTCTATGTGTGTATGAGTGCCCATGGTCACATTTTGTAAGAATCTGAAGATTGCTCTGTGACACAAAAATATATTAAACTTGCATTGTTTTATAATAAATGCATTTGAAATTTTTAAATGGACAAAAGTCTTAAAATATAACCAAGTTTAAACTAGTGTAATCACATATTAATAAAAAGATCAGTTTGAGTGATAAGTTTAGCATTTTTCTTTACTTTGGGTTAAGTCCCCTGCCTGTCTAGCATTACCATTAAAGTCACAGTGCAGCTAGGTTGTTTCTGAAATTCTGTCCGTAGAAGTAAAACAGAGAAGTGCATCTACTAGGTTATGGTACAGGATTCAGATATCTTTAAGAGCCGAAACCGACCTTTCTAAATCACAGATTCAAGATGTACTGCAAAATTCTGGTTTGGAAGAGCACATTGGTTCTTTATTTACTGCAAGTTTCCACTGATCTTGGCAGGACATCTCATTGCTATCCTGAAAGTACAGTATATTTATGCAGTGAAAATGATAAAACATTTATTACTGTAGAGAAGGTAATATGCATAATTTATGCTGTTTTTAGCACAATCATTAGTGATATTCTTGATAGATTTTATTTCCAGCTTTCATATCTAATACATGCCTGGAAAATTAATTTTATATCTTTCATTTATTTGCCTATGTTAAAATTGAGTTTTAAGTCATCTTCAAGTGAACAGTTTGATTGCTGCTCATGCATAAGCTTAATTACTTCCTAGGAAGGACAGTATTAAATGTTTTAAATGTCAGAAAAATAAATGAATATGAGCTGTTTGATTAAAAAAAATAGGCAATATCTGACGTGTTTGCAGCAGGAGCTTTTTCTTAAAATGCCTCCAAGGCAAAATTTTATTTAGTCACAAAAAAAGAAACCCATTATACAATTTATCATTGGTTGATACCATATGATTTGTAACACCCTTACAAAATTTTAATTTTGTATGATTAGCTGTGCATCATTAAACAACAGCATTGCATAAGATGTGTTGTAAAATTCTGACAAAATCAAGATAGTGAATATTTTAAAGAAGGCAGTATAGTCATCCATGGTTGTCAAAGGTAGATAATAGGAAATATAGAACACTAGAGTGTGCAGTCGTGCCTTCATTTAAACTGGTTTTATAGGGAGACTTTAAAATGTGGTTGTTCATAAATGCTATTGACCATTCTATGTGTATGGTATGTTACTTTGGCTGTTAAATGTAACCACACAAAAATGCTTATAGAAACCATAATTTCAATGCTTAGTATGTATATGAAATTTAAATTTGTATTGCTTTTCTTGGTAAATGACTATTCAAAGCTTTTTTTTTTTTTTTTGCTTTTAAAAATGCTGTCTTTGTAATTGGCAGAGAGGGACATCTTGATAATGGAAGTGTGAAGGTGTAACGTGTGTTAATTGATACTTCTTTAATCACTTTTAGGTATTGAGTCATGATGCAGGAATCTGCGACAGAGACAATAAGCAACAGTTCAATGAATCAAAATGGAATGAGCACTCTAAGCAGCCAATTAGAGGCTGGCAGCAGAGATGGAAGATCAAGTGGTGACACCAGTTCTGAAGTAAGCACAGTAGAACTGCTGCATCTGCAACAACAGCAGGTAAGTTTT
This sequence comes from Tonatia bakeri, assembly GCA_004024845.1. Lineage (NCBI taxonomy): Eukaryota > Metazoa > Chordata > Mammalia > Chiroptera > Phyllostomidae > Tonatia > Tonatia bakeri. Next base: position 114,927 of record PVIA01002318.1, on the reverse strand, counting down.
GTTTTCCTCAGTGATTCCTTAAAACAAATAAGCCTACTTTTTTAATAAGAAAAAAAATGTATTTATAGCAAATTGAGCATGTGGTAAGCTAAAGAATGCTGAGAATTTATTAGTATTTGTAATATGATTGAAACATGAGTAAAGATAGGATTTTCATATTAGTTACGTCATACCAGCACAAGAGTGCCCTTCAGGTGTCTGGCTATTAATTAAGTTCATTGGGTGATTTTTGGAAGGTTCTGTAAAGCTTTGTAATGAATATTGTATAGCTTCTAGTTTACTGTCTAACATTGTGCTGCAGAATGTGATACTTAGTTTTCCACAAGAGGGCCACATTACTTGATACTTTCTTATACAATGAATTTATTCCAAGTCTAGCTAAGGTGAAAAGGACCACAAGGACTTTTTACAACACAGATGCTTGCGCATGATAACTGCAAATACTAGTTATTAATTTGTTGAAATTTTCTAAAAGATTGTAAACAATGTAAATACAATAATCATTTATGTGGCTTTTCTTAAAACTCATTTCAAGATATTTTGGATATACATCTTTTGGTAATATTAAAGAGCACTTTCTGTTTTTTGTTACTGTCTCAAAATACAGTTGTTGTCTTTTAATCTAGAAAAATAAATAACTGTTCAATAAAGATATACTTTTAAGAAGCCCATTATCCTTTTCATAAGACAGATTTACTTGTTGCTATTTTGTTTGTCAATGAAATATTCTTCTTAACCGGAGGATAGCCATTCCATTCTCCACTGACTGAACTCTGAGAAAACAGTGACAGAGAACAGAAAGCTTCTAAAGCATATACTTATATGAAGGCCAGAGTGAGTATACCTGTTTGAAAATAAGATTATAGTTGTTCTACAAATAAAGGCTATTTACCATTCTGGGTTGCATTCAGACCAGACTAAATGAAAAACATTAAAATGAAAATAGAAAAATTGTTATTGAAAGATGTTTCATTTTTAGGTTAGTATATAATGAGAAAGAATGCATCTCAAAAGTTAAAGCAAAAAAACTTTACTAAGTTTTACTAAAGTAAAATTGAATAGAATAATAATTATTATTATTTTAGAATCATTCTTTTAAATAACAACAGCATTTAGAAAGTTATCTCAGAATATATGCACTGAGAAAATGTCAACCTTTAAACATTGTTTTAAAAAGCAACCTTTCTAAAAGAGTTAGACATCATGCTTTGAATAGGTTCCTTATTATTTTGGAATTATGTCTCTTTTTGTAGACAGTCATTATTAGAAATTTTTATTTTTTAATGTAAATTTTAATTATTTTTGTATTTTTTGAAATATTTTGTTTTAACCACCACAGGAATTAAATGTCTATCAAAGTCCCAGAATTAGCTTATTTTACATGTTACTTTAAATAGATATAGTTTTTACAATAGCTCTTTTCTTTCTTTAATGTATTTACAGGAAATATCATACCAGTGCAGTGCTATAATAGTCCTACTGACTCTCTTAAGTAAGAGTCTTAAGAATTTATAAACAAATTCTATTTTGTTATGCAGCAAACTGCATTTATAAAGACAAGTGAAATGAATAATTGAAAATAAACATTTTAGTTCAGCACTAAGAAGACAACAGGTTTTGAAGGGAAATGCAAAAAAGTAACTTTTTTCGAAGCTCTTATTGCTTATTAAATAAGAAGAAAACAGGTAAAATCCTGTCTATATTTCTAGTACTATGGAGGTATTTTATGGTAAGATCTGTAAGATGTGTTTATAACCTGAATTTGAAATTAACTTGTTCTACATAGTGTATGTAAACTGTAAATGGGTGAATACAAAAAATTATGTTATTTTGATAACTTAGAAACTTCAGTCACGAATTGCATGTTTGTGGAGTGCCCTCTAGAAGTGATTTAACACAATGGCTAAAGTGGGCATTTACAAGACACTTCAGGATGTGTCTACAGGAACATATATAATAATTTAATAAACACACAAAAACCTCTGTAAATGTCTCTTCCTTTGGTTATGTGTTTAACCATACTAATACAGTCAGATACTTAATATTATTGAATTTTTGTCCATCCATGACTATATTTTAGAATGGGCCATGTTAAGTGTATTAAGGACTGGAATGTCTTTTTTATAAAATTAATGTAGTTATTGCTTTCAGTGCTAATGTATTCAATATATTTTAGAAGGACTTAAAATCATGTGAAAATATTCAAACAAATTCATAAGTGAAATAATTTTACAAGTTTATCTTTACTTAGTGTTATTTAAATGTAAAAATTTTAACAGAGAATTAAATTACTTCATATAAGTGTAATGGACTAATCATTGTTGGCTAAGTTCTCTTATTTAAAAATATAATTTAGGCAGCAGTATATGATAAAAACAAAGTAAAATTTTGTTTGCCATGGACTTCTGGCAGAATATGGTCTGTTTT